>RXID01021861.1:832613-1157425 GCA_005019695.1 Trichopus zeylanicus subsp. travancoricus
TACAAATAAATTTACTTTATTAATATATTTGCATTTACTTAATTTTTTATCTTAATCTAACTATTGTCCATGCCTTAGAAATCTATGCAATCCTCTGACTAATACTTTATATATATAACCTACAGTGTAAGATATCACATATTACTCAATTGGATATCATTTTTGTCATTTATAAGAATTTCATTTTGCTTCTAATGAGAACCTACACGACAAGTAACTTGGAAGCATTAAGCTTCAGAAACCATCTTGCTCATGTTGGTTCATAAAATTGAAGTAGTTAGTAAGGATAAATAATATTGCAATACATGTTGGAGAAAAAAGAAGGAAGGCCTTTTTATGGTATCAAAGAACATAACCACATGCTATTCCGGGTTTCAAAAAAAGTTGAACTATGAGTAGCATTAAAGAAACATTTCAAGAGGTTTGATTAGTTTCACAATAAAATGTTATTATCTCCCATTGTTATGGAACCAAATGAAGCACTACCCTAGTTGCTTTATTGGAAAAATCTAAAGCAATAAAATTACATTCAATAAGAGAAAGTTACACCTAAAAGCTATTGGCTTAGCTTTTTTTTAAACTCTTAATCCATTATAGCTTCTTATTTTAGATGGAAGTATACCTAAAAGTTATTATTCATTGTCCTTGAATTGTAGGAGTCCCCATTAAGTATGTCAATTAGTCTTGGACATGAATGTTTTAATAGCACTTTATTTCTTTTCTCTTGCTCGAACAATTACAATTATCCATAAACAACTATTTTTTAAGGAGAGTAAAATCCCAAACAGTTTGATTATTTTCCTATATATTTCTTGTGTTGTCTTTTAATTCATATTTTAATTTGTAAATTGCATTGTGTCAAATAGATCATTTTACAAATTCTAATGCCTAGGTTCTATTAATTTGGTATTATGTTTTACTTTTGTGTCATACCAATGAGTAATTAATTATTTTGTACAGAGTACTTGAAATCAAAGATGAGGTGAAAGATCAATAACAAAATAGTTCTTGCATTGAGAAAACCTCCAAGCCATTGTAGAGAAAGCTGCATCTTCTTTCTCAGTAAAATGTTGTCTGATGCTTCTAACAATACTATATTGGACTTGCACAAAAAATAATACTATATTGGACTTGCACAAAAAATAATACTATATTAGATTTATATTAGTCAAATTAACTCTCTTTGTCATTTTATTTTTAGATCACATTTTTCCTTTTACATGTTGAGTTGTAATTCATGTATTTGAATATCAGGTGTCAATATTCTAGTGATTGGATAACATGGACAAGTCAGATACTTACTTCAATTTCAAATTTTTTATAATTGCTAGCTTTGAAATTTGGTGCTGCCTACAAGTAAAATCTTAAAATTTCAGACAATACCCTAATTATTCTTGTTTATTATATTTTTCATAGTTTTTGAATTATTTCATTGACCTCTAATTTTACTTCCTCTTACTTGTTATATTCTCTTTATCCAGTTCCAAGAAAACTTTGGTGCCATCATAACCACTTAGGGTATGAAAGCTACAGTTCTAACTTCCTATTAGAGGTTTTTCTCTGTACGAAGTGAAATGACTACTTAAAAATATTGCAAAATTATGCTCTTTGCCAAATGTACTGTTAGATGGCTTCCCCTAAAGATTTACTGAATCTCAGATGAGACTACAATTACTATTGCTGGTTGAAAGAAGCTACTCAACCATTAAACAGTTTGTATATAAATTGAGCAACATTACTGGCTTCCTGTCTTAAGGCAGAGAAGTGCAAAATAAAGTATATAGCAATGATTCTTCTTTTTGGCATTTATTGCTCAACTAGGAGTAGTGCAAGAGTGATTGGGCTCAAAATGTAGCATTTCAAAAGAAAAACTAAAGAACCACTGCAATATGATTACTGAAAGCTTGAAATCATTGCTTTAACTTTTTTATAAGTTTTCTATTTAATCTCCCAAAATTTACATATAAACAGAAAACTCTACAAAGATCAAACTGTTAATTTCACACAGAGCACATTATTGAAGAAGTTCAGCATACATTGAATGAAAGTGCGACCAAAATACGAAATCATTATTATCAGCAGCACAAAGTGGCAAATAGGAAAATCACCACACAAGAAAATAGCAACCTCTATTGTGTTTACTTAGACAAATAGGCAACATGCATTATAAGCTCTCACAAAAAAAAAATGCAACATCAAAACCCACATGGATATGAAACTCCAGTTCAACTGTATCCAATCTCTTACAGGAGTCAGTTACCGACAGTACCATTAAACAAAATAAACACAAGGTCCGAGGCATCAATATCAGCTTACTTACAATAAGAACAAGACCAATAGTAAGATTTTCAAGCTTCCTTTTCTTAGCAAGCTCTTTCAATTTCGGAATAAAATTGCTCGATGCCTAGTTCTACAAATATCACAGAAAATCTCTCTCTGCAAATATATTGATGGATAATTAATACAATGTAAATTCACCTTTTTTAATCTTTCTCAAAAAAACAATTTCTTCACTTCACTGACCACCTCAAATACTTGTCATCTTTCAAACATAATATGCTTAACCAATAAATAATAATAATGTCATAATAGCCACATTGATAGCATTGAAGTTAAATCTGAAAATTAAACAAAAATTCAGATTACGATTGAAGAAGAAGAAAAAAAGAACTTTAAATCTTTGAAAACAAAATTTAATCTTGAAATTTCAAATAAACCAATTCCAATAATTTCACCATCAACGTAGAACAAATCAAACGACCAAAACCCTAAATGTTGCAAAAGCTCTATCTAATTTGGTTCAATGCCGAACGAACTGGATGCAAAAAAACTAAAAATTAAGTATACCAAAACAATCAATTTTGAAATTTCAATAGAAGAATTCTGACGATTTCATCAACAATATGCAAAAAAAAAATCAAAGAATCAAAACTATAAAATCTCGAGATTCCAAGGAACCAATTACAAAGCATATTTAAGAATAAAGTTGAATTGAACTCCATAAAGCAAGAATCAAGTTGAAGCATAATCAAAAGTATACCTAAATTAAACTCCACAACAGCTTGTTTCGGCACCTTTTGTTGGTTGTGTAAGCAACTCAAACATTTTGATTCAAATCATCCCTCTTATGCAGCCCTACGGTACATCCATTTTGATTATTGAAGGCCTAAGCTATTGAGAAAGTAAATGAAAAAAAACTCGAAGCAGAAATCAAATCTATACCTGAATGAAGAGGGTAGCTTCTCTCGACTGCAAGCGACTGGACAAAGAGGGCAGCTGCAGCCGGGCTCGACCATAGTCAGAGGAGGTCGTGGAAGACATACACACGCGGCCTAGAGGACGCAGGTAGCAGGCGGTGACAGACGGGTTTGAGCTTCGACGCAGTGGGCAGCTGTGGGTAGGCAAGTTCAAGCTCTAGCGGCGGCGAGCGGCTGCGTGTAGGCGAGTTTGAGCTCCGATAGCGGCCGGTGGCTACCCGTGGTCTGACGTCTGGCGACTGTGGAAAGAATAAACCGAGTTTAAAGCGCAGAACCAAATTTTACGGCGCTAAAATAATAGAACTGTCTATGGCAGCACTAAAATCGCACGTCAAAAATGAATTATAGACAACACAAAAATAAAAATTAATTATTAACGACGTTACGATAATAGCATCGTCAATTATATATATATATTAAATGCTAATTTAGCGTAGAAAAAGTCCAATTTATTCTAGTGTTTCTAGATTCATGTCATCAACTCATGCAATTTCACGTTTTTTTTTATCCAGGGCTTTGCTATTTTGCTTCAATTTAAATACTTTTCCTTCGTTTTCACTTGCCATCCAAGACGCACAAAATTGTTCGGTCGCTGTGGTATGTCTATTTTTTAATTTTTACATACGAAAGTACAGGGTGTTAAAATTATTCGAGATTCTGTTATAGGATCTAATCATATATATTGTCATCACCTCCATTTTTATATTATGTTATTGAGTTTTGATATCTTAAACTCAGATTAGAGTTCGAATTAAAGTAAAAAGTTAAAATTATATTTAGGCTTATGGTCGATTTTAAATACTTATTATGTAATATTAAAACCTATAATTAGAATAAAACTTATATCCAATAAGTACTTATAAATATTCTAGTAATATATAAGATTTAAGTGTAGTATAGTGCTAAAATTGAATTAGAGAGATATTAAGAGAAAGAAAAATAGGGAGAATAAAGTGAAGAGAAAGAGAGTGTCGGCTCTTGTATATGGATTTTTTTAATATTTTTTGATAGTCTCTCGTGGTGGTTTTTCATGGTATTTTCTTGAAAATTCTTTTTGAAGATGGAGGTGTCATCAAAGCTTAGTAAAAAAGTATAGTTGGATAAGAAAAAGTGAAATTTTTCTTTTAGACTCTTATAAATCCTTTTGATAGTGAATATCTCGCCCTCCTTATGAATATAACTCCATTTTGGATGGATCACATATATTACGGTGTCTTTTTTTATTATATTTTTTTATGTTGCATTATTTCTCGTTTCTCGTATTGTTTGAGAATAAGATAATTAGTAAATTTTTTGTTGTGAATATCAATATTATGTATCTTATTTTTATTATTCTTGATTGACCTTCTATTCTGCTTCTCCTTATTTTATTTTACAAAAGGCCATTTTTCCTTTTCTCTTGTAGGACAAGATGGAACTAGATGAAGCCCAAGCCAGGAGAAAAGGTGATTGACTAAATCTGTAGGTTGTTATATGAATAGATTAGATGAGCCATTCTGTTTTTAAGTTTAGGATGGAAGAATATACCACATAAAGGACAAGAACAAGGTCGAAACACATACATCACTCAAGAAAATGATGGAAACAAGCATAGATTGTGAGCATCTTTTGGACTATGTCTACCATTGCGTATTAGTGGTTTAGATGCATGAAGTTTGCTGCTTGTTTTTTTTCACTGTTTATGTTTTCAGTTTTCCCTGTACAATTATTTATACAGATCTGAATAGAATCTGTACAAGCTAGCATATAAAACCCAAGGATAGTTCAACTTCAACAGATAAATAAAGAATTATATCAACTTCAACAGATGAATAAAGAGTTGTGTCAACTTCAACAGATAAATAAAGAATTGTGTTGGTAAGCATTATCATGTTTTTAAGTTTCTAATACTTTGGTTCACCTTTCCGTCTAAGAAGTATTTCACCATGTGTTTTTATGAATAATTATTTTTCCCTTCTGTGGGTATATTGTGCATCATTTTCATGCAGTTCTTGTCACCACCTTCAAGATACCAGTAGAGCGTTTTGTCTGCATTTTGCAATATGTTGTAGTTACAATCTTTTCCACTATAGATTAGCTAGCTGGTTCAAACAGTCTGACTGTCATTCTATTAAGATATGGAACATACTAATGTCTTTTTGCATTCAATCAGCTGTCGAGGATGATGTGTAATAAAACAATGTTGCACCTAATGGAAATCTCTGCAAGATTTTCAGCACCATTAGTCAGGAGACTCGTGTTACCATTGAGCAGAATGACATTTTATAAACATATGCTCTATGCTGAATATATCTATTTAGTACAAGATACATTACTGAAAATTGTCTTTGCATTTTAACATTCTATATTTCCAAGCAACTAATTTATAAATTATCCTTGTTGCCCCTATTGTTTTTTATCTTCAGAAAACAAAGAAGTCTTTATTGCTCTATTATTTGTACTGTGCCCTGCAGTGGTAGCTCTGGTTTTCCTGTGAGAACATCCTGCTGACTCTGGTGAGAAGAGAAGTGGAAAATGGCCTACTATGGTGAGGAAGAAAAAAGCCGGAATTATGTTTTCAAAACCATGCTTATTGGTGACTCTGCCAGGATAGAGGTTGCTAAGAGAAAACTTCAAGAAAGATACCAGGAAGCAGCTAGCAGATGGTATTATTTGGTCTAGTTGCGCAAGAATTGCAAAAGATTGGACTGGCTGATGCATATTATCTTTCCTGCAGTCAAAAAACAGCAGATGATCCAAGTAATGGAGCTGCATGACATACCTAACTTGTTGATGTATTTTTAAGGATGTAAGTCCTAAAACTTGTTGATGTATTTTTAAGGATGTATGTCCTAAAACTTGTTGATGTATTTCATTCTCTTCAAAAGTGAAGCTTAACTTTATGTGACACTTTGTAGAGTCTAGTAATGATGATAAAACTGCTTTCAGAAAGAAAGATAGTGACCATATAAAATGTTAAGAGCCTGTCTGCATAATAAAGTTTCATCTGTATAGCTATTAATCATGTACTTTCTTGTTGGGCTGTTGTGTAGTTACTAATGAACTTCTCTTTAAAAGAGAATTGGAGAACAAGTAAGGCCGCTACTGTAAAACTTAGGGTTGTTATCATTAACGGCGCTAATGAAATTCAATAGCGGCTGCAAAAAAGTTTTAAAGACGCTAATTTAATGGTGCAAATATTCACAATATTATCTAACGCGGCAGTTGATTTTCGATTAATATCATTAATGACATTTTAATACTAATTTTAATTATAATAATATTAAATTAGTATCGAAAATACCTGTAATTATTGTAGTTAACTTCGTGTTTTTTAAATTTGAATTTTCAATAAATATCTTTGCAGTCACTTCGTAAGACGAAATTAACGTTCTTAAACATTGATCGAGTCAAAAACAAAATCTAAATTAATAAATCAAAATCATTTTTGTAAGCATGTTTGTCAAATTTATTAAAAGATGAATTTTTTCTGTAAAAAATTCTCATTATCTTCAATAATAATTATCTCAATTGAAGTAAAAATGCTAAGTTCTAATATAATGCATCTTAACTTTCACAAGATAGTGCTTTGACTAATGCCAAAAATAGAAAAAAATTACTTTCGTAGAGACCAACTTTACATAGTCTTTTTAATATAAAGTTTTTTTTTTTCACTCGCCATAAAAGTTTGAAGCTTTCTCTGTGCTTATTTATCAGTGTTACTCAATCAGCACTACGAGAAATATGACGTTTATTCAAAAGCGTCGACTATTAATTAGACGTTGGAAACAATGGTTGTTTTTCAACAAAATACCGGATATTTACTAGTGTTTATCAAAAAAATGGACTTTTCGGCCCAAATCTCGGCCGTCTCTTCCTCCCTAATGCGATTCAAATCTTGATTGTCTGTGACTCCAGCTGCGGGTTCCGACTCAGATCTTCTTTTCCTCTGCTCGATGATCTCAACCTCCACCTATGCAACTCCATCCGGCCTCAGCCTCCGTCGTCGATCTCTTTCCGGCATCAACTCCGCATATGCAACTCCTTCCAATGCTCGTCCTTTCAGCCTCAACTCTGCCGTCATACCTTTTCCGGCCTTAGCTCCGCTATCGTGCCTCCTTCTGGCCTCAACTTCGTGGGCGCCCTCCTTCCCACCTCAGCTCCGTCCTCGAGTAATGGAATTTGAAATTTTTGAAAATTTTGCTGTCTCTGCTCAATTTGAAAGTTGCGAACATCTTCTTGTTGATTTCTTATTCGTTTAACTAATATCTGTTAAGAAACAGTCTATTGAAATTTTGGGTATTTGGAGATTGGGTTGCTGTCAAAGGTTATCAGAGGAAGCTAAATCGGTTTGGTGCAGGTCATATTTCTTGGGCATTGTGTTTGATTTGGAAGGAGAGGAATGCCCAATATTTTTTAAGGTCACTGCTTTATCTATTGAACGTTCGCTATGTATAAAATACTTATTTTTTAAAACTTTTACTCTAAAAGGTTTATCTCGTTAATTTTTAATTGGTCATTATTTCTAATATCAATAATTAACTATAAAAACACACTTCTTTAAACTCTAATCCACCAAACTTTTCAAAATTAATCATTAATTATGGAAGCTGGTTTTTCTAAACCCTAATCCACCGTGTATAGACTGCATCATCTGGTTTTTCTTTTCCATACTTGTCATACTCTATTTCAATGATAATTTCTTTAGCATTATTTTACGCTTTGCCATCAATTTTACTCGATCAAATTTCATGCAAGCAAACACAAATGTTGTGCTCATATATTATTAATTATTATATAAGTTATAAATTATCTTTTTTAAAATAATTCTTTTTTAATTTAAATTTCTCATAGATTTAAAATACAATATTTTTCAGATCTTGTGGGAGGCAGCGCTCTCACAAGGGCATATACTATTATCATGAGTTTGGACTAGTTTTTTGTTCTTTGATCCAATATTTTTAGTATTAGGTTGAACGTTTGTTGAGCACAAAACGTTCTTCCTTCTTTTTTAATAAATCTATTTGATGTGATTTTTTGCATATTGAGCAAGAGTTCATGTTTAATTTTCTAATGTCATATCATTCTCTAGCATTTTTCTAAATGTATTGATTTATATGGTTGAAATTGTTTGTTCTTCACAAATGTCACATTGTTTTCATATGTGTTGAATATAATTAAACTCCTTTAAAGTTTTAGCAAGCATTTAGGTTGAGATTAAAATTAAGACTAATTCTAGTTTTAATTAAACTAACATTTAAAATTAATAAAATAGTCAAACTAAGAATTTAAATTTTTTTACTTAAAAATTAAAATTAATTATTATAATTTACAAAAAATATTAAATTATTTAAAAAATTAATTTGTTTTGTCAAGCTCAAACTATTATAGGATTAATTTTGGTAAAAAAATTATTAGTTTCAAAGTAGTGTTCACTAATCTAACTAACAATCAAAAGTCAAAAAAAAATCTGATTATCTTTTCTCCCTAGTTGGATTATCTCCTATTCGAACTATCTTAAATTATCTGAAACCATATGCCTCCATATAGGTCAACTTTATCTTATGTCTAGATTACTTCATGTCATATCATTAAGTAGGTTTCGGATAAATATAGGAGAATTACATGTAGGACATACGAAAAATATGGGTAGAATATGAAAACAAAAACATGAGTAGGATACAATAAGAACGCAAAGAGGACATATGGAGAATATGAATAGAATAAGAGTAGAATATTAAGAGAACACAGGGAGAACATACAAGAACACGAGTAGAACATGGATAGGTCACAAGGAAAATATGGGAAAAACATGAAGAACACGATAAGCTTAATGAAATTTGGCATGTAAACTATATAGAATTTAACATCTAAAAGTATATGAAAACATATGTGCATATTATCTCTTGATTAATTTGGAATCTTAACTATGAAGTTGATGTAATTTTAGATAATATATATTCATGGTGGCTAGTTTGTTGAAGAAGAGTTGGATCAAGATAAATAATCAGTCAGATTAAATATATATAAAAAGAGTTAAATACTTTTTTGAGTATGTCTTATAAATAAGGAGTCAAATCAGAGGATAAGGTGTCATTATATTAGTTGTTTGAATGTGCATAATCGAACATAAGAAGAAATTCACAAATACATAATAGTAGGGGAATATATACTAATTAGATTTTTTATAGAGAAGAGTCATGGTATTGTAAAAAAAAAGGAGTATAAAGTTTGTAGAGACAATTATAGTGAATAATGAAAATAAGGATCACATCAAAGATTTACTCCATGATACATTTGTTCTGCCAAAGTTCATTGGAGGCATAGGTGTTGCAAGCGAAGAAATGTCAAGAGAAAATTCTAATAATCATGAAATGAATTCTTCAAACTACTAAATAAAATTAATAGAGAATTATACCCAAGATGCCAGGTTTCACATTTTTATCCTCCATCATTTTTTTGTTAGCTGTGAATACTAAGTGTTGATAAAACAACAAGCCATTTAGTATTCTATTAGAGATTTTGAAAGAGATATTTCATGATCTGAGTTTATTCTCATATTCTTATTACAAGACATAGAATATTGTAAAAGACTAAGGCTTCAGGTATGCGAAGGTTCATACATATCCTAATCATTGTATCCTCTACAGGAATGAGAGTACATCAGATACATAGTGTAAGCACTGCAAATCACCACAATATTAGAAATTTGAGACTCAATATGATGAGGATGGTTAGGAAGTACCAAATATACTAGCTAAGGTCTTTCTGCTAAAGCCGAGACTACAATAACTTTTCATGTCAGAGAAAATAGCTTCACATATGAAATGACAAGTAAAATATTATGTTATAGACGGATCACTACAACATCTAATAGATAGTGAGGCTTGAAAAGATTTTGATTATAAGTATCTTGATTTTGCAAGTGATGTTCACAACGTACGGCTTAGATTAGCTTTAGATGCATTTAATCATTTCAAGACAATGGGCATATCGCACAACACATGCCTCATGGTATTAGTTTCATACAATTTACTTTCATGACTATGTATGAAGCAACTGTATATCTGTAACTGTTTAGTGGGACTTGTTTGCAGTCCACCTTAGCATAATTCCTTATTATATGAACATACATCTATCGTAGAGAACACCTCCAAATGATAAAGGTGGATAACTAATGTCAAGGAGGGAAGTTTAAATGGAAAAAGATTCACAACAACACGTTTCCTAAATAGTTCAAGGATTACGTAAATGCATACAAGACATAGCCTTCAATTTTTCTTTGTACAATATGAAAAATTTCAAATAAATTTGTTATTCTTTTTGGTAGGTTGCCAATTTAGAAAGAATTAAAAAAGCTTTAGATATACCTAAAGAGATCTCATTTTTAGTTGTTGAGTCAGGCAAGTGGGTGAGGATTTTTTTAGGCTATCTTATTAACGGGTACAAGTTCCATGCTAAGAGTTATAAGATGAACCGATGAACTCATAATAGTGGTGTAACTCTAAAAGACAATCATGAAAAGCTTTGCAAGTCAAAAGGATATGAACTCTATATTAGGAGATGTCACATTTTGTAGGGTTCTAATAAAAATTATCGAACTCTAATACAACAATGAACTTAGGTACATGCTATTTGAGTATGACTTTGTGGACAACTCAACCGGGATGAAGAAAAACAATTTTAGTTTCATATTGGTAAAATTTAGACATTTGATCTATCAACATAATTGACATTCTAATAAATCTTATATTTTTACTTGTCAAGCTCATCAAGTATTTTTACTTGTCTAGAACACCGACAAATCTCCATCACCATCTTAATCACCTGTGGTCTCATTCATCACCATGGTTTCATGCTGGAAAAGAATCAATGGCAAGAACCTCTTGGATTGACAATGAGGAGAAGAGCAAGAATAAGAATAAAACAAAATAACAAAAAATTATTTTAATAAAATAGTCTAGGGCTAGTCTACAGTCTTACCCGATAACCAAACTAACTCAGGATCAGTTTGTAGTCTTGTTCGAAAGTTAAATGGTTTAGAGCCACCCTGTGGTCTCACCCAAAAGTCGAATGGTTTAGGGCCAGCCTATGGTCTCGCCTGATAATCAATCCGACTTAGGACCAGTATGTAGTCTTGTCTAAAAGTCAAATAGTTTAGGACCAGCTTTTGCTCCGATAATTAATCCAACTTAGGGTCAGCTTGCGATCTGGGCTGAAAGTTAAATAGTTTAGGACTAGCATGTGGTCTTGTTTGATAATTAATCTGACTTAGGTGCAACCTGTAATCTCATTCAAAAGTCAAATGATTTAGGATCAACTTGTAATTTCGTCCAACATCCAATTTGACTTAAGATCTGTCTACAATTTTGCCCAAAAGTCAAATGGTTTAGAGTTAGCCTGTGATCTTGTCCGACAACCAATCCGAGTTAGAACCAACCTATGATCTCGTTTGAAATCCAAATGATTTAGGGCTAGCCTGTGTTCTCATCTGATAACTAATCTGACTTAAGGCTATTTATGGTCTCATCCGAAAGTCAAACTATTTAGAACCAGCCTGTAGTCTCACTCAAAAGTCAAATGATTTAATGTTAGCATGTAGTCTTATCTGACAATTAGTTCGATTTAGGGCTAGTATGCGATCTCGCTCAGAAGTCAAATAATTTAGGATCAATCTATGGTCTCACTTGAAAGTCAAATAGCTAGGACTAGTCTATGATCTCACTCGACAACCAATCGACTTATGGCCAACTTGCGAGCTCACGATAATGCTATTATGACAGTCTAAGTCCCTTGAACCAAATTGACTAACACAAATTGATCAAATTAAAGTGGCTCAAATTAAAATTCAAATTAGACTCAAACTGAAATTAAGTTTTGAAAATTGAATTGAATCAAATCAAACTTGATCCAAACCAAATTCTGAACATCGAATCGAATAGGATTAAACTTGATCCAAATCAAGATTCAAATATTAAATTGAATCAAATCAAACGTAAACCTAGGTCAATTTTTAAATATTGAACTACATTAGACTTAAACTAAAACCAAGTCTAAATTTTAAATCGAGTCAAATTAAACCAAGACTAGAATATCTCATCATCTTTTAGAAAGAAGTTAGCAAATCACAATTCAATCAAGTTTTGAATATTGAACTGAATTAAATTAGACTCGAATTGAAATCGAATTTTGAATTTTGAACCAAACTCAAACCTAACCTAGATTAGCTCGAATGGAACTAGATTGGACCAAACTGAGTCCCATTAGGTGTACTAAGCCGTTGGCAATAATCAAGGCTATGAACAAGAGTGATGTTGTCATCCCAACCTAAATCAGAGCTAGCCCTAATGAAACTATACTAGGTCAAACTAATTCTCATTGAGTGTGATATAAGAGCCTCCAGGAGCACACTAATGTTTTACTCATCTCCACAACTAGTGAATAATATTACTTTAAAATCACGCTCAAAGTTATCGGCCACACTTCAAAACTATACCCAACCCCATATGTAGTTAGTGATGTTACAAAATCAAAGAAGTTAATCGCCAATATGCTCAAAATTATTGGTGGCATTTCAAAGCTACACCTAACTAAATAAGTAGTTAGTGACGTTACAAATCAAAGAAGCCAAACATCAACACCTCAAAGCCATTGGTCACACTTTGAAACTAGTCAACCCTAGAAGTAGTTGATAATACATCTCTCAAGGTAGTTAACCCCCAGAACTAGTTAATGAAGCATCCCTCAAGTTAGTTAACTATAAAAATAGTTGATGACGCATCCCTCAAAGTAGTCAACCCCAGAAGCAGTTGATAGTGCACCCTTTAAGCTAGTTAACCCCAAAAATAATTGATGTTGCACTAATTGAGCTAATCAATTTCAGAAGTAGTTGATGATGCACCATTCGAGCTATTCAACTTCAGAAGTAGTTGATGATGAACCCTTCGAGTTAGTCAATCCTAAAAAGTGTTGATGATACACCTTTCGAGTTAGTCAACATCAGAGGCAATTGATGATGCATTCCTCAAGCTAATTAACCTCATAAATAGTTGATGATGTGTCCTTCAAGTTACTCAACCTTATAAGCCATTGATAACACACTTTTTTGAGGTAGTCAACTTCAGAAGCTGTTGATAATACACCTGTCAAGTTAGTCAACCACAGAAGTCATTGATGCACCCTTTTGAACTAAACCAATACACGCTCAAAGGCAATTGGTGATGCTCCAAATTTGATTGAAAACATACCTAAAAGGCCCTTTATTATCAGATTAGAAATGATTAGAATAAACTAAAGCTTCTAATCATTCTCTTAGATCAAACATCAAAAAAAGTCAATTAACAATAAGTAAAAAGCCATCAGTAATACTTTAAATCCTAACACGATTAACTGACATAAGTCAAGGTAGTTAGCCTCACCCATCAGCATGTTATTAACATTCATTAAAGGCCAAGTTAAAACCCATCCAAGTCAGATATCACATGGTCTAACACACAGATGTGAGGCAACAGTGCACACAAAAACCTCCCATTCTCACTCTTTTTCTTTTCTTTTCTTTCATTATTCTCATATTTTTTTATAATTTCATGTTAGAACTCATTATAAAATAAGAGTATGTCTTTACTTAAGTCATATACCATCTCTCTCAAATCAATTAAATGATTTTTTTTCCTTTTTTTGTATCTCTATTTTATTAGCTAGGTTTCTTACTTTATGATGTTCTTGATGATTATCGGGTAATTAATAAGAGGGGTTTATATTTGTTGAAAGTCAGTATTTTCACAATACCTAATAGTATAGTTCACATTAAAACATACATTGATTTGTGCATTGAGGTCACTCTCTGAGGTCTATGCAACTCCTAGGCCACCGAAATTGATCTCATAAATTTTGGCATGCCTAGTGGGACTCGATTTCTCCTTGTAGTGTAGAAATCTAGTTAACATAATAGAGATTTAGCAAAGTAGAATTATGATTGAATACTAATCAATTGTATCCTTCTTTACAAAAAAAAGCATCAAATGGCATCAACGAAGAACATATCTACCCTGAAGTACACCATCATCCTGGGGGTAGGATCAGCTATCTATCTACCTTAACTAATGGATATCACAGGAGTAGTCAAAGTTCAAACCAAGTTCAGAACCATCTCTGAGGTCATACAGTTCAAGAAGACACTTGTAACTACACCAACTGAAGTTGTCATCATGCAAGACAAAGCTACTTTTTGTCTTCCATCAAGGGAAAAGAAGCTCAATATCGTCATTCCTAATGAGAAGAGCTATTCGAATGAAGAGTCAGAAGTTATACCTCAACCAGTAAGGATATTAGTTTTCTAGATTATAGGTCTAAAATGAAATTTCACTCTTTGATTGTCTTCACCCAACTCCTAATAAGGGGCAACCAAAAGTGAGTTCGGACATGTGCATGGATGAAGAAGAACTCATCCTGACTATTATTAGCAAAGAAAAAGTTGCTGAACTTTTTAGCTAGCTTGGGGAGCCTACCCCTTGAATAAAGTCAATCCTTATCATTCCTACCTCTAACTTTTTTGCTCCATTAAGCAATTTAGAAAAGGGTAAAAGCAAATCACAGGGGACACAATCTTGCTTTAAGGCTATGGCAAAGGGGTAAATTACCAAACAAAATAATAAGAGCCATCATAAGACTACAACTCAACACAAGGACTCACCAAAGGAGGCCCTCTACACTATCAGGGTCATCTCTCATTATGATCCTGGGAGGGATCATGAGCTTGCACTCAACCCGGCCAAATGCCAAAAGAAGGCTACCCAAGTAAAGTTTACTATAGAAGAAATCTAAGAGGAAAGAGCCCTTGTGGATTAATCCTTACTATCATGACAAAGAGAAGGTATGGCAACCCATTCTATAAGCAGGCTTTTGAATGTGGCAACTTGACTAATGGGAGAAGTTAGCCTCGACTTGAAACCCGGACTTGATTCTCAAAGCATGGACCATTATGTCCTAATAGAAGCTTTGATCATAACTAAAAGCTCCAATCAAGAAGTAACCATAGAAGCACTACAAGAGTAGCTAAGACAGTACGCAAAAAAGAAATATAAAACCTAAAAGAAGTGTCATGAATTTGATAAAAATGATGCTACAAATGAGCCAAAAGCTTGAAAAGTTGGAATGATCTCAACATGTATCTCAAGTAGTAGAGATAGCTGAAGGTGCATCTCCTGCAGATGAGATCCATGAGTCACAAGTGCAAGGGATACCCAATTTCTGACTTCAGGGATCCTTGATAATATAAAACTACTAACATACATACAACAACAAGTGTAAAGAATGGTGTTTACATAGTTGAGATAAGAGAGTGAGACGAGTAAGATAAATGATACTAAAAAATCATACTCTAGTCATTACAACCAAGTGTCATATCCTAAAGGATATATAGTACCTAGCTTGAAGTAGTTTAATGGCATGGAAAACTGAACATCACATAGCTCACTCTATAACTCTTTGTGAGGATTCAAGTAATAGTTTTTCATTGTTACTCTACCAATTTTTAACAAACTTGACATGAGTAACGTTCGAGTGATATGCCATTTTGTAATCCAAATTCATATAGACTTGGGCACAAATAAAAGAGGCTTTCTGAATTAGGTTCGGAAGAGTTAGTGACAAAGTGATAATTACAAATCTTATATCGACACTGAAGCGCAACAATGAGTCAATCTTGAATTATATCATACGGTGGAGAAATCTCACTATTAAGTATAGACAACCAATGAGCTAGTTTGAGGTGGTAAACTTAATTCTTGGTAAAATAAGAGCAAAATGGATGGTACCTTATCTAAGTACTTCTTCTATCTACACTTTTCAAAACCTCATCATGTAAGTCAAGAAGTTAAAGGATTGGCCTATCAACCTTATCTAGTTCACAAAATTTTAAACTAGAAAAAGATAAGGTGAAGCATGAAGAACCTTCCAAAAATGTAAGGGTGGCATTCATAGCAATTGAGTATAAGAAGCCTTTGAACTCCACTACAAATAAGGATACTTCTCAGAAATTACCAACTCTTGAAGGAGATAGAGAAGTGAAATAATCCAATAATTTTTAGGATGATCACATAAAGGGCAAGCATCTAAAAATTTTTGTTTACATCCACTCCCCTTACTGAAAAACTCATAAAATGAATGCAAAGAGAGCATTTGTTTGAGTTAATCTTAGCCAAAATCAAATTTAATGAAAATTCATTCAAAACATAGGAATGAATATCACTAGATTATGACCCAAATATGAGTCTCAGTTGGACCAAATCATGATCAAATTTAACTGAAAATTGAGTTCAATTTGAATCTAAATAATTAAAAAATTCGAACTCAAGTTAAAGTAAAATGAGTGAGCTGAATATTTGGACCAAAATTGAGCCCAAAAGCCAAGTTGAGTAACAATCAGACATTAAGTTCCAATCGAACATCTTGTATTGTCCGATTATATAGAACTCTGTTCGTAGTCGGGCATCTAATTTCCACTAGATGTCTGGTACTTTCGACCATGTGAGCACTGCTTGCTATTGGACATCCGATTTCTAACTGGGCATCCAATTCAATCTTGAATCTATAAAAATAAAAATAAAATTCCTCTAAAAATCCATCAAAATCAATCTATTTTTTTTTTAAAAATATAATATCAAAAAATATCAATCTGAAATTTAAATATGGAGTTTATGATAAGAGAATACTCATCAAATCTCGCAATTAAATCCCAACATCCAAAATAGGAGATTCTCTCAAAGCATTATAAAAAGGGGATAGGACGCACGAATTTGGGGAAAAAATTGAGAGACAATTCTTGGGTAAATTCTGCATGAATTGAAGAAGAAATTTTGAAGAAGATCTCATCATCCAAGAGGAGAGCTAGAAATTGAAAAGATGTAAGATTTCATTCCTTTCTTCGTCTTTTCTTTCATTAGCTCCTCTTCTCTTCATCCTTCGTGAGATTTTTGTTTTCTCATGCTTGTTGTTGCTATTGTCCCCTCTTCCTCGAGGCTTGTGATCACTCATGGCTTCATTCTCTGCCAACCATTACATATTCTCAGTAGCCCAAGTCCTGACAGCTGAATCTAAAAGAATCGGGCATCTAAGCCCTATCACGGCCTTTCTTTTGTTTGTCAACATCGCAGCCACTCATGGCTTTGTGCCGACAGACCTCTACTAACATTGTGGCCATTCATGGCCATCTGTGTGTAGGCGAATCTCCACCAAGTGGCCACCCACAGCCCTCCGTATCATGGTAGATCTCCACCAACATCGAGGTTATCCTTTGCCCTTCGTATGATGGCAGATCTTCATTAATGCCACAGCCACCCATGACCCTCCATATAATGGCGAATCTCCACCCACACTACGATCACCCATAGTCTAGAACATCAACAAATCTCCATCACCATCATGGCCACCCACGGCCTCATTTATCATTATGGCATCATGTCGGAGAAGAATCGATGATGAAAACCTCTTAGATTGACAATAAGAAGAAGAGCAAGAATAAGAATAAAAAAATAAAAATATCTTAATAAAATAGTTTAGGATCAGCCTACGGTCTTGTCTAACAATCCGACTTAGAGTTAGCCTGCAATCTCATCCTAAAGTCAAATGGTTTAGGGCTAGTTTGTGATCTCGCCCAAAAGTTGAATAGTTTAAGGCCAGCCTATAGTCTTGTTCGACATGCAATCCAACCTAGGTCAACATACGGTCTCGCCTAATAACCAATCTGACTTAGGATCAGCTTGTAATCTCACTCGAAAGTCAAACAGTTTAGGTCCAACTTGTAGTCTCTTTTGACAACCAATCCAACTTAGGATTAGCCTACGACCTCACTCAAAAGTCAAATGGTTTAGAGCCAGCTTGTGGTATCGCTTAATGACTAATCTGACTTAGGACTAGCTTGTAGTCTCATCCAACAATCAATCCAACTTAGGACTAGCTTGTGGTCTCATCCGACAACGAATCAACTTATGGCCTATTTGGGAGCTCACCATAATGTCATTAGATAGCTCGAGGGCCCTTAAACCAAATCCGTTAACACAAATTAATTAAATTAAAATAGCTCAACTTGAATTTCAAATCAGACTCAAACTGAAATTGAATTTTAAATAGTGAATTGAATCAAATCAAATTTGACCCAAACTAAATTCTAAACATCAAATTGAATCAAATCGAACTTGATCTAAATCAAGTTTCAAACATCAAATTGAATCAAATCATACCTAAACCTAGGTAAAATTCTAAAAATTAAACTAAATCAAACTTAAACCAAAATTAAGTCTAAATTTTAAATCAGATCAAACTGAACTCAAGACATGAACATCTCATCATCTTTCAAAAAGAAGTTAGCAAATTATAATTCAATTAATTTAATTAAGTTTTGAATATCAAATTGAATCAAATCAAAGTTGAATTAAAATCAAGTTTTGAATATTGAATCAAACTCAAAGCTGACCTAGATTAGCTCGAATAAAATTGGATAGGGTCAAACTGAGTCCTACTGGGTGTGCTAAGTCTTTAGCAATACTCCAAACTTATGAATAATGGGTGATATTGTCATTCTGACCCAAATTAGAGCTAGCCCAAATAAAACTAGAATATGTTAAACTAAGTCCTACTAGATGTACTACAAGAGCCTCTGGCAGTACACCAAGGTTTTACTCAACTCCACAAGTAATAGATAAGGCCACTTTAAAATAAAAAAAATTTAATTGTCAATATACTCAAAGTTGTTAGCCACACTTCAAACCTATACATAATCCCATAAGTAGTTGGTGATACTATTAAATCAAAAAAGTTAATTGCCAACACACTCAAAATTATTGGTAGCACTTCAAAGCTACACCCAACCCCATAAGCAGTTGATGACGCTACCAAGTCAAAAAAGTTAAACACCAATATGTTCAAAACTGTTGACCACACTTCGAACCAATCAATCCTAGAAGCAGTTGATAATGCACCTCTCATACTAGTTAATCCCCAGAAGCAGTTGATGACACACCCTTCAAGTTAGTCAACCTCAGAAGTAGTTGATGTGGTAGTCTACTCCAGAAGCAGTTGATGATACATCCCTCAAGTTAGTCAACCCTAAAAGTAGTTAATGATGCATCTATCAAGCTAGTTAACCTCAGAAACAGTTAATAATACACCCTTCGATATAGTCAACACCAGAAGTAGTTGATGATACACCCTTTGATCTAGTCAACCCCAGAAGCAGTTGATGATACACCTTTCAAATTAGTCAATCTCAGAAGCAGTTGATAATATATCCTTCAAGCTAGTTAACTCCATAAGCAATTGATGATGTACCCTTTGAGTTAGTCAACTCCAGAAGCAGTTGATGACATACTCTTCGAGCTAGTAAACCCTAGAAGTAGTTGATGACACACTCTTCTAGCTAGTTAATCCCAAAAATAATTGATGACTCGCTCCTTAAGTTAGCTAACCTCAAAAATAGTTGATGATACACCCTTTGAGTTAGTCAACTCCAAAAGCAATTAATGATGCATCCCTCAAGCTAGTTAACCCTTTAGGCATTTGATGATGCACCCTTCAAGCTAGCCAACCTCAGAAGCTATTGATGATGCACTTTTCAAGCTAGTCAATCTTAGAAGCTATTAATGATGCACCTCTTAAGATAGTCAATCATAGAAGTCATTGATGATGCATCCTTTTAAGTTAAGCCAACACACACTCAAGGGTCGTTGGTGATGCTCTGAATTTGTTCAACAATATGCGTAAAAAGCCCTCGATTATTAGATTAGAAATGATTAGAGTAAAGCTAAGATCACTAATCATTCTCTTGGATCAAACATCAAAAAAATCAACTAATAATAAGTAGAAGATCATCAGTACTATTTTAAATCCTAATAAGATTAACTGACATAAGTCAAGGCAATCAACCTCACCCGTCAGCACATTATCAATATTCGCCGAAGATTGAGTTAAGACTCATTCAAGTTAGACGTCACATGGTCTAGCATGTGGGGGCAGGGCAATAGTGCACATCAAAGCCCCCTTTCTCACTCCTTATCTTTTCCTTTCTGTCATTATTTTCATATTTTTCATAATTTCATATTGAAACTTATTGTAAAATGAGAGTATGTACTTACTTAAATCATGTACCATCTCTCTCAAATAAATTAAATAATATTTTATTCTTTTATTTGTCTCTATTTTATTAGATAGATTTCTTATTTTAGAAGATTCCTAATAATTATCGAAGTAATTAATAATAGGGGTTTACACTCGGAAACTAATATTTTCACAACACCTGATAGTGCATTTTAAATTAGAACACACTCTAATTTGTGCATCAAGATTATTCCCCGAGGTCTCTGCTACTCTTGAGTTACCAAAATCAATCCCACAGATCATTCTCATAAAAAATCAATCTTTAATTGTATAAGCAAATACAAATCTAAATGAGGACTATAAAAAGACAGTCTTGTAGTTGTTGGGCAAGTGCTACCTCGTTTGGAACATGAAAGTGAAAAAAAGTATTTTATATTATTTAAGAACCCATTAGATAAGCTCGTCATTTATCCATATACCAGAATTGAAGCAGAACAATGACCCCTTCTAGTGGAATATTGGAGAAGCTTAGATGTGTGGTATCTTTTTTTCCTACTTTTGATATATATGTCAACTTTTGTAGTTGTTGAATTAATATACTCTTGATTATTATCTTTTTAGGGATAAAAAAAAGAAAATATAAGAGCCCAGAAAAAATAGAAGATAGGTTACTCTATAAGGCGTAGGAGGTACATTGACTTGAGAGCAAGGTATTTACCTTAACAATTAAATGTAAAATTACTATTAATTACATCATGCCCTTTATGTAATGTTACTATTTGTGCAGTTGGACAATCAAATCTTGAGATGTTCTTGGCCTCCATACCAAGAAAGATGGACAATCAATCGATTAAGCATCTATAACAAAAATAATGATTATTTTTTTTCCAAAATTATTTTAAAGTTCTATTAATAAATATATATTTACATTGTTCATTGTCTTTCTACATGCCCAAGTTGAATAATTATAGTAAGCTATGTTAGAAGGCTCTCTATCAGATACTGCTACTTAGAAGGAAATTCATGCTCATGTTTTTAGATATGAGAGGCATGACCAACTACAAATGTTCGGTATGCAACCTACGCCACCCAATTCTCTAGGAGTACCTTCGAAAGTTCACATGGCGAATATTGTTATAGTGATGCTAATGTTGAGACTATGATATGAGCTCAAGTTGCTCCTCTTCAGGACATAATAACCTAGCTCCAAAGTGTTTTTTAGTCTTTACGAGCTCATATCATTGGTCAATCCATCATTTGCCCCATGGTATATATGCTTTGTATTATTTATCATTTTTTTCATTTTCATATATTGTTAGCGTGCATGACTATATAAAAGTACGAAATAAAATAGGTTCTAGAGAATGCAAACTAACCTGAAACCAAAAAATCTAGTACACAATTGAGCTTGGAAGGAACTCCATCCACTTCTTTTCTACCTCAAGTATTTCATGAAGATATGGTTTATAATAGTATTTTATCTCTTAGTTTGTCATTATTGTTCATATTTTTATTTTTTCCTTAGGGGCATCATAGCCGCTTGGGGATTCACAGGAAAGATGAGCATTTGTGAAATTGTGGCCAAGAGTAATGGCACATTTTAGAATCATTATAATTTTATTTTTTTTCTAACTTTCATTTGGAATGTGAAATGATATAGTAATTTGTTGGTTGTGAAATTATTGCATAGTAATGAGATTTTGGAAGTATGTGATGTGTTGTGGATTTTATATATAATTTACCGTATTTGTAAATACAAGCTGTGTATATATGAACTATGTGAAAAACTTCAGCTGGTTAAGGATTTTTCGGTATTTTTAGAAAAATGATAGCAATTCCCAATATTTCCACAGAAAAATGTCAAAATTTTTAATGTTCTAGTGGGAAATGCAACAACTCCACTAGAGTATTTGACTCCAAACATGTCAAGAATATTCCTAATATTGTTCACTAAAATATTAGAAATTCTCGGTATTTTCTCTAAAAGAATGGGGAAAACCTTTTATTCTGGACACTTATAAATCACAAGATAAAAGTCAACCAAAATTATTAACGGAGTTTTTAAAACATCAAAAAATTTTGTAATAAATTTTTAGATAGTTTTTTTTCTTACCACTACAAAAAATACCATAAAAATATTATATTTTTCAAATATCAGTGACACTCTGTGAACGCTACTAATAATGATTTGTCTTGCAGTGATTACTTTTATAATTGTCATATACTTGGACTCTATTATAGATCATATCATAGTTGATTGTGAAGTATACCTCAAGCTAATATGATCACCACAAAGTGTGAATAGATAACCGGTGAGGGATTATCATCAATCAAGATTTCTAGCATAATCTAAATCGACACAGCCAACGATTTTGACCTCCTAAACTATATTCCTATTAAAATATAAACCTACATTAAAAATACTTTTGATGTACCTTAACAACCAATTCATAACTTGCAAATGTTCTTTTCTTGGATTTGCCATGTAGTAACTAATAATACTAATTGCTTGTGAAATATCAAACCTTATGCATACCTAGCATACGTCAAACTTCCAACGACACTTGCTCCTCATATGTAGAAGAATATAATTAGGCTGAATATTTGAAGTGAACTATTAAAGGAGTGCTAATATATTTTGGATTCTGCATGCTAAAATAAAAAATAATCTTTTTGATATACTTGCTCTATTTGAGACATAGCTTATCATGTCTTGAATTTTACACCATATGTATCAAAAGTTCTCTTTTTTTGGACCTCTCACTTGCAATTGATTACTTTTTTGCCTTAAAATAATTTTAGTAAGTCCCAAATGGGTTATTTTGAAGAGACTCTATTTCCTTATTGATAGCAATTTGTCACTAACTAAAATTCTAATATTGCACTATAGGAAAAAGAATTATCATTGTCAGCAAATAAAGTAAAAGCTGGTATATCCTCAAAATCATATCTTTCAGTAGTTTTATATTTGTTCTAAGTTCTTCGAAGAAGAATCTTCTCAGAGACTTTAACTAGACTCCTATTTTGAGACTCAAAACTCTATAAAAATTTTGACATACCTTGAATGTTTTCTTGTAGAGGTATTGTAGGCTCTACCTTTACATGGATTGCATCACTAGAACTTTTCTTGAGAAACTTAAACTTATCAATGTTATCAAACACTATATCTATCTCAATATTTATTTTATAAGTATTGAGATCCCACAAACGATAACCTCTTAGCTCTTTTAGCACATCCAATAAAAATATACTTTTAGAGCGTGCATAACTTATCCTTAACAATGTACATATAAGCAGTGCAACAAAAATTTTTAAAGCACAGTAATTTGTAGACTCACTAGTCCAAATCCATTTGAGAGTTTTACAACCAATAGTTATTTAAGGAGATCGATTTATAATGAAATACACTATGTTGACTGCTTCTACTAAAAAATTCTTGTTAAGTTTGGCTACATTAAGAATAATATATGTTTTCTCTAATAGAGTTCTATTCATCCTTTTGGCTATACTATTTTGTTAAATCTTTCATGGGATGGTGAAGTAGCATGTGAAGCCTTTATCTTCATTAAACTTGAGGAACTGTGCTCATTTGTAACCCTGTTATTGCTTTTGAAGTAACTGATGTTTTTTACCAATTTTTTTAACTAAAACTTTCCATCATTTGAAAATATAAAACACTTCGATTTTGTGATGCAAAAAAAAATCCACACCTTTCTAAAATAATCATAAATAAAATTGACAAAGTAACTAGCACCATATTTTGATAAAATAGGAAAGCACTGTATATTAAAATAAATATAATTAATTAAGCCTTTAGTATAATAATTACTGTGTTAAACTTTACCTTAGACTACTTATCATAAATACAATGTTCACAAAAAATCTAATTTATATGATTGAGATCTTTCAATAGTTTTCTTTTATTAAATTCAGTTAAATCTTACTCAATTATATATCTGAGACACATATTCCATAAACAGATCATATTAGAAGAATTTTGAAAAACTGTTATTCCACCTTTAGCGATTTTTCCTACAAACTCATGCAAATTTCCATGCTTCCAACTTTTATCACTATAAATTAATCTTTAACAACTTTTAAAACTCCACTTTTAACATAATATTTACAACTAGCAAAATATATAGCATTTAAAGAGATTAACAAATTAAGAACATGCCTAATATCAATGAGAGTCCTAACAATATTATCAAACTATCTTAATCTTGATTTTTCTAATAATGATAATTTTGTATGAATTATTATTATCCATCATAACTAAATCACCATTATAAAAATTGTACTCTTCAAACTAGTCCTTATTAGAAACTATATGATAAAAACAATTAGAATCAATAATTTAAATATCATGATAACGATCAATATTAGAACTAATAAAATAAATGTTACTCCGATCATCATTTGGACTCCCTTTGACAACTGATGCTTGTTCTCTGACTTATTCTTTATACTCAAATTCTTTATCTTTTTTGTGCTTTGAAAAAGAAAGCAAAGGCGTTTTCAAAGTTTGATATAAATTTTACAGTATCTCATTGCATCACAGCCTCACACTAAAACACTTGGATGAATAAAATATTTATAGGATTATCTTGATTGAATTTGAGTTAAAATAGATAAAAATTTGATCCACTAATAAGACCAATTTAGAGAACAATCCAAATCACTAATGTCCTAAACTAAATTATAGTTCGATTAGGATTTTACAAAAATTTCCATTTGAGACACGAAACAAATTAGCACATAATTAGAAAAACTTAGGGGGATGTTTAATCTAAAATGATCTCATTTTTTAATTGTATTAATTAATCTTAATTTAAATTAAAAGAACTACTCCAAGGTGAGATCATCTTCTTTATTAAGCTTGAATCACAACCTATATGATCTATATCGACTATAACAATTAGAAGCACTATTGGCACTAATTTAGGGCCTCTAAAGTTAAAATTAGTATCGAAAAGTTATTAGCGACACTAACAAAATGTTATGAAAGGTAGTGCCGCGAATATTCGCGATATTAAAAAAACGCCACTATTAATCAACGACGACGCTATCTAAACTACCATTATTAATAAAAAATTAGCACTGCAAATATAGTTATTTGCAACATTAATTATTTAATACCGCTAATAGTTAATGTCATTAGTGACACTATATATTAGGGCCACCAATGAGCTAGGCCGTTGGTGGCGCTACCTATCGCACCACCAATGGCCTTCCATTGACCGCACATTTCTTTTTTTTTTTAGCACCACCAATGGGCTAGAAGCATGACACACTAATCTATATTTGTCATACATATCCAAATCCTATAAATACAATATAAATACATTCTGAAAAGATTTTTATTTTTAAATAATATAATTAATATATAAAACATAACTCAAAAGATACAAATATATTTTTGAAAATATAAATATAAATATGACCAGAAGTTACAATTCATACTTCTTAAATTAGAAGTTTAACAATACAAATCAAAATCATTATACCAGATAATCCATCCAAAAAAGAAGGAACAATATCATTCCATGCCCCTATCCATCTATCGAGCTTCCAACTATTGGCTTGTGGATGGTTTTCTTGAATAGGTTTATGTGAATACAAATAGACAACTAAAAATTGTATAAATCATAATATATATTCATCAACAAGTCTCACCACCTCGTTCGTGCCTATATCCAATCATAATACCCAAATCACATATATTTGTGCATAAGTTCTCATCCTTTTGCCAAAGTCTCCACTTTCTTCTCTCTACTCATGTCCATAAATAAAAAAAATATTCAACATATGTTATAAATTTATAAGTACATTTGTACCTTAGCATGCTAGAAAATAAAAGGAGTATTCCTCAAGCCAACTTGGTCACCACAGTATGGTCTTGCTGCTAGGATCCTACACTCATAACATTCTTAATAATTTCTAACAAAAAGCTTATATTAGCATTTCAAATAAATATTTCATGTATAATAAAAATCAGCAAAAATTGATTTATATATCGGATTGTGAGATAGTCTAAAACACAATACGAAAGAGCTGGTTGAATAACTCTTCCCTTAACCTCGCTATTGCTGCAATAACCTCCATTTAGACCATCACCTATATCTGACTCTATATATACTGAGATTACTCACCTTACAAGAATATGTAGAATAATCTATATCTAACTCTATATATACTGAGATTACTCATCTTACAAGAATATGCAGAATAACCTGGAGATAAACTTGGGACTTAGCCTCGTATCAAAAAATCCACACCCAATCATATTTATTAGGTTCGAATATTTGGCTGTAGATCACGTTATGGACCGCCATATCTGAAAAAGTCTTCTGGCTGAGAATTCCCGTTCGAATTTCGAACCGAAGTCGAACACGGTCAGGTTCGCTCGAGTTCGGCTGGTTTCCAGCTCCAAGTCTCCATGAATCCCCCATTTTCTCCCATTTTTTCCCCATTTTTTGAACTCAACTTTTTTGGCTATAATTTTTGGGCTGGAGCTTGCCTTAATTTCTCTCTTCTCTCTCTCGATGGACGCGGCTCCGACAAACCCCCGGTGGAACCTCGAGCGCCCCTTCCTCACCGGCCGATTCCATCAGGTACTCTCCCCCCAACCCCGGTTTCCTCCAGATCCTCCCAATTCCGTTCCCTCTCTGATGTTCCTTTTCCAAATCCCAGGAAATCAAGGTCCCTCCTCCGCCGCCCGGCACGAAGCCCTACTCTGTCAACGCCTTCAGGTACTGCCACAGTGCCGCTGCTCTTAGTTTCACATCAATTACTTCTGGTTCAGTTGAAACCCTACTGTTTGATTTGCAGTCGTGGCTCAGAGAATGTTATTGGGACATATCCGGTGTCGGTTCAGGTATTGCTCGGCGAAATTGGCGGATTTTGGGTGGTGTTGATTGATGGATGGATTAAAAGTTTGAATTTTTTGATGCCAATTTAGGAGCTTTTAGTAATTGATGATCTGCTGTATGCATTGGTTGGCGTTGAGGGGAGGTATATATCTATTAAAAGAGTGAGAGCGAAGGAAGGCCATGTGGCTTTCCAGATTGATCCGTCGATGGATTTGGCTCTCCAGGTGAATAGCTACAGAACTTGGTTTGGGTTGGGTTGTTGTGTGCTTGTATGGGGGAATGGAACTTATTGGAGGCCTTTGGTGCAGGAATTGACGCAACGAATATTTCCTCTATGTGAGAACTATGTCTCGATCAGCCAATTTGTGGAGGCCAAGTCGCAGTTTAACAGTGGCCTTGTTAACCAGGCATTTGCTGCTGCACTGAGAACACTCCTGCTGGTATGTGTTTTGGACACCTATCTCATTAGAATTGCTTTGGTGCTTTCTTTTTTTTTTTTTTTGGTTGTCTGTTAACTGGCATGATCTTGGGAATTGGCAACTAGATTGATGTTTTTATTTTGATTGTGCAATTGCTATGTCTGTGCCTTTCATGTCCATATTGCTTCAGCAAATTGTCATTTAGGCTTATCACGGAGATGTTGTATATGATACTGAATTGATTTGGTGAAATTTACTTAGAGTTCTCTCAAAGTGTTGTCTGATCAGAGAGTTGTGAATGCCATAATATCTTTTCGTGATGCCAAAAGGTTTAACCACAATGATTTGCTACTATGGTTGTCATCATGCTAATAAGGTGAACTTGAAAACTTTACAAAATTGTTTTTCCAATTGAATCATGTAGAATAAGCTTGGATACACACCTATGGACCTAAGTTAGTTGTTACAATTCCTTCATTCTGGAATATTTTCTATCCTTATTGAAAATAGATTGTGTAACCACTAGTATTATGCTTTCTGAAAGTTTACATAATGGAACTCTGAAAATCTCTAAACCACTAGAAATTCTTACATCAACTTTGTTCTGTGAGACTAATGCTGTCTATGTGTCATCCTGAGAGAATGGGAACTAAAATTAGTGCTTGTTACAAGGGAGAGGGACTTATTTGATGCCATTATTGTTGACATCTAAAACAAAGGGCTGTCACTTTCTTTTTCTGAAGTACACCACACCTTAAATCCTCTAGAGGGCAAGGTAGATAGTTTCAACATGGTCTTCTTCTTTTTTTTGTTGTTGTTGTTGTTGTTGCTGTGGTTCAGGCAAAACAAGCCACGTTAGGGAGCCATTAACTGCTACACATGAGGATTAGCTGCCTTCATGGCTGAGGAAAGAGAAAAATAAAAATCCTGAACCAGGCCCTACTTAAGTTCCAGTACACTTGCAAATGTTGGCTGATAAATAGCTTGAAACATGGAGAAGAAGCCATATCTTTAATATCTGAACCTGAGGAGATGGTAGTTTCAACAACTGATCTATCTTATCTGATGCTGGTTCTGTTGGCACTGTATCCCTTGATCAATCTGGTTCCTGGGTTTCGTCTCATGGCTTGAATTGAAACAATATAAATCCCAACTTAGGAGATCTGATTGGCGTACAATTGTTTAATTTAAGACATAAGTAGACAAAGGATTTGTGTTTGTGTTGTATGATTAGTTACAAGCATCCGGGTTGCCTCCTATAGCATCTACCAATATGTGGTCAGCAGTATGACAATAACAACAAGTGGTCCGACTTCAAACATCCCGTCTACTGTGATGCAAGGAGAAGAAGATGATCCCTTTTTTTAAGTTTGAGCAGTGAGGAACTTGATTTGAGGGTTTGGTCAGTGACTGTCACCAGAGATACCTTGTGCACTTTATGAGTCCTGGTATAAGGTATTGGAGAATCGTCTCCTCTTTTGATTGTCCGGTAGCAGGCAAATCCATCCAAATAGGATTGACTGACTGACTGACTGATGATTCTCAATGCCCTAAAAAGAACCATGCTGCTTAAATCAGTCAAGCGAGCAAGAGGTGTTTCAGCATAACTGTTAACATTAGATTTGAATTCCAGAAAAGCCTTAGCAAGATTCAAGAATATTTCAATAGGAAGACTCCTTCTGGATAGTCAACTCACATGGGATGATGGACTGTATAGAAAGGCAAAGCTACTCGAATTTCCACTTTAACTGGCAGTGCGGTGGAAAAAGAAGCAGTGGCTTTTCATATTATTCCAATAGGCGCTGTCACTGAAAGCCTAGGACATCACAGTTCTTATGAACTTAATAAGGGATTCAAAAAATAAAGCTGACTCTAGCTACAACCGTGAATTGTGAAAGACTCTGGAGCTGAAATAACTCTATCTTTCTGGGCTTTTAGTTCAGTATAACAAGCAAACCAAAGCATAGGGATGCTAGATACATGGTGCTGTTTAGGTATCTTTATACAAAATGAATGATAACCAATTAACAGTCTTACCACATCAAAGTTGATTCTGCTAGTATCTGCAACATTTTTGCTCCAGTATAATTTTTGTTGTCCATCACTGAGCTATTTACCAGCAATTTTTATGCATTTATTTTTATTGCTGTGCTGGTTTTCTTCTTCCTTGTATGTAGGATTACCAAGCCATGGTTGCACAGCTGGAACATCAATTTCACATTGGAAGACTTTCTGTTCAGGGATTGTGGTTCTATTGTCAGGTTTAGATCTTGGCTTATATTTTTGGTAGAAATTGGCACCTTTGTTTATGTCATTTAGTTATTGTATTGTCTTCTTATAGTTTGCTGCTTTCAGCCAATGATGGGATCATTACATGCTTTGTCCATTGTGGTTGAGAAAGTTTCCTCTGATAATTTGTTTGGTTCTGGCACTCTTAACCTCTTGCAGAGCCAGGTAAAGTGCTTTGCTCAGTATTAAATAATTTTAGATGTTTTATATTTGCAAATTCATTATTTATTTTTATAAGCAACTCTCCTAAATTGGCAGTCCTATGATTTAGCTTTTCAGAATGACAAGTTATATTCCTTGATAATCCTTCAGTTGCACTGAAACATTGCAAGCATTATCATCTCTTGCAATTACAGGTTAAGGCCATGGCTGGTGATACTGCAGTTCGGTCGTTACTTGAGAAGATGACACAGCGTGCTAGTTCAGCATATCTTTGCATATTGGAAAGGTATCTGCCTGGCAAGGGACTGCTAGTTCATTTGGTGGTGTTGTGAACTATTTTTAGCTTGCTATTCTTTTTCTAGTAATGGCAGATCTTTAGGTTTCATAAACCTCTCCAGTTAACTGTTGCTATGTCAACAATCATTGTGCAGCATTATTCTATTATGTTGTTGCTGATCCTATCTGTTTCAGGTGGGTGTATGAGGGGGTTATTGATGATCCTTATGGTGAATTCTTTATTGCTGAAAACAAATCACTGCAAAAGGTATCTAAAATAATTTTTTAAGATAAATTTTATTCTCCGATAATCATTTTATGTTTTGGAGGTTGGCTGTTGTTTCTTGCATGCAAAGGCTCCTTAAAATTAATCTTTTCAGGAGAGCCTCACACAAGATTATGATGCCAAATATTGGCAACACCGTTACAGCCTTAAAGATGGCATCCCTAGTTTTCTCACTAGTGTTTCTGGGACAATTTTGACAACTGGAAAATACTTAAATTTCATGAGAGAATGTGGACATCATGTTCAGGTACTCAATGTTTTTTCATGGTCATAGGGGGCTCATAGACTGTTGTCTTTAGAAATAATCATCGACAGTAGCATTTCGTTATGCTCAGGTTCCAGCATTGGAAAATCCAAAATTGATGACCTTTGGATCAAATCATCAGTATCTTGAATGTATCAAAGCTGCCTATGATTTTGCAAGTTGCGAGCTCTTGAGTCTTATGAAAGACAAGGTATGATGTTCTTTAGGGATATTGAATTATGCTTTTCCAGCAGCTCCTGATAATTCCTACAAAATTCATTTATTGTCGTTATGTGTTGTTTTGAGCTGATAATATAATATTTAACCTTGTACACAGTATGATCTTAATGGGAAACTGCAGTCCTTGAAACACTATTTACTTCTCGACCAGGTACTTAACCTATAATTTTCTCTTTAATGTAGTAGTTTCATAGCAGTATAGCAATGAACCTGGACCCTGAGGCTATAATATTTTAATTTTCCTAATATTGTTCAACCATGGAGTTCTGGGTTTTGCTTATGCTTCAGACTTTGGTTCATGTCTGAAGCCAAGCTAGCAGTCTCAATTGTTTTGGCCGTGCATTATTTTTTACTTCCTGCGGTTACTTTGTATACATCTATTTTCTTTGCACAACTGAGGTCTGATCTGAACTACTAAATATCATTAAAACCTTAATGGTATCTAACATGGGCACCTGTTTACTTGTGTCAGCAAATGAACTACTAAGGCCCCGTTTGGATACTTAGGAAAATAATCCATTGGGATTTTTTCCATTGCATTTGGAGTTGCATGCAACCTCATTTCCTGTAAAAAGTCTTATGGTTAATATGGTAAGGTCATTATTGATGGGGAGAATCTTGCATGCAAGCTCCATTTCATAGGAAAAAAGGAGGTTGGACCTCTTTTTAATTTTCCTATGGAATCATAGGAAATCTCATGATTCCAAAGGAATTTTAGATTGTTGAAATGTGTCAAACGCATGTATAGTAATTTTTTCCTATAGACCTCCCAATTACTATGGAATTTGGGGGTATCCAAAATGGCCCTAAATATTATTCAAATCTTAATGGTAGTGACTGGTGATATTAATTAAGTCCCTTAAGTGTTTTGCTCTTGTTTTACCCCTCTTGTGAATGGCATGCTTCTAATTCTCACTGTGAGTCATCATTGATTTCACTTGAACATTACTATCTTGCATTGTGCTCATTGAATGACCTTGTATATACTTGTAATATCAAGTCTCTTAAGTGTTTCGCTCTTGTTTTACCTCTCTTGTGAATGACATGTTTCTAATTCTCACTGTGAGTCATCATTGATTTCACTTGAACATTACTATTTTGCATTGTGCTCATTGAATGACCTTGTATATACTTGTGTGCAATATTTGAGGTAAATGGTGTTGAAACACTTTTCTGGTCTTTATACTTGTTAGGGATGCTTCCTAGAATAATTTTGCTTTTTTGCATTGATAACTCATTGTTTTACAGGGTGATTTTTTGGTGCATTTCATGGACATTGCTCTAGATGAGCTTGGTAAAAGACCAGAAGAGATTTCAGTAGAAAAGTTGCAGGTCAGAAAAGAACCTCCATCACCATCATCATCTGGGTTTACTTTTTGCATGATTTCATTCAATGTCATGTAATTCTGATGGAAAAATAAGTTATATTATATTATTGAAAATAAATTTTGTTATTGTTACAGTCTCTGCTTGAACTTGCCTTGCGCACCACTGCTGCAGCAGCTGATCCATGTCATGAAGAGCTGACATGTTGTGTTGTAAGTGATACTACATCCGGTTCTCAGCATGTAGTGTTTTTGACCATAGTTTATCTTATGCCACTTAGGAAAGGTCATCGTTGCTCAAAAAACTGACCACACTTAAAGATTTGGTATCCACCTGCCCTTCTAATGTGGAAAATCCAGCTTCTGATGGTGATAGCCTGGCACAGCCAGTAAATATCACTGGCTTGGAGACATTCTACTTAAGCTACAAGGTGTTGTCCGTCACTAGGTTCTTTTATCTCATTTTGGTTATTTCTTAGCAGAATCTTCAACTGTTCCCTTTTGCAGGTCCAATGGCCGTTGTCACTTGTCATTTCAAGAAAAGCTTTAACAAAATATCAGTTGATTTTCCGGTTTCTTTTCCACTGTAAACATGTCAACCGCCAACTGTGTATGGCATGGCAAGTACATCAAGTATGTTCCTTTGGGTTTTCTACATATTTTATTGTATATTTTGCTTTTTGCTTAAAATGATGTCTTGTTACAGCGGTTTCGTGCCCTCAATACGCTAGGAACTGCCATATCACGATCATCAATACTTTGTCGTAGCATGTTGAAGTTTATCAACAGCCTCCTACATTATTTGACCTTCGAGGTAATGCTTAGTTTCTTCTAGTTTGTATGGTCCCTTTCACCAAAAGGCCTGACAAATTTCTAATTTCAGGTTCTTGAACCAAATTGGCATTTGATGCATGACAAACTTCAAACAGTAAAGAGCATAGATGAGGTAGCTCCCCATTTGTTAGAAATTTATTTTTTCCAGCTGCTTGTATGGGCTTCTATTTTTAATCAAGAACATGTTTGGTTTTTAACTTTGAACAATTCAAGACAGGTTATCCATTTTCATGACTTCTTCCTCCAAAAATGTCTGAAAGAATGCCTGCTTCTTTCTCCTCAACTTCTCAAGGTACTTTGTTGAGTATGTGATTCTTATGTTGGAGCCAATTTAGTTGCTGAGTTTTGGATGCTTTTATTTTGTATTCTAGTATCCTCAAAAGTCAGTTAACTCTTCTTTTGGCTCTAAAACCAACATTTTTGACCTGCAGAAAGTGGAGAAACTGAAATCAATATGCCTCCAGTATGCAGCCTCAATTCAGTTGTTGATACCATCTGTCTATAGCCCTGAGGTGGATACTGCAGCTGAGGCTTCAGGTTCATTTGGAATGCCAAAATCCAAACTGAGAAGATCAAGAAATAGAAGCCAAGCATTAAAATCGGCAGCAGAAAGCAGCCTAGTTAATGATTCCATTATGTAAGAACCCCATACTTTGCATACGGTTTCCCTAATTCCATTTGGTAACTCTCAGGTCAATGATCTCAGGAATTTTGGGGAGGAATTCAATGCTGAACTTCACAGCCTGGTGCCCATTTTGACCAACAATTCACAGGCAGAGCCCTATTTAACACATCTAGCACAATGTATCCTAGGAGCAGGAAGTGACCAGTGACCACTCGTTCACTTATCACCGTTGTTCAAAGATAGCTCACTTCCATGTTTGCTCTTCTTGGTTGCTCAATCTTGCCCCAAGAGTGTTGTTGTGCGTGGTCTGCAATTGTTGTTCTGGTGAATGTGGAAATATTTGCACAAGCTTGTCTTGCAAATTATATGTGGTTGCAATATAACTTTTGAGTGGCAGTGATTAATTAATCCTTTGGAAGCAGCAGAAGAGAGCTGATACACGTTTCAATCTCTGATGATTTGAGCTTCGAAGTAAGAATGTGCATTGCAGTATGCAAGTCCGCGTGGCAGTGAACTCCATGGCAAAATCATCATCAGACATATCAGACCGCTTGTTGAAGGCCAGCCACATTAGCTGTTTCCTGATCAAATGGCAGTGACATTGCTGGTGTCGCGCCAAAGCCAGAATCCAGTAAACCTGCCTCTGGCTCCACGCTCCATCCCAATGCTGACAGCTCTGTGGTCAATGACTAGGGAGTACCAATAACACTGGAAGATAATTATATCATTAATGACAATACTCGGTACTGAGATATGCTCCACGCCAAATTGCAGGCTGAGACAGTTGTTCTTTGTTGGTCAGAGCAGATTGTTGAGAATGCAGCACTGTTATAATAAAAATTCAAAAATATAAAAAATATTATAAAATAAAGAAATAAAAAAATAAGAGATAACATTAGGTAAGGTGATTTGAAAAAAAGTTTTTCTAGAATAGTATTTCTTTCACATTATTATGGATTAATTTACACAAAATTATTCTGAAAATATGATGTTTAATATGAATAAGTAATTCGATCTATATTTCAAGCATATTTGAAAATCTGAATCATTCAAAATTAACATTAAGAGCATAAGAGAAAAATTTATTCAAATACTAATTGTTATTTTGTTATAATTTTTATTTATTTTATATTTTTTTTAAGACTTCTGAGTAATTTATATTTATAAACTATGTATTCATTCGTGAAGTGGTATTTGTAAATAATGCATCTTTTTGGCAAGACATCTAATCAAAATGAATGGACACATTTGAAAAGACATATTCCTCTCTAATTTTAATTTAAAATAAGTTATATTCAATTGTTACTAGATAGTCATATTTTTTATAATAGTGCATCACTTATTATCTAATAATAACAATAGTTAGATATGTACATCTAATTTTTAAAATATTTTATATTTCTCATAATAAAAAACTTTCGCGATTTCAGTATTTACCAACACTCCCATTCTTTTGAAATTTATTATTTACAACCCTCTAATTATTCCAAAAATTTTATTTTTACCCTTTATAATTTTACAACTAAACCCTTAAAATTTTTAACTTCTCACACTATTTTTCTCTCTCAAATATTTACAAGTAAATTCTTAATTAAATTTTAAATTATAATTTTTATATTTGTGTATTTATAAACAAATCCATTGAATATTTTTCTTTATAGATAAGTCCAAATTTTATTATTTTTCAAATAAAAATTTACAAAAAGGACCTTAAATATTTAAAATTTTCTACAAATAAATCCCTCAAATAATTTTATTTATAAATAAGTTTACATTTTATTTTTTTAAATAAAAGTTTACAATAGTGAAGGTTTTTAAACTTAAAATTTTAAATTACAAGTTTAATATTTGTATATTTATAAATAGACTTTTTAAATATTTTTATTTATAAATAAGTCCAAATTTTATCATTTTAAAATAAAATTTTACAAAAAATATATTAAATATTTTAAAAATTAAAATTTCAAATTATAAATTTAAAATTTGTATATTTATAAATAGATCCCTTGAATATTTTTTATTTATAAAACAGTCCAAACTTTATTTTTTAAATATAATTATATAGAAGAGACATTGAAGGTTTTAAAATTTAAAATTTTAAATTACAAGGTTAATATTTGTATATTTATAAATAGATTACTTGAATATTTTTATTCATAAATAAGTCCAAATTTTATCATTTTTAAAAAGATTTCACAAAAAAGATATTGAAAGTTTTAAAACTTAAAATTTTAAATTACAAGTTTAATATTTATACATTTACAAATAAACCCCTTGCATATTTTTATTTATAAATAAGTTCAAAGTTATCATTTTTTAAATAAAATTTTACAAAAAGACATTGAAGGATTTAAAACTTAAAATTTAAAATTACAAGTTTAATATTTGTTCTTTTCCAAATATATCCCTTCAATATTTTCTTTATAAATAAGTCCAAATTTTATCATTTTTTAAATAAAATTTTATGAAAAAGACATTAAAGATTTTAAAATTTCAAATTTCAAATTACGAGTTTAATTTGTATATTTATAAATAGACCCATTAAATATTTTTATTCATAATTTAGACTTATTTATCAATTAAAAATATTCGAGGGATTTATTTATAAATATACAAATATTAAACTTGTAATTTAAAATTTTTAGTTTTAAAACCTTTAATATCATTTTCGTAAAATTTTATTTGAAATATGATAAAATTTAGAATTATTTACGAATAAAAATATTGAAAGGGTCTATTTATAAATATATAAATATTAAACTTGTAATTTAAAATTTTAAGTTTAAAAACATTCAATATCATTTTCGTAAAATTTTATTTGAAAAATGATAAATTTAAACTTATTTACGAATCAAAATATTGAAAGGGTCTATTTATAAATATACAAATATTAAACTTGTAATTTAAAATTTAAAGTTTTAGAACCTTCAATGTCTTTCTTGTAAAATTTTATTTTAAAAATGATAAAATTTAAACTTATATATAAATAAAAATATTCAAGGGGTCTATTTATAAATATTCAAATATTAAACTTTTAATTTACAATTTTAAGTTAAAAAACCTTCGATATCTTTTTTTAAAAATTATTTAAATACTATAAAAAATGTAGACTTATTTAGGAAGAAAAATATTCAAAGGGTTTATGTGAAAATGTACAAATCTAAACTTGTAATGTGAAAATGTTAGTTTTAAAATCTTCAAAATGTCTTTTTGAAGAAATTTTATTTTAAAATGATAAAATTTAGACTTATATTTAAAAAAAATATTCAATGGGTCTATTTGTAAATGTACAAATATTAAATTTGTAATTTAAAATTTTAGGTTTTAAAATCTTCAGTGTCTTTTTTATAAAATTTTATTTTAAAAATGATAAAATTTGGACTTATTTATAAATAAAAATATTGAATGGATCTATTTCTAAATGTACAAATATTTGTAATTTAAAATTTTAAGTTTTAAAACCTTTAATATTATGAAATTTTTATTTTAAAAATGATAAAATTTCGACTTATTTGTAAATAAAAATATTCAAGAGGTCTGTTTATAAATGTATAAATATTAAACTTGTAATTTAAAATTTTAAGTTTTAAAACCTTCAATATTATAAATTTTTATTAAAAGAAAGCAGAAATTTGGACTGATTTATAAATAAAAATATTCGAGAGGTATGATTTGTAAATGTATATAGATGAAATTTATAATTTAAATTTTTATAGAGGATTTATTTGTAAAAAATTAAAATATTTAAAGTTCTTTTTATAAATTTTTATTTAAAAAATATTAAAATTTAAACTTATTAATAAATAAAAATATGCAATGGACTTATTTATAAGTGTATAAATATAAAAAGTATAATTTAAAATTTAATTAAAGGTTTATTTGTGAATATTTGGGAGAAAGAGTGGAGGGTGAGAAATAAAAAATTTTAAGGGATTTAATTATAAAATTATAGAGGGTAAAAATGAAATTTTTTAGAAAAATTTTAATTAAATAACAATCAAGGGTTGTAGATAATAAATTTCTAAAGAAAAGGGGTGTAGATAAATACTGAAATCGCGGAAGAGTTTTGATAAATAAGGCAAGTATTAAAGAGTTATAAGTAAAAAGTCCTAAATATAAATCACCTTTTGAGTACACCATGTTCATTTAAGATCAATCAAAATCATTATCAAGTTGATTTCAACCGATCAAAAATTTGACCATCTAAATACATGATATGGATGATTTCGGTCAAAAAATGAAAATAAATACTCAAAATAAATTTAAAAATATAAAAATATTATAAATAATATATAAATACCACTTATCTTTTAAAGTTTGTTTTTTTTTATGTATTTTCACTAGCATTTGATTAATAATCTCACTATTTAAAACTTATAATCTGAGAATTTTGATTCTCATTTTTATCTCATTTTGTTATTATTGTATGTTTTTTATGAAGCTAATATTTTTTACAGTAGTAAACTTATAACATTATATATATAGAGAGAGTTTTTTTTTTCCTTCCAAATAACTGCTGCCAACTCTTGCAAGGGTATGTGCTGCCATCACATGATCACGGGATGTGGGAATGCATTTGTTGGTTGACTTTGGTCATGAAATGCCAAAGTAACACGGGTTAACTAAGTGCTGCAAGAATGACCCGGTCACATGCAAGTATTTGTTCACGGATTTAAACAAAAAAAAAAAAGTTTCTTCCTTGAATGATTTTTGAACGGTATCTGGATCACAAATTAAGAAATTTGTTGGTTGTGATTTGAACTCATCCGGTGGTTGTTAAATTGGTTCTTCACTTGATGTTAGTTTGCAGTCATTGGATGCATGAATACAATTCATTGCAATTTGAATCTTTCTAAATTCCATCGTAGAATTGAATTTACTTCCATGGATGGTATCACCTGTACCACCATAACAATTTTCTCGTGTAAAACACTTTTTGTAAGATAATAACAGTAATCATAAAGTGGAAAATAGCGAATTAATTCCAATATTCTTATTCCATGAGAACCAAATGCACTTGGATGATACATCAAATTATCAAGTAATGGTTCAGAAAGATCGAACAAGTACAAATCGAAATTAAATTTCCAATTAAGATAACTGAAGGGTAATCTTCAAACTAAACTTCCTAAGTCAAGAAAGCAAATGATACTAAGTTCAAAAGGCAGTTTGTGAATAAATACAACTGATCTAGATATTCGTCTATACATTGAATTATTGTGAGCTTAGTAACTTCAAATACGGATGAGCTCACAGGAAAGAGCAGCCACATCCCAAAGCTTAGTTGTGAGCGAACTCACAAAACTTGGTCTATTAGTGCTGATGGATCAGCCGATTAATCCGCAATTATTTTCGGAGTCAATCCCGAAGGATCTAGGAATGATCCTTCTTAATGAAAAATCTAACAGAATGGTTACCCGAGATCACAGAATCAAGATACACCATATCTCTAGGAACACTATAATAGCACTACAACCAAAAAGGTAAAGAACTAATGTCATTTCTTTCTTGTCTACTTATATTTTGAGAGGATAATATTGACTTGAGTATTAGAACAACTGCTGCTAAAAATTTTCAGCAGTCTTTTTCATGGTTTTTCTTTGTGCAAATCAACAGAAAGGCGGCATAATGGATTAAGATCTAAAGAAGCCGCCCGAGCGAAAACCAGTGGTAAACCGGGCTCCATCAATAGTAGTGTTTTCATTGAGATTCGTTCTACCACTCTTTTTCGCCTATCCAAGAGGTCTCTGACGGTTTCCTCATCATGCCTCCTAGAGCAATATGATTGTTGTCATCAAAAAATTTCCCCGGAGGGCAAATGGTCTTGGCACCGACGTAATCACAAAATTCTTCTAACAGACCAAGCAAACCAACCTAGTGGGCCAATTCAGCGATTCAAATGCCGTAACAAGATCGATCACCCCCTCTACAAATGGTACTTGAGGTAGCACTAAGACCCTCCAACTCGGTAAATAAGCACAAGTTTCAGACTCTAACTACCATCGTCCAATAAATGGCCCAATTACTTGAGGTTCAAGCACAAGCCATATAAAAACTACAATCCTAGCAACCGCAGAATCAAGCCTAAATAATGCAAAATTTTCAGACTCATTATATTCAATGGCAAGCTTGAGCTCATGATCCAATTCTAAACTGAGGTGCCATACTGAATTAACGGTGCGAGTCATAGCATCATGCCAAACCTAGCCTAACATAGCTCACCGGGCATCTCCACCAAAGTCAGTATAACCCCCGGCCATGACTCCTCTATGATACCAAGCCTCAAGATAATACAAGGGATATGACCCCACATATGACCTAGTTGACAAATTCACATACCATACACATATTAGCCGTGCTTCAGGAATACTCACTCGAGGCACCTAGAGAGAGGTCATGCTCTATATAGGTCGAGAATTGTCAGGATCACCAGTTTACCTAAACCAAGTGAGGTATAACACCTTATTGATCCCCAAAGTAGTATATTCTTCAATATATGATGGCTTAAAGGATCTGATCAATCATATCAGTATCTTCCATAATGTTATGATTCTCCAAGGAGCATAAGATTCCACCATGTGTAAGATGTTTCTCATGAGACTACAAGGTCCAACCTAGGCTTGGTATTTTAGTCCCCGTTTGTTTTGGGATCAGGATCAGGATCAGCTCATTTCAGAATTAATTTTTCTTTCTTGTAAAATTAATATTTATTATTTTATACTATTATTAAATTAAATTATTATAAAAAAATAAATAGTTTTTTGAGCTTTAAATTATTGAAACCTTAATTTTGATAAAAAGATATTAGTTTATAAAAGTGGTTCACTAGTCTTGACCTTGACCTTGACCTTGATCCCCAACCAAACGGCCCTGACTTTTGAGGCACTCCATCACATATTTCGATGACTTAGAAAACTAATTCATACAATAGTTCTTCTTGCTTATACCTCAGCATAAGGATCCCTCTATTTTACTTACACAGAAGTAAAAAGAGGGTGAAAGCTTAAAGAAATATTTGACTCAGTTCAACAAAGCTCGACTCAAGGTTACCAAGGTAGATAGCTCCATCGTCCTAGCCGCTACAGTCAGTGGGATACAGCAAGCTCAAGTTACCTATGAGATGGCCCGCCGAACGCCCAAGAGCCTTGAACTAGTTTGTGAGTACATCAATACCAAAGAAGTCATTTCAGCCAAAAAAGAATATAAGAGTTCCAACAAACTAAGGAATGAGACTCGAGAAGTCAAGGTCCCTGAGTTGAAAATGCAAAGGACCAAGCGAAGAGACTGTATGCCCAAGGAGCACAAACCAGAGTTTCAAGTCTATACTTCACTAAATCACTCCATATCTGAGGTTCTTGCTCAAATTGAGCACCAAGACTTTCGACAAAAGCCTCTGCCAATTCATATGACTAGACAACATCTCAACAAATCATGGTACTGCCATTTTCACCGAGAACATGGATATGATACTAGTGAATGAAAGCATCTCAAAAATAAAATCAAGAGGCCCATTAGAGAAGGGCACCTCAAATAGCTTGTTCACCGAGGTGAGCAATTCAAAGAGGCTCATACTCGGGAATCTCATCCTTGAGATTCTCCAAAAAAGAATTCCACCCCATAATTGCTCAACCCCCAATAAAGGGACACCTCAACATGATCTTAATGAGTCCACCGGTATAAAGTAAAGCCTCAGCATCAGCATGAAAACATTGAACCATCACTGGGAGACAAGAGGAGTTAGAGAAGCTGATGAAGAAATAACATTCCGAACTTAAGTATCAAGATATTGTCTTCTCCACAAAGGACTTAGAGGAAATTTTGATGCCCCACAATAATATACCGGTAATCTTGGTGGTCCTGGATGGCTACACTATGTAATATATCATAGTTGATACGGGAAGCTCGATAAATATTCTATTCACCTGGGCGTACGATCATATGAAGATCAAAAAAAAAAAATTAGAGCTATATGTTGGGACACTTACGAAATTTAATGGAGACTTAGTTACTCTGATTAGCATAATCGATCTACTCCTTACAATCATAGAAAACCCCAGGAGCACAACCATTAGGTCAAAGTTTGTGGTGATTCAGACATGCTTGGCATAAAATGTAATATTGTTTCATCCATCGCTTAATCAACTCCAAGCAGTAATTTCAACCTTTCATTTAGTCATAAGGTTTCTAACTAAGCTTGGCACAAGTGAAGCGTAGGGCAACCAAAACCTTGCAAAGAAGTGCGAATCAACTTATTGGCAAAATAACACCAACTAAAAAGGCAAAAGTTCGATAGCGGCAAATGATGTACTTTTCCTCTATATTGTAACTTTAGACCAAGCAGTAAGTTTGGTGCTCATAAGTAACTAAGGTGGAAAGTAGTATCTCATCTATTATGTGAGCCATGTGCTTACGAGGGCGAAGACTTGGTACCCTCCACTAGAAAAGCTTGCATATGCCATGATGTTGCCAACTTGAAAGCTCTGTCCATATTTTTAGACACATTCAATCACGGTGCTTACCAATCTTTCGCTTCGGTAGATACCACAAAAATCAAAAACTTTAGGTAGATTACTCAAATGGTTAATCGAATTAAGCCAATATGAGGTGACTTTTGAAGCTCAGAAGACCATTGGAGTACAGGCCCTAACTGACTTCATGGTGGAAACTACATCATACCCATTTGAATCAGAATTTGAACCATGGAAGGTTTAGGTTAATGGCTCATATTGTGAGTTGGCGTGTGGCATTAAAGCAGTCCTCCAAAGCCTGAATGGGAGAGTGGCCAAGTACTCAATTGAGTTAGAATTTAAGGCTTCGGATAATGCCATGGAATATGAAGCTTTTCTCCCTGAATTGTGTGTAGCATTGGCAAAGGGAGCTAAAGAACTCAAGGTATTCAGCTCTTCCGAACTTGTGTGCTTGCAGGTTACTGGGAAATATGAGTCAAAAGAAGTAACCATGATATAGTACCTAGCCGAGGCACGGAAGCTCATAGCAAGGATGGAATGAGTTGAAATTTGTTGCATACCTCAAAATAGCAGCACTAAGGTGCATGCCCTCATGCGACAAGCCTTGGCCTCTTCAAATCCAAAATCAAGGCAAATTTTTGTGAAGAGTATTCAACAGCAAAGTTATTCAAAAAATATCGGGGTAAATGTAGTAGACTCGAAGCCAAGTTGGATGGACCGGATCATTACTTATTTGAAAAAAAGGGAACTTTCCAAAGAACTAATTGAAGGTCGAAGGATTACAAGGTTAGCTCTAAACTTCACCCCAGTGAATGGAGTCCTGTACAAAAGGTCACTCACACGACCACTACTCCATTACCTGGAACCTGATAAAGTTGATTATGCCCTCTGTGAAGTCCATGAGGGAATATGTGAAAACTATAGAAGGGGACAAGCCCTTGCACATAAGCTCCTCAAGTAAGAATATTATTAGAGCAACATGGCAGCCAAGGTATTTGAGTTCGCATCCAAATGCAAATAGTGCCAAAGGCATCCCTCAATTTACCGAAGCCCCGCGGTTTAGCTCTAACAAACTCAAGCAGTGTGACACTTCAACCAATGGGGAATGGATATCCTAGGTCCTCTTTTGATAGTCTTGGTACATAGGAAATTTTTGGTAATCACTATCGGCTACTTTACCAAGTGGGTGAAAACCGAGTTGTTTGCCATAATCACCAAGAAGAAGATCCAGGAGTTATTATAGTAGAATATCATTTGCAGGTTTGAACTTTCATATGTGCTGCTCATAGATATGGAAAGCAATTTGATAGCTCAAAGTTTAGGGAATAGTGCACCAACCTCCATATTGAGCAAAGATTCACCTCGGTAGCACATTCCCAAGCCAATGGCTTGGTCGAGATAACAAACTGAACCTTGCTCACAGGGATAAAGAAAAATCTCGAGAGGGTAAAAGCAGCTTGAGTTAAAGAACTACCATATGTTTTTTGTGATCCTATCGGATCACTCCTTGGATGACAACTGAGAGGTCACTTTATATGCTAGCTTAGAGGATTGAGGTAGTCATCGATGTGAAAATGGGACTCACTTCTCCATGAGTTTAGAGTTATGATCCCTTGCTAAATGAGAAAAATAACTAGGTTGAGAAAGACCTAGTTTTAGAGGTCTGAGAGAAGATTAGCACTAGGAATGTCAAGTATCAATAATGAGTAATACTTAGGTTCGTAGCTGAGAACTACGACCAGGTGATTAGCTACTTCATCGAGCTAAACTCATTGACCAAACCTTGGGAAAGCTCTCCCCAAATTGGATTAGTCCATTCAAAATCTTCCAAGCTGTGAGACTAGGAAACTTTAAGATCAATCTCCCAAATGGCTAAGTACTCCCGATGATATGATACATTGATAACTTAAGAAGGTTCTATCTTTAAAACCATATCTCATTTATTTTCTGATAATATTTATGCTTTGGAAATAAGTCTTTGCCTGGGAAATCACACAAAGACTTTAAATTAGTGAGGCATAAGACTTTAATCCAACGCTAGGCATAAAGACCTTGGATCATACAAGACATAAGACCTCGACCCAATGCCAAGCACAAAGATCTCAAATCATACGAGGCATAAGACCTTAACCCAATGTTAGGCATAAAGACTTCAAATCAGATAAGACATAAGACCTCGACTCAATGCTAGGTACAAAGACCTTAAATAAAAAAAGGCATAAGACCTTATCTTAAGGCCAAGCACAAAGCTGTCAGATCAGATGAGGCATAAGGCCTTAGCTCAATGTTAGGTATGAAGATCTCAAATTAGACAAGGTATAAGGCCTCAGCTCAATGCTAGGTACAAAGACCTCATTTTAGACAAGGCATAAGACTTCGACCCAATGCCAGGCACAAGAACCTTGAACAAATAAGGTAGGAGAATGCAGTCCAATGTCAAACTTAAATGAAACTAAAGATAGGTACCACATAGTCTGGAATGATGTTGAGACATCAACACTATGCTAGGAAAAAATTCATAATTGTCAAATGAAAACTCCAGTTAAACTTGTGATTCAGCACTGGGCACTTTGGAATGCTTGCAAAGGAAATGCTAGTAAGCCTCTGAGGGTCACAAGTTAAACTAACACTTTAGAAAGATTATCTTAGAAAGATTATATTTCCTACCTTGACTATCGAGAGTAGTGAATCACTGAAAAAGTGGTGTTGAAGGACAAAGATGAAGGAAGAAAGAAAAATTTTATTGAGCCAAAAGAAGAAATTAGTACAAATTTTTCCTACTACATAGTGAGAGAAATACATGAGACTAATTGGATATGTTTAAGGGCACTGAACACTCCCTCGACCCATCAGGCCCTTGAACTTGAACCTTGGCCTCTGCTGCCTCCTGAACCTCATCTACCATCTCCCTTGCAACCTCATTCTCCCTTTGAAGAAGTGTCGTGTACTCTCACATGAGGTGATGAACCCTCAAGTCATTGTAGAGCCTCAAGTCATTTAGGGTCAAAATTAGAGTCATGATGGGTTTGCCTTACTTATCCCTACAAAGGAGGTAACCCTCAGTGAAGCCTTGGGCAGAGAGCTTGCACAATCCCTAAGGTATTCATTATTGGCCCTGAATTTTATGATGGCTTGCAACTTCATCATCTTCAAGGCATTCGTGTGCCCTTTGCTCCAGAGGTAGTTGGCAACGGTAGTGATCTGGGTCTCCTCTAAGGCAGTCTGATGCTAGGTTTTTAGTGCCTCCATTTTTTGTCTTCATCGCCTCTATATTTGACAAGGTTGAGTCATACTCGGTAGTGAGGAGGTTCTTCTCTTCCTCCACTTTTTTCTTCGAATCCTCCACACTAGTTTGGAGGGACGCGAGTTAAGAGTGAAGTAGGTCCACCTTCTCTTCAGCCTTTCCCTTCTCGGAGATTGCTTCACTCCAAACATCATAAAAGTGATACCCAGCCAAGTGGAAAAAATGTAGGACTTGTAGCCAAAGTAAAAGTTTTAGAATATTGAAAGAAGGAAAGAATAGAAAATATCAAATTTAAATAAACTTACATCATGATAAGCTTTCAATCCCTTCAAGAAGAGTTTGTTAATGGGGAGAAACTTGGTGGTTGAGGGGTTCTTGTTATCCCTAAAGTCTTTACGAAAATACTCTTCAGCGTCAATCTCCCTCAAAGCACTTTGGGGCCCGGGAGGAGAATACCCTCTCTCCTTAGAGTGAGTTGGAGAAGGGGCAAGGGCAAAGATGATTTCCTTATAGTGATCAACTTTCTTCATCACACACGAAAGTGATTGGATGTGATTGCCCAAGGTGGTGGCTTGGGAAGGAGGAGAAGAGGAACCGGATGGCATTTGTCTTTTCTTTGCCACTCCTTGTTGGTTTCTTGGCTTTTCTCCTCTTCTCCTTTCTTCCTCTTCACTTGGCTTGAGGTTGTGAAAGGAGGAGGAGTAGGAATTTTTTATGCAGTGGGCTTCTGCCAAGCTGATGATACCCGAGGACCTCTCCTTGCTCCTTCAAGAGCTTGTTCATGAAATTAAGCTTGGTAATCCATGCAAACACAACATTACATCATTAAACTATAGTATAGTCACTATGAAGAAAAGGAAGCCCGAGTCCTGAGGGCTAAGTTTCATATCGGCCATCCAAACAATAGATAGGCTATGTTCTTCCAGTCAAGCCTTGTCAAACCATGTGAGGGTGGACTTGACCTCTTCTATCTCCTCAACCCAAGAAACTAAGAGATAGTGGACTTTGGGAGGTCAGCCCTATGGGATTGAAGTTGACAACCCATGATAACAAAGACCCTGAGAGTGACCTCAAATCGCAAATCAAAATTTATTTTAATTTAAAGTGCGCTATCAGGTATTATTAGAACATGACTTCTAATAGGTGTAAGCCCCTATTATTAATTACCCTGATGATTGTCAGGAACCTCCTAAGGTGAAAAACCTAGTTAATAAAATAGAGATATAAAAAAGAAAAAGAAAAAAGTATTTGATTGATTGATTTAAGAAAAGATGGTACATATCTTAAGCAAGTGTATGCCCTTACTTTACAATAAATTTCAACATGAAATTATAAAAGACATGAAAGAAATACAGAAATGGAAAGAGTGGAGAAGAAGTTTTGATGTGTGTTGCAGTCCCACTCGCCCTGCACTGGACAATGTGGCATATGATTCAAATTGACTCAGTATTCAGAAAGTGTTGATGACATCGTCCAATGGGATGTGAAAGAGAATGGGAGAAGTTTGAAGTGTTTTTAATAACTTTGAGCTTCGGTGATAACTTTGTGATTTGAAATATTTTCATTAGCCAATAAGGCGAAGGTGATAACTCCGTTGACCTTGCATGTTTTTATAGTCAATAAGGCGTAGGCGATAAATTTTTTTTGAAATATTTCCATAGCCAACAATGCGTAGGCAATAACTCTATTTAAAATATTTTCATATTCAATAAGGTGTAAGTGATAACTTCATTATTTTTAGTAGCATCACCAATGGCTTATAAGGTTAGGTACAACTTTAAAAATCATATCATCAACCGCTTTTAGGGTTGACTAGCTTGAAAGGACACATTATCAATAGCTTCTGGGGTTGAGTAGCTTAAAGAGTGCATCGCCAATTGCTTTTGGGGATTGGTTAGCTTAAAGGGGCATGTCATTAACTGCAGTGAAAAATATCGATGTCCACCATAATTCACGATATAGAGGAAGAATAGAAAAGGAGAAAAGATAGCACATAAGAGATATATGTGGGGAAGACGATCCAGAGAATATTGTATTGATGAGAAGAGAAATAGAAGATTATAACGATGGAGATGAAACTCCAATATCACCAACTCTCACAAAAGACTAAGTAGGCTAACCGTCACAAGACATCTTGAGAGTATTGATCTATATCTCTCTCTCTCACTCTGTATTGAAACCCTTACATCAATGGTGTATTTATAGATGTGGCCTAACTGTGTTTGAGTCAAAGTAGAAGACTCACTCAAATAAGACTTCTATTAATTTAAGTCTTCTAGTAGAAGATAAATCTAGATAAGGATTAGGCCCACTAAATAACTTCCTAATATAATTAAGACTATCCGAAAAATCTGGATTCGAGACACCATAAAGCCAACAATCTCCACCTTGGCTCAAATCATCTTATTCTTTGAATTTAAATCTTCAATAGATGTCTTTGCCATTACCTCCTGGGATAGGATCAAGGACCTTGAATATTGATCAAGTCCAAATAGAGCTTGAACTTATCAATCGGAATCACCTTTGTCAACATATTTACAGGATTTCTTGAAGTATGAATCTTTTGTAAAGAAATCTCGTCATCTTCAATAATATCCCGAATAAAATGAAATCAGATATCTATATGCTTTGATCTGGCGTGGTATAGTTGGTTCTTCGCAAGGTGTATGGCGCTCTGACTATCACAAAAAATAGGAAGAACATGTTGAGAAAAACTAATTTTACTTGCCAAACCTTTTAGCCATAGAGCTTCTTTGACGACTTCTGTAGCTGCCATATACTCAGACTCTGTTGTAGATAATGCTACAGTTGACTGTAAAGTACACCTCCAACTAATAGGTCCTCCACAAAGAGTGAAAAGATAATCGGTGAGGGATCGGCGTCGATCAAGGTCTCCAGTATAGTCTGAATCGACGTAGCCAATAATTTTAGCCTCTTGCACTGTGTTCTTGTCGAAACATAAACCAATATTAAGAGTACCTTTGATATATCTTAATAGCCATTTCACGGCCTGCCAATGCTCTTTGTCTGAATTTGCCATGTAACGACTAACAACGCTGACTGCTTGTGCAATATCAGGTCTTGTGCATACCATAGCGTACATTAGACTTCCAACAACACTTGAAAATGGGATGTTCTCCGTGTATACATGCTCCTCATCTGTAGAAGGATATTATTGAGCTGAAAGCTTGAAGTGAGATGCTAAAGGAATACTAACAGGTTTTGAATTCTGCATGTGAAAACGAGAAATAATCTTCTCGAGATACTTGCTCTGTTTGAGCCATAATTTGTCATGGTTTCGATCTCGATCAATCTCCATACCGAGAATCTTCCTTGCAGCACCTAAATTTTTCATCTCAAATTCTTTTTTCATTTTAAACTTTAGATCATTCAATAGAGATATGTCTTGAGTAGCGATAAGCATATCATCAACATAAAGAAGCAATATAATAAACGAGTTATTGGCATGCATCTTAAAATAAACACAACAATCATGTTTGCAATGGATGAAATCTTGTCCCAGCATAAAACTGTCAAACCTTTTATACCATTATCTTGGAGACTGCTCCAAACCATAAAGTGATTTGTTCAACTTGTAGACAAAATTTCCCTTGCCTTCTTGGATGAACCCTTCAGGCTGTTGCATAAAAATTTGTTCTTCTAATTCTCCATGCAGAAAGACAGTTTTGACATCAAGCTGTTCTAACTCAAGATTATGAAAAGCAACTAAAGTAAGTAGAAAATGAATAGATGTGTGTTTAACTACAGGAGAGAAAATTTCATTAAAGTCAACACCCTCCTTTTGTGAATACCCTTTTGCAACTAAACGAGACTTGAATTTAACACCATCTATCTCAGAGAAATCCTCTTTCTTTCGAAATATCCACTTGCAACCAATTGCTCTTTTACCTTCTGGTAATTTCACCAGATCCCAAGTATGGCTCTTTTGAAGGGAATCTATCTCTTCATTCATAGCAGCTTGCCACTGAGAAGAATTCTTATCCGGCACTGCTTCTTTATAGGAAGAAGGATCGAAGAAGGATCACCATTGTCAGTAACTAAAGCAAAAGCTACCATATCTTCAAAATCATACCTTTCAGGTGATTTTATTTTTCTTTGAGATCTTCGAAGTGGAGTCTTTTCAGAAACTTGATTTTTAGAATTTTCTTGAGATTTGGGCATACCCTGAATATCTTCTTCTGAAGGAACTACATGCTCCACCTCCACTTGCATTATATCATTGGGATCTTTCTTGAGAGAGTTTAGCGTAACACTTTTATCAAATACTATGTCTCTCTCAATAATTACATTTGAAATAGTAGGATCCCACAAACGATAGCCTTTGACGCCTTTGGCATAATCCAGGAAAATACACTTTTTGAAACGTGCATCTAACTTATCCTTGACAACATGCACATAAGCAGGGCAACCAAAAATCTTTAAAGAAGAATAATTTGCAGGTTAACTAGTCCATACCTCTTCAGGAGTCTTGCAATTAATGGCTATTTGAGGAGAGCGATTCACGATGAAGCGTGCTATATTGACTGCTTCTGCCCAAAAATCCTTATCAAGATTAGCTGTACTGAGCATACAACGTGCTTTCTCCAACAAGGTTCTATTCATTCTTTCAGTCACACCATTTTATTGATGTTTTCCTGGGATGGTAAAGTGGCGTTTGATGCCTTCATCTTCACAGAATTTTAGAAACTCTGTTGATTTGTACTCTCCGCCATTATCACTTCTGAGGTATTTGATTTTTCTACCAATCCTTTTTTCAACTAAAGTTTTCCACCATTTGAAAACAGAAAACACTTCGGCTTTGTGATGCAAAAAATAAATCCACACTTTTCTGAAAAAATCATCAATAAAACTGACAAAATAAGGAGCACTAGATTTTGATGGAATAGGAGAGCACCACACATCAGAATAAATATAATCAATTAAGCCTTTAGTGCAATGAGTACCGGTGTTAAATTTTACCTTAGACTGTTTACCATAGAGACAATGCTCGCAGAAATTCAATTTGCATGAGTTGAGGCCTTCCAGTAATTTTATTTTGTTGAGCTCGCTTAAACCTTGCTCACTCATATGACTGAGACGCATATGCCATAAGTAGGCCATATCAGAAGAAGAAGCCTGAGAAATTGTTGCTCCACCTGTAACGGTTTTTCCTACTAACTCATATAAATTTCCATGCTTTAGTCCCTTCATTACTATCAATGAGCCTCTAGCAACCTTAAGAACTCCACCTTCAGCAAAATGCTTATAACCAGTAGAATCCAAGGCACCCAAAAAGATCAAATTCTTTTTCAAATTAGGAACATATCTAACATCAGTAAGAGTTCTAATAATATTATAAAACATCTTAATTTTGATTGTTCCAATTTCAATAGTTTTGCATGGATTGTTATTACCCATCAAAACTAAACCACCATCATAAGACTTGTAGTTTTCAAACCAATCCTTATTAGGACACATGTGGGAAGAACAACCAGAATCAAGAATCCAAATATCATGGTAACGATCAAAATTAGAACTAATAGAGAGACCATTACCAAAACCATCATTAGAACTCCCTTCAACAACTGATACTTGTTCTTTGGCTTGCTCTTTAGATTGAGATTCTCTTTCTTTCTTTGCTTTGAGCTTCCAACACTCTTTAATTGCATGTCCCATCTTCTTACAATACCTGCAGTTAATTTCTTTGGATTTGGATCTAGAACGACCTGTCCTTGATCTTTCTTTGGTACGACTTCTGACAATTAATACTTCTGAATGTGACACATCCCCTCCAATCTTTTTCAAATATTTATTAGATAGAAGGACAGCAAAAATATCATCAAATTTCAAATCCTTCCCATACATGAGAATAGTTTTAAGATTCTCAAGAGAAGGAGGTAAAGATGATAATAAAATAATTGTCTTGTCTTCATCTTCAATTTTAACATCAATGCTTAACAATTGATAGACAAGTTTATTGAAAGCATTAAGATGATCAACTATATTCGTACCTTCTCTCATTTGAAAATTGAAGAGCTTCTGCTTTAAATAAACTCGATTTGAGATAGTCTTACTCATATATTGTTTCTCCAGCTTTTTCCATAACTCTAAAGGTGATGTTTCATCAAGAAACGGATAGAGTACCTCATCGGTGAGACTGAGGATGATTGTGCTATGTGCGCTAGCCTTCTGGTTTTCCCAGATACTTTCGACGACATCTTCAGGCTTGACGTCCTCCAATGTGTTTCTCAATCTTTGTTGAGTAAGAATTGCATGAATTCTTGCTTGCCAAATAGGGAATTCTTGCTTTCCATTGAATTTTTTTATATCGAACTTCATAGTAGACATGTTGAACCAAGCTCTGATACCACTTGCAGCGGAAAATATCGATGTCCACCACAATTCACGATATAGAGGAAGAATAGAAAAGGAGAAAAGATAGTACACAAGAGATATATGTGGGAAAGACGATCCAGAGAATATTGTATTGATGAGAAGAGAAAGAGTAGATTACAACGATGAAGACGAAACTCCAATATTACCAACTCTCACAAAAGACTAAGTAGGCTAACCGTCACAAGACGTCTTGAGAGTATTGATCTATATATCTCTCTCTCTCACTCTATATTGAAACCTTTACATCAATGGTATATTTATAGATGTGGCCTAACTGTGTTTGAGTCAAAGTAGAAGACTCACTCAAATAAGACTTCTATTAATTTAAGTCTTTTAGTAGAAGATAAATCTAAATAAAGATTAGGCCCACTAAATAACTTCCTAATATAATTAAGCCTATCTGAAAAATCCGGATTTGAGACACCATAAAGCCAACAGTTAACTACTTCTGGGATTGACAAGCTTAAAGAGTGCATTGCCTACTACTTCTAGGGTTAGCTAGCTTGAAGAGCACATCGCCAACTGCTTCTGGAGTTGGCTAGCTTGAAGAGCATACTGCAACTACTTCTAGAGTTGGCTAGCTTGAAGGGGCACATCATCAACGGCTTCTAAGATTGACTAAATTGAAAGAACGTGTTGTCAACAACTTCTGAGGTTGACTAGCTCAAGGAGCGTATCATTAACGACTTCTGGAATTGACTAGCTTGAGAAGTATATCATCAACTACTTTTGGGATTGCCTAGCTTGAAGTGTGACCAACAAATTTGAGCGTATTGTTGGTTAACTTCATTGATTTGGTAGCATCACCAACCGCTTACGAGATTGGGTATAGCTTTCAAGTGTCGTCGATAACTTTGAGCATATTGGAGATTAACTTTTTTTGGTTTAGCGGCATCACCAATGACTTGTGGGGTTGAATAGAGCTTGAAAGATACATCGTCAATGGCTTTTGGAGTTGACTAGCTTCGAAGTGTGACTAAAAACTTTGAGCATATTAGCAATTAACTTCTTTGATTTGATAGCATCACGAATGACTTATAAAGTTGGGTATAGCTTTGAAGTATTGATAAAGGCTTTTGTAATATACCTAGCAAGACTCAGTTTGACCTTATTTAGTTCTATTCAAACCAATTTTGGTTAAGATCAGAATAGTGAGATCACCCTTTGTTCATGGCCTTAGACACTGCAAACGTAGAGAAATGAATTCTAGAACTAGTGGGAGGACTTTGCCAAGAGAAAGAATAGTGAAAGAATTTAGAAATAGCCTGGAATTTCTAGTCTGGTCCTTTAGGGCCAGATATTGCTTATTAAAAATAGCACGCATAGGATAGAGAGAAGAGCTTATCCCCCCCTAGGGGCACTCTCTTCAACCTTGAAATTACAGACATTAGCAATCATGGCTAATTCAACAATCGTGAATTGAATTAGCTTCGAGTCAGGCCTAAGCCAAAAAGTTCTTTCGCTCCCAACTATTGTTTCTTATATTTGAAAACTAGAATCAAAAGGAAAAGCTATGGTCTAGGGAGAACATCGAATCTTTCTATCCTTAAATAGCAGACAAGAAGCGATCAATCAACACCAGGAAAAGTCCTTACTTACCAAACCAGGCTCAAAGCAAGAAAGGCCCAGCAAGACGCCCTTTAACAATTGCTCACGTGAAACCCTTTTCGGTGTCAAAGAGTCAACTATAGCAATTCTTGGGCCAATCGTTCTATGTTTTATCTTTTTTTTCTACCTTTGAGTCACTCGCTTCCTTGATAGAAGACTTTAAATCAGGAAAGGCAGACTGGAACTTCTACTTCATATACACTACCACCAAAGGCCATAAGGGGTGAAGGGCCAAAGGGATTAGGTAAGAGTGGTAGAGATTGCTGAGCTTTTTTACTCCTAAAGAATTTAAGCATATTATCAAATAGAAACAAGGATTTCTGGGTGTGAAAACCTGGTGAGACTTGGTTTGACCCTATATCGTTCCATCAGGACTAATATGGTTTGAGTCTAAGTTTGACTTCATTTAGCTTAAATCAAGTTTGACCTTCTGTTGGGCCTTTATCGAGTCCAAATCTATATCTTGACGAGCTTCGGTTCAAGTTCAAGTCGGTTTAGTTCAACTTTGGTTTAGTTTAAGCTCAGCTTGGCTTGGTTCTGATTTGATTTTGAGTTTTTCCTTTTATTTTGGACTCAATTTAATCCAATTATAGTTTAATTTGAACTTAGTTCAATCTAGATTGGATTTGATTTAAACTCAACTTGATTTCAAATCAACCTATCTCAAATTTGATTAGAGTTGAGTCTGAGTTTATTTGGTTTAAGTTAACTCAATTTAGATTTTAATCTATTTATTTGATCAATTTAAGTCTATTTGAGTCAACTTGGTCTTTTGTCCAAATGTAATTGAGTTACTTTATGTTAATAAATTTAATTTGAGAATCTTTGGTTGTTTGTAATGATTTTAGATGAACTCATACCCCCAACTTCAAATGTACAAACTCAAAAGTTAGCTTAGTTTGCGAGCTCGAAAACTAGTTTAGTGCGAGCCCAAGGGTTGATGGGTGCAAGTTTAAAGATTGGCTTAGATGCGAGCCAAAAGGCTAGCTAAGGTGTGAGCCCAAAAGCTAGCTGAGTGCGAGCCTGAAGGTTAGCTAAAATGCAAGTCTGAAGATAAGCTGAATGCAAGCTCAAAGGCTAGATTGAATGCAGGTCCAAAGGCTAGCTGAGATGCAAGCCCAAAGATTGGCTTGGATGCTAATCCGAAAGCTAGCTGAGTGCAAGCCTAAAGGCTAGCCTGGATACAAGCTTGAAGATTGGCTAAGTGCAAGTTTAAAGATTGACTAGGTGTCAGCCCGAAGACTGGCTAAATATAAACCCCAAATGCTAGCATGGATGTCAACTCGAATGCTGACTTAAATGTGAGCCCGATAACTAGCTAAGCGCGAACCCAAAAACTGGCTTATGGTGATGGAGATCCATCATCTTTGAGGGGTCGTGGGTGGTCGTGGGTAGTATCAAAAGTTTGCTTTCTTCGAATAGAATCACAGGTGACTGCATTGATATCGAGAGTCCATCATCTTCGAGAGTCATCATCACGCCAAAAACCACAAGTAGACACAATATTAAAAATTCTTCTTTTATTATTTTTATCAATTTTTTTTTTCGTACACAATAATTTTTTTATATTTTCTTTTATTTTTTTTTTCGTAGTTCTCCTCCCAAGTCCAAAAATTCTCTCGTATTTTGGTTTTCTTTTGCTGCTGAGAGCAAAGTCCTTTTTTATTTCTTCTCTTTCTTAAAAGCTCCTTCTCCCTCAAGCCTCTTCTCCCTCGAGCCAATCTCCCGTTCCTTCTTCTTCCTTGACCGGGCACGGTGGCCGAGGGTTCATCTCGGCCGAATCCGACCGGATCTTGGCCGGGGCCATGGTGACCGGGGGTTCATCTCGGCCGAATCCAGCCGGATCTTGGCCAGATCCAACCGCTACCTTCGGTGGAAGATGACTGAATGCTCGCTGTGTGGATGAAGGCGTCTCGGTGCAGGCACAATGAGAGGTCAATAGAGGGCAGCTAGGGTTCCGCTGTGGGTTACCGAGGACGAGACAATGGTGCTTAGTGTGGGCAGAGCTGAGGACGCTTCAAGTTGGTGATGAGCACGGTGGGCTGTACGGTGATAAGCGCGGTTGGGTGCAGCTTATCGGCGATGATGGCAATGGTGGGTGAGGAGGTCCGACACGGCTGGGTGCCAAGGCTGTCGATGAGGGTGACCACCACCGTAGGTCAGGAGGGGGAGAGGGACTTGCCGATAGTGATGTGAGTGCCAACATTGTCATCAAGGTTGTAGGGTGGAATCAGCAGCAGGGTTGCAGCTCACAGGAGAAGTTGGCCAGCCTCGGCCATCTCCGAACAGACTCGGCTCTTGGGATAAGAAGGCGCCGTTTAGTTTGAAATTGAAATCAGGAACAGAATTAAGACTAATAAATTATTTTTATACACTAATATTTTTTTATAATAATTAATACTTCAATAATTTAAAGTTTAAAAATTTATTTAATTTTTTATAATAATTTAATTTAATAACAATATAAAATAAGTAATATTAATTTTATAAGAAAAAAATAATTTTGAAATAGGTTGATCCTGATGCTGATCCCAAATCAAATGAAACCCAAGAACTCAAGCAAAATGGAAGGCTACAAAAATAAAGAGAAGGAAAAAGAAAAGAAAGCTAAGTGAGGAGAAATTTAGCCTTTTCTTCTATTCTTTCCATTGATTTACTTCTTTTGATGATAATAATATTTCTCAAGTATTCTTCCCCTCATTTTCCAATTTTTTTGATCTTTGATGTTTTTTTTCATATCAATAAGTTTATATAGGACTTGAAGAGATGAAGTTGGCTAGAAACAATCTACTTCGTTTGAATTTTTGAATAATGGATATAAATGTAAATAAATATAGATATGACTTATCTTGAATTTAGATAAGCTTGTGAATAGATATGTATAAATTTATTTTTTGTAAATAATGGTAATTTGAACATTGTACACATCCCGAATATTGAAATTATAAATGAGCTATTTGTAATTTATTCCGAAAGATTAGACTAAATTGTAATTTTACGAATTTCGGGGGCTTTTTACAAAAAAATTTGTTTATAAAATTTGCAAAAATTAAAATTCTAGGGGCTTATTTATAAATATGAAATTTTATAGGGATTTATTCACAAATCGTGAATTCAATGAGGATCAAATTATAATTATCGATATATTTAGTAATCTATTTGCAAACTCTAAATATTACGAGACTGATTTGTAATTTTAAGATTTTATTGGACTTTGTTTTGCAAAATTCTTATTTCAAAGACCTATTTGTAAGAGAAATTCGGCTAAGGATTTGTTTATAAATATTTATTCAATTCAAGACCTATTTATAATTTTTTTATATTTTTGTCATTTTGGCCCAAATTTTAGATAAATTTTGGGCCTAATTCTGGTCCAAAAATCCAACACACTTAGTCCATTTGGATTAAACTTCGCTAAAACCCAAATTTCCCAATGATTCAGGTCCAAATTAAGGGCAATTTTTGATCAAGTTTAGACATGATTTAAGTATAACTAAAATCCACATTCAAGTCATAATTTAGTAGCATACAAGTCTCAATTTTAATTATATTTTAATTAATTTGATTGTAGTAAAAATTATCTTAAATAAATTACCACCTTCGTAGTATTTTCTTGAGTTATGATGAGAGGAGAGGGTGCAAACATTTTTTGAGTACTTGCCCCTATATCAATATTTCAAGAGTTAAGTATATGGATTTGAATTACCACAGAAGAGTGAACTTAATTTATCACTTAGAAATGGACTTAATTTAACATAAGAAGTGGACTTAGGTTGCCACGTGAAAGTTGGATTAGATTACCATATGGAAGTGAACTTAAGTTAGCACGTGAAAGTGGACTTGATTTGCCACGTGAAAGTGGATTTGGTTTGCCACGTAAAAATAGACTTGGTTTGCCACGTGAAAGTGGACTTAGTTTACCATATAGAAGTGGACTAAAGTTATTACGTGAAAGTAAACTTAGTTTGCTACATAGAAGTGGACTTAATGTGTCATGTAAATTCTGGCATAGTAGTCATGCAAGATGGATGAAATTTTGTGTCAATGTTTTACCTCAAGAAATATAAAATGCATATTTAACTAAGCACTCTTTTTTAAGGAAATCGGATGTTCTATCATAGAGAAACCATAGACACTTTGGTTACTTTTGTTGTTACCCTCAGGTCTTAGGTATAGTACCTCTTGAGGAATTGTCCATTAATTGATGGTATAAGCCTTTTCCCCTTGTCATTAATCAGTTGGTAGGATCCCTCTTCAAATATCCTTTTAATGATATAAGGGTCTTCCCAACTAGGATTGAATTTGCCTTTTTTTATTTCGGTTTGGGATTATGGGTATTCTCAAAACTAATACCATTTCTCCCTTCTGAAATAATCTAAGTCAAGCCATCTTATTATAGGCCCTGGTTATTTGTGCTCGATATATTTGAAGGTTTAGTTGTGTCGTGAGTCTTGTCTCATTCAAAGAGTCTAGCTTGTCAAGGCAAATACGAACATTGTCTTCTCTTGTGATTTCTTCTTGTAAGACAATCCTTAGAGAGGAGATTTACACTTTTAGTAGCAAGATTGTCTCAGTTTAAAATATCATTGCATATGGCGTTGATAGGGTAGGGGTTCAATATGTGGTGCGATAGGCCCATAATACCTTAGCAAGCTCTTGGTGCTAATATTTCTTATTTTTGGTAACAACTTTTTTCAAGATCTTGGAAAGGGTCTTGTTAAATATCTTAGTGAGCCCATAAGCTCTTGAATTGTAGATGAATAAATATCTCCAATATATCTTGTGATGATACGCAAATTGCCCTACCTTGAAGCTTCTAAAGGACAGTCCATTGTTAGAAATAATCCTTCAAAGGGCACCGAATCGGTATAAAATTTTTTTAAAAAAGAAGTAGATAATAGTATCCTCTTTTACCTCTGTCAATAAAATTACTTTAGCCCACTGAGAGAAATAATTGATTACTACTAGTATGAAACGATGGCCTTAGAAAAAGATGGTTTGATTGGGCCAATGATGTCTATACCCAATACACGAATGGCCATGAGGATATTGTTGGATGTAGAGGATTTTGATATTGATGGATGAAGTCACCATGAATTTGGCACAAGTGACATCTTCTCCATATTCGATGCAATCGAATATCATCATAGGCTAATAGTATCCCATACGCCCAATTTTTATCATTTTTTTGGGCCCAATTAATCAGCCCCACAAACCCTAGAATGCATTCATATATAACTTCTTTGGTCTCTTTGCCTGAGAGACGGCGCAAAAGTAGTTGATCGAAGGACTTTCTATAAAGAGTGTCATTGATAAGCAGAAAGTGCATAGTCCTCTTTATGAGTTATGCCTATACGGATTTATCTCTTGAAAGTTCTCCACTTTTTAGGTAGTTGGTGAATGGTATTCTCCAATCTGTGACCTCTTCTATTAGTTTAGATTTAGTCCTCTCATGTTTGATGCTGAAGACTGAGCTCATCACTTGTATACTATAGACTATGATTAGAATTTTTCTTAACCAAGGTCAGCCAATATCTTAATTAATTTGGCTAAGGTGTTAATTTCTACGTTGATGGACTGAGAAACCTTAGTTATTTGAACATGCAGAATTTGTCTTATGAGCTCTTGAACCTTTTCATGATATTTTAGAAGCTCAAATCTATGGACATTATATTTACCTTGGACTCAGCTGATAATCAGTTGTGAATCACCAAAAACATGTAGGTGTGATATTCTTATATTGAGGGTTATTTTTAGTCCTGCAATTAGGGCTTCATATTTAGCTTTATTATTTGTATATGATTTTGAGAGAGAATAGGAGTATCATAAAATGCCCTCATTTGGAGTGATTTAAATGAGTCTAATGTCTGCTTTGATTTGCGGAAGCTTTGATTTGATCCCTGGCTTGATGGATGATGCTCCATTAAAGTATCCTCTAGCAAAGGATTTCTTTATTAGGAAGCTCACAGCTCAGAGGAGAATTGTCGCGTACTGGATGAGCTGCAAGAAAATCAACGAGGACTTACTTTTTGACCACCTTTTGGGGAGTGAATTTGACATTATGTTCTATGAGCTTTGAAGCTCATTTTTCTAGCCTCCTAGAGAGTACAGACCTAGTCATTATGTATTTTATGGGATCATTTTTTGATATTACAATGACTTGTTGAGAAAGTAAGTAATGTCTCAACTTCCTAACCACGAATATGAGTGTTATACAATGCTTTTCGATGAGAGAGTAGTTACTTTCTGCTTCCACTAGCATTCTACTCAGATAGTAGAGTATATTTTCTTTACCCTCTTCATTATTTTGAGCAAGAGGTGCCTCCAAGGATCCTTCTATTATTACCATGTAGAGGATTAGGGGTTTATCAGGCAAAGGCACTGCTAGGATTGGTGGCTTTAGGAGATACTACTTGATCTTTCTAAAGGCCTGTTAGCAGTCCCAAATTAATAAAGCATCCTTCTTTATCAACTCTAAAAAAAACTTACATTTTTCAGAGAGGTTTGAAATGAATCTTCTTTTGTATGTGAGTCGGCCTTAGAATGACCTTAGTTGCTTTAAATCACTGGGTGGTGGCATATCCAAGATATCTTTGATCTTAGATGAATCTTTTTGATCCCTCGATGTCTAACAACAAAGCCAGGGAATTTTCATGATGATACTCCAAATGCATACTTCATAGGATTCATCTTTAAGTTATATTTCCTATGACAGCCAAATTTCGCTCTTAGATCTTGGAGGTACCTACTTTGGTCTTAGTTTTGACCATCAAATTATTCACATAATATTCCACTAACCAGTGTATGAGATCATCAAAGATTTGAGTCATGGCCCTCTGATAAGTGGCACCTGCATTCTTGAGCCCAAAGGCATCACCTTGTAGCAATAAATATCAAATGGCGTCCTGAAAGTCATATGTTTCTCATTATCAGGAGACATTTTGATTTAGTTGTATCCTGAAAAATCATCGATGAAAGAGAATATTTTAAAGTCAGCCATGTTATTAATCATGATTTCCATTATTGGCAATGGAAAATCATCTTTTGGACATGATTTCTTCATGTTCCTATAGGCCACACAGATGCATATTTGGTCATTCTTTTCCTTAACTAGCATGATGCTTGCTACCCAATGTGGAAATTTTTCCTCTCTAATGAAGCCTGCTTTGATCAATTTTTTTATTTCTTTTATCACCTTCTATTCTAGGTTGAGTTTCATTTTCCTAGGTACTTGTTTGATAGGCAAAAGCCTAGGATTGATGTCTAGCTTGTGGACTATAACTTTAGAATCCAGTCAAGGCATCTCCTTATAGATCAATGTGAAGCGATCAATGTACTCTTGGAGCACTACTTTGAGGTAGGTTTGGCTTTCCTTTGAAAGTTGAGTGCTGATGAAAGTCAACTTAGGGTCCTTTCTGAGCCTAGGTTAATCTCCATCGGTTCATCAATTGTGGCTTACCCCCCATCCTCACATTCTGGTGGAGCTTCTTTTGGTCTAAGGATTATTTATTCACCAAGTGATTCATCATGTCAAGTGAGATTTGGCGAAGGTTTGTATGAAGGTATTTCAATTGTATGATGCTGCCTCCCCCCCCACCCCCCCCCCCCCCCCCCCCCCCCACCCTCCCTCTCTCCTCTTTCTTTTAGTTTTGATGAAATCTCACTGAGGATATCACCTTCTTGCAATGTCTGAAAAGCCATGGCTATCTCAGCGCATATGTCAATAGGCATTGATGTCATTCGATCATCCCGAATATCAAAAAGAGGTTCAATGGTGACCATAAGACACATATGGGCATTTGGAGTAATGTAGCCTAGTCCTTTCATATTCTTGTTTTCTCTTCCAAGAATGTAAGCACGCCTTTAGGGTGGATTCCATAGATTCTTGAAGAAATAACTCTATATTTCTCTCTCTCCATGTTTATGAACATCCATAAGTAGCTTCGTAAGAAATATTTGAACATGACTACTAGTTAATGGTCACCATCATTTGCTAGACCTTCAGTCCCTAGAATTTCATGTATGCTTGGGGCACAAGAGATTACCTTATAAAATAGTTTTTTTTTCTCCTTTGTGCCAAAGAGAAATGTAGAAGGTCATTAATTATTCCATGACATTGATGTGCAACTCATCTAATGGCTTAAACAAGCCTTTTGGAACCTTAGTAATAAGAAAAGTATTTTCCATTTAACCTCTGTCATCATCGTCATTAGAAGTATAACCACCCAGGCAAACTTATGGGGTGTCTTCATCTAAAGAGCATGGGTCAGAGTTGCTTCCTATGTGAGGAAGAGTAAAGATTAGTCTAATAATTTTTTGTTTTACTTGACTGATGGAAGGAGATCCACTATCAGTGTCACATCTCTAATAGTATTTTGCATCATTATAATATACCTCATGAACATTAAAAGGGAATATATCTCCTTCGATTCGGTGTTCCTCACCATTCTCGAAGTATTTAAAGTATTGATGTAGGATTAATGGTACTACTTTATTTTTATATAGTCATGACCTCCCTAGTAGTACTTTGTATGACGCATTAATATCGATCACATAAAACTTAGCATTTGTCATCAACTCATCCACTTTTAGAGGGATAGTTATAGCTCCCAAAACTCTTTGGCTATTTTGATTAACCCCTTATATGGTTATAATCTCAGACGATAGGTGACACACATCCAAAGTTAGAGCTCTTAGAGTTCAGAGAGTCATCAAATTGACTAAGGAACATGGGTCAATTAGGATGTGATTGATCTTGATCCCATTGTTATTCCCTATGACATACAATGGTATGTTATGGTCTATTATTCCAAGTAGCACGTCATCATTTGTGAAGATGATGGTGGGAATTTAGTATGCATACAAAGACTCTTTCATCTTCTATTCAGCAAAGTATGCTTAGTAGTTAGTCAAATTCTACAAGATACGCACTAGTGTATCCTTGAGTTTTTGTGACATCATCAAGGCATCAAATACACTCAGCATAGTGAAATCTTCTTAGGTGGGCTACTATGTTGTATTCTATCTTTTTGGGTGTAGGTTCAGCTTGCGAGGGCTCAATGCCTTTACTTATCTAATTTTCTTTTTCTTGTCCTTGGGGATATTCTTGCCTCCAGGCATTGGAGCTAGCTCAAAGGTAGCACCTTTCCACCTTGAAGTTGTACTTGGTTTACTCTCTTTAATTGGAACATGGCATCATGAGACTAATAAGATTCATCTTCAAAATTACTTCTGAAGCTAATCATGTGACAAGAGGTAATGGCCCCTTACCCCCAATTAGTAGTTTTTTGAATGTCATTAGAGGATGTGACTGACTGATTATCATCCCATTCAACATCAGAATTAGGCACATGGGGCTTCCTTGTAGAAAGGATTTCAAAACCTCTCTGTATAAACCCTTCTATTTTGTCTGCTAGCATAACCTTCTTCAAGACTTTATATTTAGGATGTCTCTTTTGTGGATGTCTAGATAGGCTTAACTATGGATATTCAGATTGACTTGATGTAGGAATAGAATGACCTTTCGCATTAGCTTGTTTGATCCTTTTTCGAAATGCTTGCTTCTTCCTTTGGCACTTGCTAGTGTAGGATCTTTCGAATCGATCATAAAGTTGTTCTAAGTTAGATATAGAGTCATATTCTTCGTTTGTATCTTATATGCATAATTCCTCTAAAGTTGGCAAAGCATATCCTTCCACAAGTTCTAGGATTGGGACCTCACCAAACCTAATGGGTTCTTCTTCTTTGCATCCTGAATTTGCTCATCATTGAAGTGATGGGGTGGGGATTGACTTGGTTGTAAACCTTCAACGGCAAAATTAGACAGAGCATGTTGCCACCGAGAGTTCAATTTCTTCATTTCTTATATCAGGGTCTTTGAATAAGGCTTTAAGTTTATCAGGGAAGAATTCTTCAAGAGTTACTTGGCTTCTTATTCCCTAAACATATTCATCCAGAGCATCGATCTATTCTTGGATAGCTGATTTCTTAACATCATAGTCATCTAGCTGAACCAATTTCTTCTTCTTGCTTCTATTCTTTCTCTTCTTGAAGTTTCAAGCAAGTAAGGTAGTTTGTTTTGATGAATCTTTCCTCATCATCATCCTAGGATCTTCAGGGTCTATAGTCATTTTCTTTATTAGTTTCTTTATCCTTTTTGAAATGTAGACGTTTCATAAGTGCCTTTGTTTGGGGTATGTTGTTCTTCTTCCCCAAAAAGGATTTCAACAAGTTGTTCATGGTCCTCGAACACAATAATATGATTGATGTGTTCTTGGGGGTTTCGAGTAGGGTTATCTTTGAGAGAGTTAGCTTGCTTTTTCAGCATTACTTTTTGATTCAATCCTTGAACACATAGCAATCTTCAATGGTATGCCCCAAGACTCTATGGTAAGCACATATTCGGGTGATTTGTTTTGTTGGCCTCACCTGGCCTCTTGGATTCTGACAATTAGAGGCCTAACTTCAATGCATCCTGAAAGATTTTACAAACTCTTTCTCTTTTGAAAGAGTATTTCTTTTTTAGCCTTTTTTGGAGATCATTGGACTGTTTCACTTCTCCATCTCCTCCAACAGTTGGCATTTTCTAAGGATTATCCTTGTTTATGATGGGGTTCAAAGGTTGCTTTTGCTCAAATACTATGAATGCAACCCTCACATTTTTGGAAGATTTTTCATTCTTTACCTTATCCTTTTTTGATTTAAAGCTTTGTGAACTAGATAAGGTTGGTAGACCAATCTTTCCTAACTTTTTAACTTGCATGATGAGCTCTTGAAAGGAATGAATAGAAGAGGCTCTCAGATAGGAAGTCACCCCTTCTCCCCTTATGTTGCTAAGGACAAAGTTCACTACCTCAAATTGGCTTATGGGCTATTCACACTTAATATTGAGATTTTTCTACCGAGTGATATAATCCAAAATCATTTTATTGTCACATTTCAGTGTTGAGACAAGATCTACAATGATCACTTTATCGCTAACTTCTTTGAACCTGATTTGAATAGCCTCTTTCATTTATGCCCAAGTTTGTATGAATTTTGGTTGCAAACTAGTATACCACTCAAATGCTACTCATATCAATCTTGCTAAAAATTAAATGAGTAAAAGCAAAAAATTATTACTTGGATCTCTACACAAAGTCACAAAATAAGCTATGTGCTATTCAGGATTGCCTAAGTCGTTAACCTATTTGAAACTAGGCACTGTACAGCCCTTAGGATATGGCACTCGATCATGATGGGTAGAGTATGGTTTTTCAGCATCATTGATCCTATTCATCTCACTTTTTTGTTTCAATTGTGCAGCTACCATTCATTGTACCTATTATTGTATATATTTTGGGAGTTTCATGTTGTCAAGGATCCCTGAAATTAGGGATTGATATCTCTTACTAGAGGAAGTTCTAGTAAAGGGCTTACATTTTCTCGGAACTCATCTATAAGAGAAACGCCTTCTACCGCCTCTCCTACTTGAGATGACTATTGAGATAATTCTAACCTATCGAGCTTCTGACTCATTTATCACATCATCTCTATCAACTCCATGGCTTTCTTTTGGGCTCCATCTTTCTCTTTGTTTGTTGTCTCAGTTTTTCTTACAATACTTCTATGGTCACTTATTGGTTAAAGCTTTCAATTATGACCAAGGCTCCTATCAAAATATGAAAGTTCCAATTCTAAGAATTAGGTCTAGGCTCTAGGTTGAGGTTAACTTCTCCTATCGGTCGACTCATCTCATTCAAGAGTCTGCTTATGGAGTGGGTCGTCACACCCTCTCTTTGGTATGGTATCAAGGATCGGTTCACAGGGGCCCTCTCCTTTTAGATTTCTTCATCAATAAACCTCACTCGAGTAGCCTTCTTTTGATATTTGGCTAGCTTGGGTGCAGGCTTATGGTCCTTTCCAGAGTCAAGGTAAGAAATAAATCTGACAGTGTGGTAGTTTCTCTTTGTGAGTCCCCATGCCGAGTGGCAGTCTTATGATGGCTCTTATTGTTTCTCTTGGCAATTCACCCCTTTGCCACAGTTTTAAGACAAGACTATGCCCCCTATAACTTGGTCCTACTCTTCTCTAAATTTCTTAATGGAGCAAAGAAGTTGGAGATAGGGATGGTAATAACTGACTTCATTTGAGATGTACGTTTCCCAAGTCGACAAAAAATTTTAGCAGCTTATCCTTTACTTGTGACCGCCAAGATGAGAACTTCTTCACCAATGTCTGTGTCCAAATTTACTTTTGATTGCCCCCTGTGAGGAGCTTGGTAAAAGTAGCCAAAAATTGAGCTTTATTTCGGTCCTAACTATTAGAAGACTGATATCCTTTTTGGTTAAGGTATGACTTCTAGCTCTTCATCCAAACAGCATTTTTGATAACATTAGGCCACCTAATGCTTGATGGAAGTCAAGGAATAGGCTGATTTTGCAAGACAACAACTTCAATCGGTGTAGTAATATGTACCCTCTTGAACTGCACAACTCCAGAGATGGTTTTGAGCTTGATCTAACTTTAGATGCTTTGGTAGCAACTACTGACTGAGGTAACTACATAATTGAACCTACTCACAGGATAATGGTGTATCTTGGGATAGAGATATTCTTCATTGTTATCATTTGATTCTTTTTTTTGTAAAGAAGAACACAATTAATCAGTTTTCAATTGTAATTTTTACCTTATCAATATCTCTATCTTATTAACTAGATTTCTATACTTAGAGGAGAAGTCAAGTCCCATTAGGTGTGCCAGAATTTGTAGAACCAAAGTTGACCACCCCAGACGGAGAAAGACACCGAGAGCAACCTCGAATCGCAAATCAAAATTTATTTTAATTTAAAGTGCACTATTAGATATTGTGGGAACATGATTTTCAACAGATACAAGTCCCTATTGTTAATTACCCCAATGATTATTAGGAATCTCCTAAAATGAGAAACCTAGTTAATAAAATAGTCACACAAAAGAGAAGAAAGCATTTGATTGATTGATTTAAGAAAGATAGTATATGACTTAAGTAAGGGCATGCTCTCAATTTACAATGAATTTTAACATAAAATTATAGAAGACATGAAAGAAATAAAGAAACCAAAAAAGTGGAGAAGAAATTTTGTATGTGTTGCTACCCCATTCCCCCTAGGTTGGACCATGTGGCATTTAATTTAGATTGACTTAGTCTTCAGCAAGTATTAATGGCATCATCCAATGGGACATGAAAGAAAATGAAAGAAGTTCAAAGTATTTTCAATAACTTTGAGAGTTGGCAATAACTTCATGATGTGAAGTATTCTCGTTACCCAATAAGGCATTTGCAATAACTTAGTTGACCTTGAAGTGTTCTCATAGTTGATAAGCTGTAAGTAATAACTTCTTTAGTTTTTTTGAAGTATTTATATAGCCAACAAAGCATAGATGATAACTTATTTAATTTTTGAAGTATTTTCATAGCCAATAAGGTATAGGCAATAACTTCATTTAAAGTATTTTCATAGCTAATAAGGCATAGGCAATAACTTCATTTGAAATATTTTCATAGCCAATAAGGCGTAGGCGATAACTTTATTATTTTTGAGAGCATCACCAGTGGCTTATAGGGTTGGGTACAGCTTTAAAAATCGCATCGTTAACTACTTTTAGGGTTGACTAGCTTGAAATGATGCATCATTAATGACTTATAGAGTTGACTAGCTTGAAGAGAACATCGTCAACTGCTTCTAGGGTTGGCTAGCTTTAAGAGAGTATCGTCAACTACTTCTAGGGTTAGCTAGCTTGAAGAGGCATGTCATCAACTGCTTCTGAGGTTGACTAGCTTGAAGAGTGTATTGCCAATTGCTTCTAGGGCTGGCTAGTTTAAGGAGCATATCGTTAATTGCTTCTGGGTTGGCCAGCATGAAGGTGTGCATTGTCAACTACTTATGAGGTTGACTATTTTGAAAGAGCACATTGTCAACAGCTTTTGGGGCTAGCTTAAGGGGCGTATCATCAACGGCTTCTCGGGTTGACTAGCTTGAGGAGTGTATCATCAACTACTTATAGGGTTGACTAGCTTGAAGTGTGGCTAATAACTTCGAGCATATTATTGGTTGACTTCATTGATTTCGTAGCATCACTAATGTCTTAGGGTGTCGGGTATAGCTTTGAAATATGGTGGACAGCTTTGAGTGTGTTCATGATTAACTTCTTTGGTTTGATATTATCACCAACAGCTTATGGGGTTGCATTTAGCTTAGAAGATGCATCATCAATAGCTTCTGGGGTTGAGAAGCCTTGAAGTGTGACCAACAACTTTGACTATATTGGCAATTAACTTTTTTGATTTAATAGCATCACTAATGACTTCTAGAGTTAGGTATAGCTTTAAAGTGTTGCTAAAGGCTTTTATAACACACCCAGCGAGGCTCAGTTTGATCTTATTTAATTCTATTCAAACTAATTTTGGTTTAAGTCAAAACCAAAATGGTGACATCACTCTTTGTCCACGGCCTTAGACTATTAACAAAGGTTCAACATACCCAGTGGGACTTGGTTTGACCCTACTTAGTTCCATCGAAACTAATATAGTTCGAGTCTGAGTATAACTTCATTTAGCATGAGTCGAGTTTAACCTTATGTTGGACCTTTATCAAGTAAGGTCTACATCTTGACAGACATCGATACAAGTTCAAGTTGACTTAGTTCGACTTGGTTTTAGTTTAGGCATAGCCTGGTTTGGTTCTGATTTGATATTAAGTTTTTCCTTTTTATTTCGACTCAATTCAACTCAATTATGGTTTAATTTGAGCATAGTTCAATTCATATTGGACTTAATTTGAACTCAAGTTGATTTTAAATTAACCTATCTCGAGTCTAATTAGGGTTGAGTCTGAGTTTATTTGATTTAAGCTAACCCAATTAGAGCTTTTGGAGTCAAGCTCAATTTGAATTTTAGTCCATTTGTTTGATCAATTTAGGTCCATTTAAGCCAATTTGGCCTTTATCCAAATGTGATTAAGTTACTTCACATTAATCAATTTGATTTGAGGGTCCTTAGCTATTTGTGATAGATTTTAGACAAACTCATAGCTCGGCTTCAAATATACAAATTTGAAGGTTGTGAGCTTGAAAGTTGGCTTAGTGTAAGTCTAAAGACTAGCTTAGGTGTGAGTCTGAAGGCTGGCTGAGTACAATCCCGAAGGCTAGCTGAGTGTGAACTCAAAGGCTAGCTAGATGCGAGCCTAAAGCTGACTGAGATATGAACCCAAAGGTGACTTGGATACGAGCCCGAAATCTGACTGAGTGTGAGCCTGAATGTGGCTTAGATATGAGCCCGAAGATTGGCTAAGTGTGAGTTTGATAGCTGACTGGGTGCGACCCCACAGGCTAACTAAGTGCAAGCCTAAAGGCTAGCTGAGTGTGATCCAAAATGTTGGCTTGGATGCAAGCCCAAAGGCCGGCTGAGTGTGATTCCTGAAAGCTGGCATGGATGCAAGCCCAAAGGATGGATAAGTGTGAGCCCGAAGGCTGGCTTAGGTATGAGCCTGAAGGCTGGTTGAGTGCAAGCCCGAAGGCTAGCTTACGGTGATAGGGACACTATATTTGAGGGGCTGCAAGTGACTGTGGTATTGGTGGAGTTCCGTTATTGCGCCAAAGACCACAGCTGGCCGCAAAAATTCTTTTGTTTTTGTTATTCTTGCAAAATTTCCCCCTTTTTATATAGTTTATTTTTATTTTTCTTTTTTTCCTTTTTTTTTAAATTTTTTCTTCTCCCTCAAGCACAAAATCTCGCTCCCCATTTTGGCCAGATTTTCCTCTCTATTTTTGCTATTAAGAGAAAAGTCCTTTTTTGTTTCTTTTTTTTTAAGCTCCTTCTCCCTCAAGCCTCTTCTCCCTCAAGCTAATCTCCCATTCCTTCTTCTTCACTTGACTGGCCCATGGTGGCCTAGGTTCATCTCGGACAGATCTAGCCGAATCTTGGTTGAATCCAGTCACTACCTCTGGTGGAAGACGACTTGGAAGCTCGTTGTACGACTAGAGGCATCTCAATTTGGATGTAATAGAAGGTCCACAAAGGGAAGCTAGGGTCTGATGTGGGTCACCAAGGAGCAAGACAATGGTGCTTAGCATAGGTGGAGAAAGGAGACTTCAAGTTGGTGACGAGCACAATAGGATATATCGGTGAGCTGGGGAAGCTCCAAGATGATGATAAGTGCGGTTGGGTGGAGCTAGGTGTAAAGGTTGTCAATGAGGGAGACCACCACCATAGGTCAAGAGGGGGAGAGGGACTTGCCAATGGTGATGGGAGTGCCAATGTCATCGTCAAGGTAGTAGGATTAAACCGATAGCGAGGTTGCAAGTCACAAGAGAAGTTGGCCAGGCTCAGCCATGTCCAGCTGGACCAGACCCTTGGGACAACAAGAGCTCGAGCAAAACAGAATGCTGCAAGAATTCAAAGAAGAAAGAAGGAAAGAAAGCTAAGTGACGAGGAACTTACCCTTTTCTTCTATTCTTCCCGTTGATCTACTTCTTTTGATGAGGATGATATCTCTCTAGTCTTCTTCCCCTTCTTCTCTAATTTTTCTGATTTCTGATGCTTCTTTTCATGCTTATAAGTTTATACAGGATTCCAAGAGATGAAATTGGACTAAAAATGATCTCCTTTATTGGAATTTTTGAATAATTGATATGGACATAAATAGATATGGATATGGTTTATCTTGAGCTTGGATGAGCTTGTGAAGAGATATGTATAAATCTATTTATTGTAGATGATAATAACGTGAAAGTTGTACTCATCCTGAATACTGAAATTATAGAGGAGTTATTTGAATCTTTTTTCAAAAAATCAGAGTAAATTATAATTTTATAAAGTTTACGGGCCTTTTGCAAAAGGACGTGTTTATAAAGTTTTGAAACTTGCAAAGTCCTTTTCGAACAAAATTAGACTTATCCGCAAATAAAAATTTTTGAGGGACTTATTTATAAAAAGTTAAAATTCTAGGGGCTAATTTGTAAATATACAATTTTGGAGGGGTTTATTCGTAAATTCTAGATTTCATAAAGATCAAATTATAATTAACAATCTTTTGAGGGGTCTATTTGCAAATCCTAAATTTTGCGGGACTGATTTATAATTTTAGAATTTTATTAGACTTTTTTTGCAAAATTCTTACTCCAGAGATCTATTTGTAAGAAAAATCTAACTAAGTATCCATCTATGAATATTCATTCAATCCAGATGCCTATTTGCAAAATTCTTATATTTTGTTATTTTAGCCCAGATTTTAGGTGAATTTTGGGCCCAATTCTGATCCAAAAATTCAGTCCACTCACCTCATTTGGATTAAACTTAACTAGAGCCCGAATTTCCCAATGATTCAAATTCAAATTGAGCTCAATTTTTAGTTAAATTCAAATAGAACTTAAGCCTAACTGAGGCCCACATTCAAGTCATAATTTAATGGTATACAAGTCTCAATTTTAATCATATTTCAATTAAATTTGATTATGACAAAAATCACCTCAAATAGGCCCTATGGAAGAAAAGGCTCAAATCAACTTTAGAGAAGACTTCAATAGGATGATCCTCCCATGAATGAATCAACTTTAGGTTAGAGGCAAAAAAGTTCATACCACTTTTTCAGAACAAAGTACCATCAGTCTCTGGTATTAGGATCTCAACAACCCTTGAAGACATCCCGAAATATTTTTATGATTGGGGAATAAACTTTTGAGGTTATTAGGGTTTGAAAACTGAGATGAACTTCATGGATTTGGAAATGATTTGATTCGGAGCTAAGTCTTAATCCTTCAAAACATCCTTAATGAAAAGATCTACTGGGTGTCGAAGACCACTCTCAAATATTTTTTAGTAGGTGGTAAACTCAAACCCAAATTTTTCTCTAAGGGTTTTACTATTATCTTCTGATCCCAACAGATCTAACCCAGTTTTGATCGAAAAGCCAAATACACTGATGATCTGCTTAAGATTTTTCTCCTAGATGGTAGGCTTGGAAATCCAAACCCTCACTTTAAGATTATCTACTAAAATACGTACACTAGGATCAATAAGAACAAGATGAAAAGCTATTAAATAGGTGAATTCAATTGAAGGCGATGACAAGATGGTTACATTTTTTGAAAAAGGCCCCCTTGCAGCCTTGGAGCTACCTCCTATGGTAAACGATGCAGCGGAAACTGTAGTGGAGGGTCTGGAGACTTTCATGATGGACGGTGCAAGAAAAGATGAGGTGGTCTTCGAGATAGGCAAAGCAACCAATGAACAAGCAGTGGTTCCAAGTATCTCCCTTGGCAAAGTTGTAGAGCCCTAGCCCCTGGTGGACAGGGTTAGGTAGCTTCAGGAGGATGAAGACTTCTATGAGATAGGGGCTACTTGCCCCAGAATGCTCTCCTTCTTGGCAATCCTTCTTGGCAATGGAAGGCCTCTTTTTAGAACTTGAGGGAGTGAAAGAGGATGCCATGAGTAAGCAAGCTCTTTAAGGATGAAAAGGTTAAGGAAGGAAGATGAATATCTACAACTTTGCCAAAGTAAAAAGGAAGAAACACATATCGCATATATGAGCCTCTCCTCACCATTTGATTGCTCCCACTTTGTTTAATGGAGGCCAATGAAGCCCAAAAGACTAGATATTTAAGATCCTGATTTGGATTGAGGGATGCGTGTCCTCCAAAGCCCAAGGAAGACAAATCATAAGGCACACCAAAGCTTGTCCTGATAAGTAAGCGGGTTGCTCCAGACTGGCACCTCGAAAAAGAGCAAAACCCTAAATAATTACACAAGGCAAAATGAGGCGGCGGCTCATTTCTCCAGGCATTATGGCAGCTTGCTCCTCGCATCCAAAAATATGTTGAGTTAAAGAAATACACATTCCCCAAGCTTCATGATGGCTGATACCTCACCCTCCCCTCTCCCCCTCCCTACAACCCACCCCACCACACCACCACCCCCTCCACCCCCACCACCCCCAACACCCCCCCCCCCCCCCCCCCCCCCCCCCCCCCCCTCCTCTCCCCTCCCTCCCTCTCTCCCTCCTCTCTTTGAAGAATAAACTGTAGGCTCAAATCAACCAAGCTGCGATGATCAGAGGCTAAGCCATCTCAATGAGTAGCAAGGGAGAACTTGAAAACTCAAATCCCCAAACCAATTATACAGGGCCTAGAGCTAGGGGGCACTAATGTTACATCAAGTTATCAAGTGATGATTTGGAAAGATCATATAAATGTGAACTAAAGCCAAAGCCCCTAGCTGAGGTAATTAAATGGCAACCACCTGACTGAACTTTCTGAGTCAAGAAAGTCAATGAAGTCAAGCTCAAAGGATAGGTTGTGATGACCAAGCCAGGGACTCAACTATACACTGAACTATTATAAGCTCAGTAAATTTAGATATGGATAAGCTTGTGGGAAAGAGCAGCCAAATCCCAAAGCTTACCTGTAATCAAACTCACAAGACTCAACCTATTAGCATCAATATACCAATCGATTAATCTATAGTCATTTCTAAGGTCAATCTCGAAGGATCCAAAAATAATCGCTCCTTCATAGAAAATATAGCAAAATGGTTACATGAGATCACAGAATCAAGATATGTCATACCTCTGGGAGCAATATAAATAGCACTACAACCAGAGAAGTAAAGGATTAATATCATTCCTCTCTTGTCTACCTATATTATGAGAGGACAATATTGATCTGAGTATTGGAGCAACTATTATCGAAGAGTTTTCAGTAATCTTTTCATGGCTCTTCTTTGTACAAATCAATGAAAGAGTAGCCTAGCGGATCAAGATCTCAAAGAGCCTCCTAGGGCAAAATCGGTAATGAACTAGGTTCCATCAACACACTTGACTGAATCGATTTTCATCGCAAACACGATATCTATTACAAACACAAAAATAAGTAATTAAATGAGTAATTCTCCAAATCTGAATTGTACATCAACTAATGTAAAAATTTATTGAAGGATAAATATCATTCTAAAATTATTACACTAAAACTTCAAAAATATAGAAAATTATTATAAAATAAAAAAGTAAAAAAATAAAAATTAATATTTGGTAAAAAAATTTGAATAGAATTTTTGTAGGATAGTATTTTTTTTCACACTATTGCAAATTGGTCTAAAGAAAATTATCTTAAAAATACAATGTCTAATGCGATTAGGATTTCAATCTATACTCTGAACCTATTTGAAAGTTGGAACTGTTCATCTTGTGTTGTAATCTCTATTTATCTTATGTTTTTAAGACTTATGAGAAATCTATATTCCTTTATTACACATTAATTTATGAACTGATGCATGCAAATAGTGTATTTTTTTTCTTGAATAAACACACCAATCAAAATGAATAGATACATCAAAAAAATATCCCTCTATAATTTTAATTTCAAATAATTTATATTTAATTATTATTAAATAATATTTTTTTTTACAACAAGCACCGCCACCATTGACATCCAAGAACAAATTTGTGGAAGATCAGCCATCAGCACTGCGAATAAAGCAACAACACTTGCAGTTTGATGCTAATGTGACTGCAAAGATGTCATTGCCAAGATCATCCTGTGCTCCTTCTGAAGTCGAAGGCTCCGGTGGATCCTACAAATGACCCAAAAATAATCCTTCTTGTCAATGCCGAAGGAACCACTGTCACAGCAATAGCAAAACTCGTGCATCACCCATCCAATGCTTGCCGTATGGTCACACAAATGAAACTCAAAGCTCTTATTGAGGTCGACTATCTTCTTGCCGTCATCCCCATGGATCTTCTTGGTGTTGATCTTCCACCTATCTTCATTGCAACTGCCAACAGCACGGCATTGGCTGAACCTCTAGACAAAGAATAAGGCCTCCTTGAGTGAGAGGGACAAGGGCCTCCTAGCGGAAGTCATAGACAGTGATGTCATTACAAATGGGGTCATGATGGAGAACAGGTCGAATAAGGATCTTGAGTTGGAGATAGCCGACAATCTCTTGGTCATTGGGCTTTTTGAACCTATAGCTCATGACCGGAGGAAGAAGAAGATGGAGCTCACCTGCCCCAATATGCTTCCCTCTCGATGATTTCAAGTACTCATTTTAATAGTAAATTCTAGGTAGCCCAAAAAAAGATAATTTCAATTACTCTTTGATTTTTTCAGTCCATTTCATCTTTCCTTCATGGTACTTATTTGCTATCAATCCCGCACTAACAACGCCTCATGGTGCAATATAGTTTGAGTCCAATAGGGCTCTCACCCTCTCTGACACGCCATTTCAAGAAATCTGGATCCAATTTGTTGTTGAGGATGCTTCTTTAGACTATAAGTCGGACAGTATAGTTGCCTGATTCTCAAGTTGGCTTGTTCTCGATTCGCTCCAGTTATAAGAGGTATCTTTATAAATTTCTTTTCCTCCACTTATTAATATACTTAAATTCAATAGGTTGTCACCCTGACCTAGGATCATATTACGAGGGGCTAGTTTATTGAGAAATAATACATGGCCTAAATAAAGACATGTCCTTATTTTATAATGAATTTTAACATGAAATTATAAAAAAATATGAAAGAAATTAAAAAAAAAAAAGAGTAGAGAAGAGGCTTTGATATGTGCTATTGCCCTACTCCCCTGTACTAGACCATGTGACATTTGACTTGAATGGGTCTCGACTAGATTTTCGATAGATATTGATAACATATTGATGGATGAGACTAACTACTTTGGCTTATATCAATTCACCCAACGGCCTTTGACTATATGTTGGCTTAGCAGAAAGGGTACATCATCAATAGCTTCTGAGACTGACTAGCTTGAGGGATGCATCATCAATTGCTTCTAGAGTTGACTAGCTTGAGGGGTACATCATCGACTGTTTCTGAAGTTGACTAGCTTGTAGGATATATCATTAACTATTTCTGATGTTGATTAGCTCGGAAGGTACATCGTCAACTATTTCTAGGGCTGATTATCTTGAAAGGTATATCTTTAACTACTTCTAGAGCTGACTATCTTGAGGAGTGCATTATCAACTGCTTCTATGGGTTGATTAGCTCGAGGAGTGCATTGTTAACTACTTCTAGAGTTGACTAGCTCAAAGGATGCATCATTAATTACTTTTGAGATTGACTAACTTGAGGGATGCATCATCAACTGTTTTCGTGGTTGACTATCTTCGAAGTGTGGTCAATAGCTTTGAGCATATTAGTATTTAACTTCTTTGATTTGGTAGCATCACCAATGGCTTATAGGGTTGGGTATAGCTTTGAAGTATGATTGATAGCTTTGAGTATATTAGTGATTAACTTTGTTAGTTTTGTAGTATCACCAACGACTTATATGATTGGGTGTAACTTTCAAGTGTGGCTGACAGCTTTGAACATGATAGCTATTAACTTTTTTGGTTTGGTAGCGTTATCAATGACTTATGAGGTTGGGTATAGGTTTAAAGTATGGCCGACAACTCAGAGCGTGTTATTGATTAACTTTTTTTATTTGCTAGTATCACCAACAGCTTATGGGGTTGGATATAACTTTAAAGTGTTGGTAAAGGCTTTTGTAGTACACTCAGCGAGATTCAGTTTGACCCATTTAGTTTTATTTGAACTAATTTTATTTTCAGTCAGAATGGTAATATAACCCATTATTCATAATCTTAAGAGTGTTACCCAAAGGTTTAGCATACCCAGTGAGATTCAGTTTGACCCATTTAGTTTTACTTGAATAAATTTTGGTTCAAATCTGAGTTTGGTTTGGACTCAGTTCAACACTCAGAATCAAATCTTGATTTGAGTTTAAATTAATTTAACTTGATGTTAAAACCCAATTTAACTCAGAATTTGATTTTGATTTGAGTCTGAATTGATTTAACTTGATGTTCAAAACACAATTTGGATCAAGTTCAATTTGATGTACTTCATTATTCAAGACTCAACTTTTATTCAAGTCTGATTCGATTCAATTTAATATTTAGAACTTGATTTTGACTAGAGTCTAGTTTTATTTGATTGAGGTTAACTTCGACCTTGTGTTAGACCCTTAATAGATCTTGGATCTAACCCTTAATGGGTTCCTGATGAATTATTCTTAGATCCAACCCTAAATGGGTTTTTAATAAATTCTTATTGGGTTTGGCCCTGAATAGAACCTTATTGGATCCTCAATGGATGTTAGTCCCAACCCTTGATAAATTTTATCCGGATCCTATCTTAAACTGTTGATAGACTTGGATTTGGCCCATGTTGGACCTCTATTGGGTTCGCGTTTGTATCCTAATGGACTTTAGTTTAAGTTTAAGTCAATTTGGTTTAATTTAGTTTAAGTTCAAGCTTGTCCAAGTTTTGGTTTGATTTTGGGCTAGATTCAACCCAATTTAGCTTTCAATTTGAACTTGATTTAACCCAATTTAGGGTTTCGAGCTTAGTTTGACCAATATTGGATTTGATTTGAACTTAACTTGATTTTAAATTAACCTAACTTGAACCTGATTAGGGTTGACTTTGAACTGATTTAGTTTAGATCAACTCAATTTGGATATTGGACCCAATTCAATTTAAATTTTAGTCTATTTATTTGATCAATTCAGGTCCATTTGGTCATCATTTAAATCAATTTAGTTCTGTTTATTTGTTCTAGCTGAGTACAATATGATTAAGTCACTTGAATTTAATCGATTTGTGTTAATCAACATAGTTCAAGATCCTACAGGCTATCATGATAATCTTTAACGAGCCCACAAGTTGGCCTTAGTTCAAATAAACGATTAGTCAGCCCAAGGACTAGCATTAGTCAAAATAGACATTTGACGAGCACACAAGTTGACGTAGCAACAAGTGTGGTAGATAAGGAAAACACCATTGTCTTTGTTCAGAACTCCTTGAATCCACAAGGAAAAGAGAAAATTTACTAAAGTAGAACTTTATTAAGAATAAAAGTGGTTCCCTCGTCCATAGGACTGAAGGACTATTTATACAAATATCAAAAGTATTATTTGAGTAGGTTTCTGTCTTTCCAAGTCTTAAACTGAATACAACTTAGTTTGAACCCATTAATTGGGTTGGTAGAAATCCTAAATAAGTTAACCTACAAAAATAAAAACCTAAATAATGATTCATTCCTTCCAAGTCCTAAACTGAATAGGATTAAGTTCAAAGTTAATCTTGGGTTGGCGAAATCTGAGAATAAGACCTAATTGACTCATACTAGGAGAGACTCATGACATCATAATGAAAAAATTTCAATATAGGAAGGTACTAAGTAAGATAAATCCTAAGTTGACTAAAAGAGTGAATCATATCATTTGTCATGACTCCTTGACTTTTGAATTAGCTTTTTTTGACATTTCTGAACTTCTTTTGAGTGTCCTATATCAGTGTCCCCTTCTTGTAAAGAACTCATCCTTGAGTTATTTTGTCGTAACTTGTAGTCCTCAGGTGCATGGTAGTCAAATAATTCTTTAATATTAAAAATATTTGAGATTCCCAAATCCTTCGGGAGGTCCATACTATAGGCATTATCGTTTATCTTTTTTAGTATCTTCAGTGGCCCAATTTTCTTTTATTTTAGTTTATTGTAAGTTCCAGCTGAAAATCATTCCTTCCTCAAGTGCACCATCACCAAATCTCCTTCTTAAAACTCTTTTGGACGCTTATGAATATCTACTTTAATTTTGTATTTGGCATATGATTCTTCTAATTTTCTCTTTATCTCAGTATGCACTTCAATAATTTTCTCCACCATATTATTTACAGCTATGCTTGTTCCTGGCAATTTGGTCAACACCACCAGTTCCAGAGGATGCTTTGGGGTTCTTCCATTGACAATTTCAAATGAAAATTTTCTCATTGACCTATTTTTCATGTTATTGAAAGTGAATTCAGCTTATGCGAGTGCATAGTCTCACTATTCTGGTCTGTCTCTTGCAAGATACCAAACGATGTTTACAAGTGTTTGATTCACCACTTCATTTCATCCATCTGTTTGAGGATGATAACCACTTCTAAATTGTATAGACATATCAAATCGTCTCCACAATATCTTCCAAAAGTGACTTAGAAATTTTGTGTCACGATTAGAAGTAACGGTCTTTGGCACTCCATGTAGCCTTCCAATCTTCTGAAATAATATATTAGCCATCCTTATTGCATCTGCTATCTTCTTACATGGAATGAAGTGTGTCATCTTGGAAAATTTGTCGACAACAACAAATATTAAATCTAAGCCTCGTTGAGTCCTAAGGAAGCCTAAAATAAAATCCATCGAAAGATCCTCCCATGGGGCATTTGGCACAGACAATGGGATATAAAGGCCAATGTTTTGAGAGCTTCCTCTGGCTGTTTGGCATACATAGTACCTTTGTACAAAGCGACCGACATCTCTCTTAAGTTGTGGCCAATAGTAGCACTCTTCAACTAGTGCAATGCTCTTGTCACGCCCAAGATGTCTTGTTAGGCCACCACTATGTAGCTCTTTCACCATTTTTTCTCTCAAGGAGCACCTTGGAATGTAAAGACGAAAACCCTTAAAGAGAAAGCCTTCATGGAGATATAAATCACTTCTTTGTCTGCTTGGCACTTTCCAAACTCCTCTTTAAAATCTTCATCTTCAGCATACAATTTCTTCAAATAATCAAACCCTTCAACTTCGTTACTTATATTTACTATCAAGGTTGTCTTGTGGCTCAAAGCATCTGCCACCTTATTTTTTTGTCTAGATTTGTGTTTCAAAACATAGGTGTATTACTATAAAAATGATGACCATCGACCATGCATGCGATTCGAGCCCTTCTAGCTATCAATGAATTTCAAAGCTTGATGGTCAGTATATAGAATGAACTCTCGTTGAATTAGATAGTGCTTCCAATGGTGAATTGCTTGTACAACTACATAAAATTCTAGCTCATATGTTGAACACTTATTTCGAGCTTCACTCAACTTTTTGCTGTAGAAAGTTACTAGTCTTCCTACTTGGGATAGAACGGCTCCAATGCCTATGTAAGAAGCATCACAGTCTACCTCGAATAACTTCTCAAAGTTAGGCAATGCCAAAACAGGTATAGTAGATAACTTCTCCTTGATCAATTTAAAGCATCTATTAGCTTCCTGAGTCCAAGAGAACTGACTTTGCTTCAAACACTTGGTTATTAGTGCCATAATGGAACTAAAGTTTTTGAGCAACCTCCGATAGAATGTCGTCAGACCATGAAAGCTTCGAACTTCTGATACACTTCTAGGTATCAGCAATTTCTTAATAGCTTTTACCTTTTCTTCATCAACATGAATGCCTTCGGCACTTATCATGAATCCCAAGAACACCAAGTGGTCAGTCATAAAACTACATTTCTTTGAGTTGATGTACAACTTCTTCTTCTTCAGCACAGTAAGTACTTCTACTAGATGTCTTTTATGTTCTTCTTCATTATATTATACACTAGGATATCATCAAAGTAAACAATAACAAAATGACCAATAAAAGGTTTGAGTACCTAGTTCATCAATCGCATAAAGGTACTTGGTGCATTCATCACCGGGTCTAATTTTGATTTAATGGTATCCACTCCTCAAATCTATCTCAAAGAACACTTTTGACCCTTCCAACATATCCAGCATGTCTTCTAAGTGAGGAATTAGGAATCTATACTTTACAAAGATTCGATTGATGGCTCGACTATCTACACATATCCGCCAACTTTCATCTTTCTTAGGTGTCAATAAGGCTGAAACTGCACATGGGCTCATGCTGACTCTGGTCATTCCTTTTCTAATCAACTCTTCAACCTTATCTTGTACAATTTATGACTCATTTAGACTCATTCTATAGTGGGACAGATTTGGTAAACTTGCTCTAGGAATAAGGTCAATGTGGTACTGAATATCTTTTACTGGGAGTAATTCATCAGGAAGAGATCATCAGGCATGATTTTCATGAATTCATCTAGGAATGGTTGCAAGCCTTTTAGAGCTTTAGTGGGCATTGTCTCCATTCCTTTCTCAATCATAATAAATATTTGAATTGTCTCTTTAGCCTTGCTTATAAAATTTTGCACAATCAGGAAGGAACGACCCTCCTCTTGTAAAATTTTGGGTCGACATTCTTCGTCAATGGGGGTGAGGATAATTTTCTTTCCATCTTTAAAAAAGATGTAGCGATTGTCTCATCCACAATATGTAAAATCTCTATCAAATTGTCAAGGTCTGCCAAGAAGGATATGACATGCATTCATCTCTACAACATCACATATTACCTCATCCTTGTAGAAGAATTTTCCAATGGAAAAATAAATTTGACACCATTCAATTACCTTGGTTTCACCAACCTTTTTAATCCAGCCGATCTTGTAAGGAGAGGGATGTGATTCCAATTTTCAATTGAAGCTTGTCGACCATAGTCTTGGAGATGATGTTTCACTGTTTTCCCTATCAATAATCATGTCATAGATCTTACAATTTACTATCGAGTGTGGAAGATATTATGACATTGTAGGTTTTCCTCTTACTTTAGAAAGTACATCAGATTTTGAACTGCTAAAGATGACCTTTCACCATTAGGCTCCTTGAATATTCTATCTTCATAGTTTTCTTGATCACAAACTAGGTCATCATCTTTTGAGTCATGTAAATCGTCAGTCACAAAATTATCTTCAATAGCTAGATTCACAGGCTGTCGTGTTGGACAAATATTAAAATGATCTCCAAATTTTCCACAGAGATAGCACTTTATATCAAGATTTGAACTTGGGTTTTTTGTTGATATGGTGTTTCCTAATGGCCTTGTAGGTCTAGTTTCAAGACTCACTTGTGTGGAAGGTTGAGGAGATTGTGTAGCTGCACCTCTATTAGAAATAGATTATGCTCCTTTTGAATTCTCACCAATTATTCTCCCTGCCTAATTTCTGATGACAAGTCGCTCCAATTGGGACTCCACACAAGTTGTATTTCTCACAGTCTCATTAACCCTCCAAATAGGTTGTAAGGAAATCCTATCTTGGATGGTTGTGCGTAGTCCACCAATGAATCTTGCCACTTGATAAGATTCAGTCTCTGCTAGATTATTATGTGCTAATAGGCGATAGAACTCTTCAGCATATGCTTTCACATTATGATTACCCTATCGACAATTTTGATATTTCTAAAAGAGTACCTTGTCATAATCTATGGGAAGGAATTACTTTTTGAGAAGAGCCTTCATCCGTGGCCATGCTCAAATTGGAGCTTTATTTTAGCGTGTCCTTTCCAACTAGATGTGTTCCCACCATGCTGATGCACCACCCTTGAGTTCGTAAGCAACAAGCTTCACTTTTTTCGAATCTGAAATCTCCATGTAATTGAAAAACTGTTCCACTTTAGCAAGTCAATCAAGAAAATCTTCAATCTGAAGTTAACCATTGAAAGATGGGAGATCAATCTTCAAGCGAAAATCATGATGTTTATCATGCTCAGAAATTGGTCGATGAAGGATGTCTTTAATTTCTTCATCGCTGGAGTTTTTAAAGATTTGTAAACCCTTTGGATTCACTTGCAGAGCCTTTTCTCAACTAATTGGATTGTGAGTCACTTCATTAATCTGTCGACGTGGTTGATTCAGGCCTTCAAGTTGATCCATCCTCAGCATCAAGCTTGCAAGTGAGTTTTGGATTGCCTCCATGGTCGAGCCAAAATACTCACGGCTAATGTGCTTACCCATAGGATTATCGTCCCTAGGGTTGCTGCTGGTTGTGTCATCGTTGGACATTAAGTAAGGAGAGTCTCACTCTAATACCACTTGATGTAGCAACAAGCGTAGTAGATGAGGAAAAGACTATTGCCTCTATTCAGAACTTCTTGAATCCACAAGGAAAAGTGAAAATTCACTAAAGTAGAAGTTTATTGAGAATAAAAGTGGTTCTCCCATACATAGGGCTGAAGGCCTATTTATACAAATACTAGAAGTCCTATTTGAGTAGGTTTCTGCCTTTCTAAGTCTAAAACTGAATACAACTCAGCTTGAACTTATTAATTGGATTGGTAAAAGTCCTAAATAAGTTAATCTACGAAAAAAATCTGAAATAATGATTCATCCTTTCCAAGTCCTAAACTAAATAGGATTTAGCTTAAAGTTAATCTTGGATTGGTGGAATCCGAGAATAAGACTTAATTGACTCATACTAGGAGAGACTCATAATATTATAATGAAGAGAATTTCAACATAGAAAGGTACTAAGTAAGATAAATCTTAAGTTAAATAAAAGAGTAAATAAGATCAATTGTTATGGCCCCTTCACTTCTGAATTAGCTTCTTTTGATATTTTCGAACTTTCTTTGAGCGTCCTACATCACAAGTTGATCTTAATTCGAATAGATATTCGGTGAACTCACAAGTTGGTCTTAGTCTAAATAGACATTCGAAGAGTTAGTAAGCTGGTGTTAGTCTAAATAAATAGATATTTAGCGAGTCGCAAGATGGCCTTAGTCTGAATAGATGTTCAACAAACCCGCAAGCTAACATTAGTTTGAATAGATGTTTGATAAACTTACAAGGTAACCTTAGTCCAAATAAACGTTCGATGAGCTCGCAAACTGATCCTAGTCTGAATAGACGCTCAACAAGGTTGCCAGCTTGCCTTAGTCTGAATAAACATTCAGCGAACTTGCAAGGTTGTCTTAGTCTGAATAGACATTTCGTAAACTCACAAGTTGGTCTTAGTTCAAATCAACGTTCAACGAGCTCATAAGTTGACTTAGTCTGAATAAATATTTAGCAAGCTCGCGAGTTAGCCTTAGTCTAAAATTAGTTTTAGGCGAGCCCACAAACTAGTCGTAAACCGAAGTTGATTTTTGGGTGAGCTCGTGAGCTAGCCGTAGGTCAATAGTAGGAGTCTATCAATACGCAAAGGACAATGAGCGGCCCCGATGTTAATGAAGTTCTATAGTAAGAGAATTTCTCCTTTTTTTTTATTTGAAGCGGGACTGTTTTTTTTTTTTCCTGTAAAAACTCCTTCCTCCTTGTCCCACATGGGTTGCCCTTTTTTCTTTTTATCTTTTCATATGCTGCAACAATCCTCCTCCCTCTTATTAGCTGGCAGCAACCTTCCACTATTTTTTTTACTTCTTTTCCACGTCATCTTCTAGCTTTTCTTAAGGTTTTAAATCTCGGCCGAAACGGTTCAGTTTCGGCTGGTGCCAGATCTATTGCGGTTTATGATTTTCGGCTGAGCGCCATGCAGGCGAGGTGTGCACGGGGTGAGCGCAACTCGCGGGGGGGCTCACGCGGTGAGCTCGTGCGGGGAACTCGCATGGCGAGCTCACGCTGGGAGCTCACCAAGCGAGCTCGCGCCGACTTCGTGCCTGAGCCCGCGCCCTCAGCGGACTAGCCCCGCGCGTTTGCCAGCCTGCCACTTCTCCCTCGCCCGTCTTGCACCCTCGCCGGCCTGACCCCTACTCTCGTAAATTGGGAACAGCCTCGCACCCGGGCCAGCATCGTCGCCGGCCCTATTTTGACGCCCTCACTGGTTTCTGTCAAATACTATTCACGTGCATGAGACTATTCACGTAACTGTTTATTATTTTAAAAATTTTTAAACATATTATAATTTTTTTAATTTAAAGTTAAAAAATAATTAAAATAAATTTAAATTTTAGTCAAAATATAATTAATAAATAAAAATATTATTTTGGTTGAAACTGAAATGAAAATGATTTTAATCGAAACACGTTGATTTTTTGTTCACGTGCATGCGTGCACGATCGTTCTACCGAAAGCAAAGCCAAAAAAAATTTGTGTCGATCTCGCCCCCATGTGAATTGCTGTCACGAGATAGCGCAGAGTTAGTTGTTCTGGCTCATATGTCTATAAATGTTCATCTGAATCGTTCAGGTACTGAATTCATAATTTCACATCCAGATGTTTCATAATTATGATGATGATGATAATTAATTGTATTACATTATAATTAATAAATTATGTATATGTCAAGTAATAATAAGTTAAATTTGCTTATGTTAATTTTTAATTTTTTAATCATATTCATATTATTTCTCATATTTTGTATATAATAATATATAAAAACAGTGGTTAACTATCAAAATTAATTTTAATTAATTAAAATAATATTTAATATTGTAGTAAAATTAATTATAACTTCTTTTATAATTTTTAAATTTTTATAAAAAAATTTTAAAAATTTATCGTATTTTTAATTTGAAGTCAAAGTACAATTAAAATATATTCAAATTCTGATCAACACATAATTAATAATTAAAAAAAAATTTCGACTGAAACTAAAATCAAAACGATCAAAATATATCAATTTCACTTCCTTCGAAACCAAAATCAAAACCGAGATTTACCGGCTTGATTTTTCTACTTTCCTCTTCTCCCATATTTTTGCCCCAACGAATTCCCTTTTCCCTTCTCCATCTCTTCCTCTTTGTAGAGTCGGGCCTTTTTATTTTTGGTTTCTTCACCGACAGAACCAAGCTCAAGTGCCTCCTCTGGGCGATGAACGCCTAAACGGGTTAGAGAAGAGGTGGAGTTTCAGCAGGGCTTGGTTGCTGGGGGGAGCCCATCACGAGCGCTGATCGGCGAAGGAGCCTCACAAGCGGTTGTGGAGGCAAAGCTTGCTACGGCGGGGCCGGCAACCGGTGGGGCTAGCTGCAGTGCGGCCTAGGGCACGAAGGAAGGTGGCACGGGGCTCAGGCCGGTGGTTCAAGCCTGGTAAGCAACACGGAGCTTTGATCGGTGAAGCTCGCGAAGAGCTTGGGATGCAAGGAGGGATAGCCACGCGAGGTGTGGGTCAGCGAAGCGAGGCCAAGGCTAGTGTGTCTTCTTCTCTGACAAGGCTAGGGTTCCCGCGAGGAGGGCATGATGGGACTGCTCTCCTTTGGAGCTTGAAGACGACAATGGAGGCGGCTTAAGCAGCATGAGGGGGGCCGCTCGAGAGTTACACGGGGCGGTGCAGGAGAGAGCTCATCGGCGAGACACGACCATAGTGATTTGGGGGAAAGCATGGACAACCGGGTTCTCGCAGACCTACAGGAGACGAAGGAGAAGGGGCAGAGCAAAGAACAGAAAGAACGAAAAAAAATAAGATAACTTTTGCAACCTTGTTTGATTTCCTCTCCAATCTATTTCTTTTCTTCCGCTTGCAGCCTTCCCAAACTAATTTTTTCTTCTTTTTCTCTTCCATTTCAGCGTCCATCCCCTTCACAGCTTCTGATCTTTTTTGTTTTCTGTTTTTTTTTTTTTAAACTTATAGGTTCTCATTAATTTATAGACCTTAGAAAGAATCAAAATCAAATCCTTGAGTAAGTTATTTGGATTGAAATTTATAATTGGATGTTATTTCCAAATTTATTGATTGGTATTTAATTAATTGATTGAAATTTGTTTCTTAACAAAGAAATTCAAGACATGTAGATGTTGAATTTTTAGAGGAGGTTATTTACAAGTTTTTTTAAAGATTTAGACTAAAATATAACTTTGTAAGCTTTAAGATTTTTTACAAAAAGAATATGCTTATAAAATTTTAAAACTATTAGGATCCTTTTGAATAAAATTAGATTTGTTTACAAATAAAATTTTTAATGATTTATTTGTGAAAATTAGAAACTTTAAGATGATTATCTACAAATATAAAATTTTTATTTTTATCTCTGATCAAAATTTGGGCTCAATTCAATTTTAAGTCTCTATATCTAAATTTGGTTCATCATGAGTTCAAATTAAAATAAGAATACATATACAAAATCTACTTAAATTGGGAGTTAGGTCAATGTAGGATTAGCATCCCCCTAAAATCTCCAAAGAAGTACTCCCTGGCCTCGATCTCTATCGAGAAAGACCATCTTTGCGATCTGCCGTGAGTAGGAGGAGCATAAGGATTGGAAGCGGCAAGCTTGCTACGATCAACCTTCTTTATCATCAAGCAATGCGTAGGCAATTAAGCATCCTCGAACTTGTAAGGAAATGAAGGAGTATAAGGTATTGTCAATCCCTTATTTGTCTTCCCTTCACCAATATACTAACTCTCATCCTCCTTCCTCTTTCTCTTTTTTTAGGCTAAAGATGTCAACTAGTAATTAGCAGGAGTATTCAATTCCAATAGCCTCTTAGCAAAAGAATATGTAGATGCTCAAGAAACACCCTTCTGCTGCCCCAATCTCTCATTCATGAACGAGATCTAGGCAAATCCTGCAAAAATTATATTTCGCAATCAAACTGGGTAAAGATAAAAAAACTCGTACCAAAATTATCGAGAATAAAAACTTACTTGAGGTTGAGGGTAAAACAATCATAGGGTCCCTTGAAGGACAGAATACTACCAGACCAAAGCAATCGCCCTCAATAAAAGGACCCTCGTCAACCACCTAAGCTCCTCTTGGTGCGGATCCCAATGGCCTCTCACCCTTGGAGGATGACGCTAAGCCCACACAGGGCAAAGAGGGCTTTCTCACAGGCGGCGATATCAACTCTAAAGCCTTAGAGAGAATAGAACTCTTCTCAACAAAAAGGGTCACCTTTTTCCATGTAGCAAAAAATCTCTTTTTAGAACTAGAAGGGGCGAAAGAGGACACCATTTGAAAGTGGATTTTTCTACAAAAAAAAATAAGGACCAAAAGAGTCTTCCTGAATAAAGGAAAAAGACTGAAAATTCTTATATAAGATTTCCTTGATCATCTGATCATCCCCACATGACTTAATTTGGGCTATTAAAATCCAAATGACGAAAATTTCAATAGCCTCCCTTGAGATCCAAGAGGTTTGTATTCCAGTTAAAAAGCAATTCTGAAAAGAGCAATTAAGAGGCATACAAAAGGTCACTTTGATAAACGAGCAAATTATCGCTTCAAAAGAAAGTAAGCCAAAAATAATTACTTAAATTTTTAATGGAAGGACACTCTATTTTTCAAAGTCAAGTGACAGTTAATAAAGGCAACAAAAGTATCAAAAGGAAGCACACAATCTCCCAGTAACCTGGAATACCAAATCATGGATACTTGGCACCCAAGCTTGGGGACACTAAAAATACACCAAAATAAATTAGTTGGGCTAAAGGATCAATGAGAACCAAATCCCAAACCGATCACAGTCCAATACATATAAGGTAAAGAACCACTTTGAGACCAAGCTATAATGAGCTCTCAACATATGTGTCCCAAGAGACTCAACTAACTCCAATACTGACACATAAAAAATTCGGTATCTTCTGCCAAAATAATTACATTGGATATCTATTGATTGCAGATATCTCCGCATAAACAAATCAGAGTCTAGATTATTATGGATTCTATCCCGAAGCAAACTCTAACAAATTTGAGATTTGTGATAATCTATCATAAGTAATCTAAAAAAATTATAACTTCTGAATCGCGAAATTTGAATACGCTTCACGATCTATGAAATACAACCGTATCTGAAAATATAAGGATTAATGTATTTCTCCTCTTAATAATAGACTATGTATGTCTATAACTGATTTGGTATCTAAGTAGTCGCCGTTGGAGAGTTTTCAATGATCATCCTTTTTTTTCTCTATTATAAATTGATAAAAAAAGTATTAAGAAAATTAATTTCGAAGAGTTTCTCGAACTAAAATTAATGAAGAATCAAACATTATTAATAGATATATTATAACGAGAGGGTTCTCGACCACACCCCATTAGTTGCCAACTCATCCTATTTGTGTTGTAGGTGCTTAGGGTCAAGATACAGAACTAGAGTGTCTTTAGTTTGATTCGACCTCTCTACAGAAGAATTTAACATATCTCAAATCAAATTGCATTCTTTATTAAAAGAAATAGTCAAAACTTAAATATGCTTTTGATATATTGAATATGAAAAATAAGATACGGAATATGAGACAAGATTTATTATATTACGGTTTAAAATTTCGGTTCGAAATGATTCGAGCTAAACTGATTTTTGAAATGTAACTGTAGGTTTTGCATCGCGTTGTCTTCGGCTTTCTTCGGCTCTGGTGTGAAACTTTTCTCTTACTGCCTTCCAAGTTTCCACTCCACCAGCTTCTTCGGCTCTCTCCAGCTCAGGCCCGTCTGCCAGCCTATCCGCATCAAGACGACTCTGCTGCTCTCCAATCCACACAGCCCGTCTCTTTATTACGTCAACATGAATGGCATCCACATTGGCCGCCGCCAGGTGGTGCTCCCGCTAGGTGGATTGGGCTTCGACCCGCGATCGGTGTGGGGACGACTTCGACTCGGGCACCATGTTCACCTGGCTGGTGGAGCTTGTCTATGTCACCGTGCTCGACGCTTTCCGGCGGCATGTGTGAGCGCCGGTGTCGTCCTTGGGCGGATTGGATGTGTCCTTTTCCTCCTTCCAAGCAGGAGGTAGAGATGGTGACTTACACGGTGCAGCGTGGGGACACACTTTCATCCATAGCAGGCTTGTCGTCGTCAAAGATAGGGGAGATTCAGAGGCGGAACAAGATTTTGACGGCAGACCTGGAGTTTTTGATCCCTGGGAGAGTGCTTTTCATGCTGATGGGGATTTGCTTCTCCGCCCACTGAACTAGGTGGAGGAGGAAGGAGAGAGAACACAATGGTAGTGCTGGGAATACTAATACCTGTAGCCTTATTTGCTGCCAGAAGGTTGATCTTGTTCTTGCACCGAAGAGGCAAAGCTCATAAGCCACTTGTCCAAGATCCTGAACCAAAGATGGACATAAACATTGGCCGAATTGTGCCACTTGAGAGCAAGCACAAGGGAAGTAGTGAAAGAAAGAATATTTGATATCATTACTCATACATTGTTCTTAAATGTCGGTTATAAGTGATTATCAAACAAATGCTGTGTTTGCTCACTAGAGAGTGAGGGGCCTATTTCCTATTCAGTTTCATGGTTAATTATTAAACTTTTGTTTCCTATTTTTCTAAAAAAATTTATAGAGTATTAACATTGCTGATTGTGTGGTTTATATATAATTTTTGCGGATTTATTTTCATTGTATAAACGGGGATCGAAGTTGGTTTCTACTATTTTTATTTCATTCTCGGATGTGATTATGATTTAGAAAGGAATATATTTTTCTATAATAAGTGGAACTAGAAATTAAACCATTAATTGATTATTATAAATATGAATTTTTAGCCATTAATTCTATTGTAATATGACAGCAATAATTTAAAAATAACTTTATAATTAATGGTGTAACCGAAAATTATTATGTAGATTTTTCCGAAAAATTTTATTATAAAAGTGTGATAAGTCCATCATGATTGTGTTCGGTTTGAAATTTCATGATATTTGCATATACTCTATGATTTATTCGTTGGGCTTCTATGTTACTTTTTTTAGTTATTAAACTTCTTCTTTTTTTCCTTATTTTCTATTTTGTATATAATAATATATAAAAAAATTAACTATACAACTAATTAATTATTATAATTAATTAAAATAGTATTTAATATTATAGTAAAATTAGTTATAAATTTTTTTAAAATTTTTTTATTTTTTTATAATTTTTGAAAAATTTTATCATATTTTTAATTTGAAGTCAAAATATAATCAAACTTTAATTAATATATAATTAATAAATAAATAAATTATTTTGACTAAAACTGAAATAAAAAATAAAAAATAAATTATTGATTTCTTTAAATACCAAATTATTTCTAAAATTGAAATTTAAAATTTTAGACATGGTAATTAAAGAGTCATATGCAATTACAATTACTGAAACGCCAGCAGGGCCACGTAATTATCTCAAATTATAGGGGTCATATGTAAATATCACGCTATAAAACAGACCCGAATCCGGTCCGCTTTCCTATATATATCTGCCTCCCCATCATCCAATCTCGAAATCCGAGAAGCAGAAACCGGAGCTCTGTTGATGGAAGAAGGCAAGGAGGAGCTCCACCTCGCCGTCGACGCCTCCGACCTCAACCTTCCCACCCGAACCCTAACGCTTACCCTACCGAACTTCCCCTACCTCACCCTCTGCCAACTCAAATCCCTCCTTCCCCTGCCCCAAACTCTAACCCTAGACTCCCTTTACTTTACCTCCAATGGAAAGCCTCTCCCGGACTCCTCCCCCTTCCTGTTCCCCCTCGCACTCCGCATCCGCCTTCGCGGCGGAGGCGGAGACGGCGGCGCCACCGGCGCCGAGTCCCGCGACTGCTACCTCAACATGTACCCCTCCAAGAAGCCCGACAAGGTCGACCCCAACGAGACCCGCCTCGCCCGCTGCACTACCTGCGCACTTTCGTCGGAGCCTCTGGCTCAGCCCGTCGTCCTCGACCGGCTTGGGTCTCTCTTCAACAAGGAGCCGCTTGTTGAGGCCCTCATCCATAAGAAGCTCCCCAAGGCCTATAGCCATATCCGTGGCCTCAAGGATATGACCCCCGTTCACCTCACCCCCATCCCATGGAGCAATGGGTCGGAGACGAGGTTTCAGTGCCCGATCACCGGACTCGAATTCAACGGAAAGTATGGTTTTTTGGCGATCCGAGGTTGTGGACACGTGTTGAGCGTGAAGGTGTTTAAGGAGGTTAAGACCTCGGCTTGTTTGGTTTGCCACAAGGAGTTTGCGGAGTCGGAGAAGATCGTGATCAACGGGAGTGCGGAGGAGGTTGCGGCATTGAGGGAGAAGATGGAGGAGGAGCGGGGAAAGGTGAAAGAGAAGAAGGAGAAGAAGGCGGTGGGTGCCAAAAGAGAGGCTGGTGATGAGAAAGGTGCGGTCTTGGGGAATGGGAGGAAGGGTGCGAATGGAAAGAGGTTCAAGGCAGCGGATATGGTTCCCGCTAATGCTACCAAGGAGGTCTATGCTTCAATTTTCACGTCTTCCGAGAAATCATACTTCAAAGAAACTTTCACATGCAGGTCTCTTCCACTTGGAAGGAATTAAAGGGCTATCACGTGCGAGGGTCTCTTCCTCTAGAGGTGATGCATTGTATTATAGTTCTTCATTCTGTTGCAAATTGTGTTGGCTAACGTATTTAGATATGGTGTTCCTTCTCATAAAGTTGCAATTAGTGTCACTGTGATTTCAGTTGTTTGTGGAACATGTTGGTTAATATCTTAAATGAGCTTGAGATTGTTGTAATGTAATAACAGGGTGGCGATTGTAGCTTTTGCATCCCCTGTCGCAGAAATGAGCTGTTTGTTAGAGTCTTGTTATATTGTTTCAGCCAACGTTTTAAGTTTCGATTTTGATTTCGATATCTAGTAAAATTAATATATTTTGATCAGTTCGGTCGTTTTGGTTAAAATCATTTTCATTTCGGTTTTAACTAAAAGACTTTTTTTAATTATTAATTATGTGTTGACCGGAGTTTGACTATATTTTAACTGTCCTTTGACTTCAAATTAAAAATGCGATAAAATTTAAAAAAATTTCAAAAAAATTTAAAAATTATAAAAGAATTTATAATTAATTTTACCATAAGATTAAATATTATTTAAATTAATTTAAATTAATTTTGATAGTTAATCACTGATATAGTCTATTTTTTATATATTATTGTATAAAAAATATATATAAGAAATAATATGAATATAATTAAAAGTTGAAAATTAACATAAATAGCAGCAAGGTTTGAAGACAAAAAACCAGTACCAACACTAGCAAATTCAAGAAGTCCTAAGCAACCTGATTATAATAGAGCCAATATTATATAATGCAAAAGCCCTAGCCTTATCTCCTTCTACCGACCACCATTCACTTCTTACACTGTTTATTCACATGCTTTTATTAGAGAGTAGAGACATTGACAGGGAGAAATTCTCGTGCTGAAATTATGACGAGCTCTTACTTCAATTAACGATTATGATTAAGTCTTACTCTAATTAACTGATTATTCTAAGCCTGATAAGACATCACCAATGGTTTTGCTTTTACTTTTGCTTTTCAGTGAAACAATCATGCACGTGTACCAAAAACTCATGCACATAAACAGTCCTCTAACTCCACTGCTCGCTCGGCTACCACTTCCAAAAGTTGGCGAGGACGCGAGGTCCGCGAGGGCACGAGCGCGGCCGCAAGGCTACGGCAAGGGCTGGGGCCAGGGCTCGAGCACGGGCGTGAGGTCGATGCGAGGGCTCGGGCGCGAGCGCGAGGCCGGCGAGAGCGCGGGCACCAGGTTGGTGAGTGCACTCGCGCTCGCACTCGGGTGTGGGCACCAGAGGCCGGTGCAAGCTCGCAGGCACAGGAGCCAGATTAGCGAGGGCGCGAGCACCAGCGTGAGGCCGCTAGGCCGACTACATTGCGGGCACCAAGCTGGCGAGTGCGCTCGCATGAGGGCGCGGGTGCGAGCGCCAGAGGCTAGCACGAGGGCTCGGGCACTGATGCCAAGCCGGCATGAGGGCTCGGGCGTTGGCGCCAAGCCGACACGAGGGCTCAAGTGTGGGCATGAAGCGTGAGGCATGAGGCCTGTGCGAGGGCTCGAGTACAAGCATGAGCACAAGGGCGCAGGTGTGAGGTGTGAGGCCGGCACGAGGGCTCGGGCGCGGGGGCGTAAGCACAAGCTTGAGGTCAGCGCGAGGGCTTGGGCGCCAGTGCGAGACCGACGAGGGCGCAGGAGCTAGCGCGAGGCCGGCGAGAACGCGAGCGTGAGGCTGGCAAGTGTGCTTGCGCTCGCGCTCAGGTGTAGACGTGAGGCCGGCGCGAGGGCTCGAGCGCAGATGTAAGTTCGACAAGAGCACGAGTGACAGGCTAGCAAGCACGCTTGCACGAGGGCGCGGGTGCGAGCACCAAAAGCCGACGGGAGGGCGTAGGCGGAGGGGCCAATCGACGAGGGCGCGAGCGCGGACATGAGACCGACACGAGCTCATAGGCACAGTGGCAAGACTAATAGAGGTAAAATTGAATCTAAATCGATTGAAACATCTTGCTCATTGCCAAAATCGAAACGTTTCACTTTTGGCTGAAACTTTAAAACCTAGTTTAGACTCCTAATTTTCATGTATAAAAGTTGTCTATATTGATAAGACTCCTGGTTTTCATCTATACAAGTTGCATTTCTTATTGTTTATTCCGAGTCATGACCACCATCTAATAATAATTTAAATAAAGAGCTCATGGTAATTTGTCATTTATATTTTATGATTGTTGGTATTAAGAGGCATATCACATATGAGATCTGAGCTAATCTTAAGTTATCTAATCTTATTTGGAGAGGATTGCACATACGAGAATAAAGTTGAAGAATTTGAGTCTTCAGAATCAGAATGACTTCCAAGGATAACTTGTCTTTTTTTTCTATGTGAAGAGGTGATCTGGTGGATGAGAAGATCTAGACTTCATCATGTAGAGAATAATCTGGGACAATCCTTGGTTCTTACATCTGGTTTTTTTCAGAAATCATTGTATTGGATCTGTTTTTGACGATTGGGATTCAAGATAACGGAACAATTCTGTCCTTCCTTGTCTTCCATCATTACTATTAAAACCTTTCTATTGAGAACTCCTTGTAAGGTACTTTTGAAGTAACAGCCTTTGCATAACCACTTTTGGAGTAGCCCTCACGCTGGAAATGTCAAAGGCAAATAGGATTGTGGTCATGGAGGATGTTATAAGTTCATGCTATTTTTAGCTATGATTTTATTTAGATTCAAAATGTGCATACAAGATCAGAGGATGGTTAGACAAGGTTAAATTGGTACTTTCTTAATTGACTGACACAAGTCTTAAGAACAGGAAACATTCTCGAGGCATTTGTTTTTTGTATTGCACATGATGTTATGGGGGAAAACTCTGGATAAAAGACTTTTGGAATTGTTTTCTTGTATTTTTTTTCCATAATTAGGTGATGTCATTTGAATGGAGTTGTTTTGAGCCTGCTCTATGCATGTATGAGAAACCCTTTTAACCTTCACTATGGTGAAACTCTTTATACTATTAAGCAAAACAGAGAGGGAGAACCTTCTCATACTACAGTATGGAGGAGTATGTTGGCTGATGGAATCTGCTTGGGACTTCAGGGTGATTTTGGCAGTAAGGTTGAGTGATTTTCTATGGGGTGCATTGTTTTCCAGTTATAAGTAGCAAAATAATTGAATTTACTAAGAAATATAACTTTTCTCCAAGCTACCTTTTGGGATATACAAAGTGTTTTCTCAAGTTCGTAATGTTTTGGTGAGTTTGTCTTGCTATCAGTTTTTCACAAAACTTTTGAACCTCATGACATTCCTTGATTAGTAATTGGCTAGTTACTAGTATGTCAAATCTATGATTGGGTGGCACTTTGTGGCCAATAATAGCATTACTTTGTGGACTGGAGCCAGAGTTGATTTGATCTATACGTGTTGATTGATTAGTGTATGTTGACTTTCTAATTAGCTAAAACAATTGCATGAGTCAACTGTTACTCTTTGTGCATAGACCCAGCATCCTTTCTCAATTTTTTGGTTATGCAGAAGTTCTTGATGAAATTGTTGGCAGAAGTTAAACAAAGTTTTGCTATATGCACAGAATTCAGATATCTGAACTTGGGCATCCTTTCATTTGTCTCTGGTTAAGCGAACGTGGATATTTAATCTGGTTTAAATTTCTGGGGAAATTGTTGGCAGTAGTCAACTTGTATTAACAAATTATGTACTTTTGAATTGCCATTCTTATCGGTGAATGCAACATATTACCTTGTGGTTCTTTTCCGACAGGGATTTGGTGATTTTTATTCACTACAAATTAGAATATTATCGAACTCAAGTTCTCATGCTATCTGTATTAGATTTTGTGTGTATAACCTATCTGCCTGTGACTTTGTTCAGATTGAGTTGTAATATCTAATTGGACACATGAGATGGTTCTCTTGTTCTATTATCTAATAGTTTGGACCGTCTCTTGTGATGAAATGCAGTAGGTGGGTGTTTAGTTTTTAGGCAATTATTATTTCGTGCAATTAAAGTGAACTTTTGGATATCTATACTGTTATATTTTTGTGAATACCATCCAACTGTTAGCATTGTGATAATGATTTTTGTAAAGTGGAAACTGGACAGGTTTGATTTTCATTGTTTTTGCTCTGTTTCTAGTGTATATCTACTTTATGCCTTGGTTGTCATATTGATTGATGCTTGGTTTCCACTTTATGTTTGCTTTCCACTTTGCCATTGATGGTGAGCTATTTATGCAACTCCATGGCTTCATTCTGAATATTGTGGACTTTGGATTGCATCTCACTCGAGCTTGCATATGATCATACCGCACTTACCTACTAAATTTCAGCAATAAGAGATTAAATTTCGCTTTTATGTTGAATAAATTTTTTTTATTTGAATGAAAAGCCAAAAACAAAATAAAAAAACATAAAAGTTTTTTAGGTCTACTACCATTTAAATTGGATTTAGGTGGTTTTTTGCATATAGTCGATAATGTAGGTGGTTTAGTACAAATGTGTGTAACACATATTTGTTGTTAATAAATTTGCATCTCTCATTGGTGTTGTATGTAAAATAAGTCTGAACGGAACTTAATTCGTAAAATTAGAAACTTGAGGGGGTTAAATGTAAAAAGCTCTGATAAACAAACCGAATATCTATGATTTATACATAGGTACGAGGCACTCGGGTTCTTTTTTTGGTGCGGCACTGGCGTGGAGAGGGCGACATCGAGGCGAGCTGGACGAAGATCTCTGATGCGAAATCCTAGCCTTTTGCTCGAATTCGCAGGCGATCTTTTTGATTTCCAAGAGATGGTATCTCTCTCTCTCTCCTCCGCCCCAACCCGTAGATCTGGATGATTTTAGGCTGGATCCGCATTCAATTTGAGTCATTTTGATTTGTTTCGCTGCAACTTTTTGGCTCCAACATTTTGATTCAAATAGCCAGCAATTTCTTTCGATTTACATGATGGAATCGGAGCATATGTTCCTTTTCGGTTTGATCCACACACTTGAAGTAACAAAACAAACTCTAGGATAAAATCCATACCTCAAGCTTGCCTTCTTGGGCAAGAGCATGCTCATCTAGCTGTTAATTTCTGGCAATTAATGACTAATTTTTTTGTGAAAGGATTCATGCTGCCGAGTGCTGGCTGTTTAGGCACGTCATATTGCCATCAGTACCAATAAAATGATGTTCTTCTGGTAATCATTATCTTTTCAACTAGATGATTTAAACATGTAATCGATCCTAAAGAACATGCCCAAGGCTGTTCAAACAATTAAACTTATGAGTAAGGGCTGGGCAACTAATTAATGCTGGCAGAACTTCTGTCGCGTGACTATCCTTGTAGGGCAAAATTATCAAAGGTTGGCATTCCTTATTTTTCAATTCAACAAGGTACCCATACCAAGAGTTCCTTGATGTTGGGTAAGTTATTGAATCTTCGACTTGGATGATAGAGATTAATCGATTATCAAGAATCAACTCTGAACCCATTGTATCATTCTCGTTTTCTGGTATTGAAATGGTGGACTTAGTATTGACCATGTATTGTTCTTTCTCCGAAATAATGAGATTGTACTAGTGTGTTATTATTTGTTTAAATTTCTTGAACATGTGATCCTCCTTTCAGCATGCTAGCCCAACCTTGGTTCTTCATTCCGTCCATCTCATTCATTTCATGTTCTCTGATTTTCTAGAATCAGCTGCGATTAACTGATCCATGAGTTATGTGCGAAGGTAACAACCAAAAGAGCTAATGGATTCTTTCAGTGAAGTTTAGTTTGAATATTTATATTATCTAAGCACAAACATCTGGATGGGTAAGTGCTCAAATTTGAAATCTAAGAGAAAACTCAACTGGATTAATATGCATGATCCAAATTTATTATTCATTAGTCAGCTTCAAAAATACTTGTTCTCTGCTGAATCATTTATCTAATATCTGTGTATTCAAACTTTGCAAATCTATTTTTGGTATGATAGGTATATCACTCTAGTTTTGTGGATGAAGAGGGTGTCACTAAAGCTTGTGGCTGTCCACTTCTTCCTCTGAAAAGTCATATCAAGGGTCCTGCACCCACATCGGAACAAGGTTCTGATTGAGCTTTTATTGTTTGATGAATGCTTCTGTTGCTACAAAACTCTATCTCGTCTAATTACTGGCTTCTGTGCTTGTTCAGACAAAATTGACATTGTTGATGAAGCAATCACATTCTTTCGGGCAAATGTCTTTTTTAGAAACTTTGACATTCAAAGCTCATCTGACAAGCTCCTCATATACTTGACATTTTACATTAATGTGGCCTTGAAACGTCTTGAGGGCTGCAGAACTCTTGCCGTTGGCACAAAAGCTATCATCAATTTGGGCCTTGAAAATGTTCCTGTTCCTGGAGAACCAGGATTTCCGTTTGGGGGACTTTTTGCACTTCCTCAATCTCAAGAAGAAGCAGGTTACTTCCTTCTTTCCTTTCCATTCCTAAAATCAAGGGTTGGCCTGTCAGTGAAATTATTATGTTTTTGATATTTTCTCAGCATGTCTGCTTTCAAATATACTGGTTGATGTGAAAAGATCTTTATCACAAATATTTGAATTTTTTTTTTTCCATGAAACAGAGTTGTTCAGGAATTATTTGAAGCAAATTAGAGAGGAGACAAGCGGTAGATTGCTTAGTTGTGCATACAGACCAAATGGCACCCCAAATAAGTGGTGGATGGCATTTGCAAAGAGGAAGTTCATGAACATCATTGTTCCTCAGTAGCTTGCTAGTTTGTGGAAGCCCACCAAGGCAGCAATTGCGCAATTTACTACAGCTCACGAATGGTATGCATAAACACTGAACGGTGATGCTCAGTTGACAAAAACAATGTTAAGAACTAGTTTGAATATATGCTGTCAAATCCATGCAGGCAGCTCATTCTGTCACAGATTTTTTGATCATGTAGTATTCAGTACATACCAGTCATTTGTTATGTACTCACTCTAATAGTTTGATTTCTTAATGGTTCGGTGTATGCATTTTACAACTTTTATGACTAGTTTATGCATGGCTGAAAAATCCATGTGCTCTTTGTTCGGATCATTTGTTATGTATTTGATCAGTAAAATGGTTTATTTCTCTGACTGTTCCATATGTGTATTCTTTTGCCTTCATTTTTGTGTATCTAATCACATTTGCAGGGATTGTTAATAGATTAGAGGAGTTGTACTCGTATTTCTTGCATTGAGACAGTATCTTTTAGAATACTAAAGAAATTTGTGGCATACCCCGGTAGTTCGATTGCTTCCAAATTTGTTGATGTGTCGTCTTTGTCCATGTTAAAATGTTGAATTCAACCTATAGATAACTTCTAAGTGCAATGTCTTTTTTGGTTAGACCGGATGCCCACTATGACCAATTGGGTCATCTGTTTTAATGACGAATGCTTTTCAAATGACGATAAGAGCTTTGTGCTTAAAAAATGAATAAGTCAGAAAATTTCCATTGAATTTGGGCATCGACCATGTGAAATGGCAGCCAAATAGGAAATAAAATTCAGGACAGAAGCTACACTTTAGATCGAAAAATGAACGCAATAGAAAATTGCACAACTATAATGGATTATGGGATGACTACACAGATGTTAGGCTGCAGTGGCGGTGGAAAGTGGCTCCACTTTCTCCATTTCACCGGGCGAAGTGGGTTCAGAAAATGGAGACGTCATTTCTCCATGACTCGTAAAGAAGTAAACTTTGAATTAAAATTTGAAGTTGGAACCTTTCTGGGTGAAGGGAAGTGAAGAAAATACATACTAGTCTCCATTTCTTTGGAGGTGTAGTACTAGTAAGTAGTATCTTTTTTATTTTTGCTTCTATTTTTACTAAATTCACACATAAAAGTTAAATACTTTTGAAATTAGTGTTTCACCACGAACATATTTGAATTTAATCATCGGTACATTGTGGTAGCGGCCAACAACAGAATGTCAAATCAATGTTCAGTTCTTGCTTTTTTTTGCAAGATTTTAATTTTTAAATGATTTTTTTGAAGTTATAATATTTTTGTCTAAAATTTAGTTAAAAATTTTTTCTTTCGGACGGAATTGTAATATTTTAATTTCAATTGAAATTACAATATTTTGATTTAAAATTCAATTTTGGACTTTAAAATATATGTTATCTAATATTATGCGTTATATTTTTACTTAATTAGTCCATTTTATATGAAATGGTTAAGTATTTTATATTCAAAACTACAGAACTTGGATTTGAATTTTTGGTTTTACAACTTTTTTGATATTTTAGATAATTTTCTATCCAAAAAATTTTGTATGTACTATTTTTTACAAAATATGTATATGTAAATTTTCTTCATATTTTTTAAAAAAATTATAATATTTTTAAGTCAAAATATATGTAAAAGAAATTAAAAATTAATTTAACTGAAATTGAAATGAAAATAAATGTTGATCAAAATAACTGAAAAAGGCCAAACCTATTAGCTGAAATCAATTTAAAAATTGAAATTTAAATCTCTGATTTTTTTGACCGAACCTATGAGGATATGGGCGAAGTAAGGTTTTAAATCTCGATTTTGGTTTTAGTTTCGGCATCTAGCGAAACCGATACGTTTCGACTGTTTAGTTTCGGCCCGAAAGAGTTTTTTAGTTATTAATTATGTGTTGACCAGACTTTGATTATTTTTGACTGTACTTTGATTTTAAATTAAAAATAAGAGTAAAAATTTAAAAAAAATGAAAAAATTTATAATTAATTTTACCACAAATTAATATTATTTTAATTAAAAAAACTCATTTTGATAGTTAAACTACTGTTTTTATATATTACCTATAAAAAAAAATAATATGAATATCGATTAAATAAATTAAAATTAATATAAGCAAATTTAACTTATTATTAAATACTTGACACATACATAATTTATTAATTATAACGTAATACAACTAATAATTATCATCATCAGTTGAATTTGAAATATCTAGATGTGGAATTATAACTTCAGTATTTGAACAATCTAGATGAACATTTATAGACATACAAGCTAAAATAACTAGTTCTACACAATCTTATGGCAACGATTCACATGGGGATGAGACCGACACAAAATTTTTTTGCTTTGCTTTCGATAGAACAGTCATGCATACATGCACATGAACAAAAAAATAAATACATTCGATCAAAATCATTTCCATTTTAGTTTCGACCAAAATATTTTTTATTTATTAATTATATTTTGACCAAAAATTAACTTTATTTTAATTATTTTTTAACTTCAAATTAAAAAATTATAACATGCTTAAAAACTTTTAAAATAATGAACAGTTATGTGAATAATCTCATGCATGTGAATAGTATTTGGCAGAGATTGACGAGGGAGTTGGAACCGGGTTGGCGACAACGTTGATATGGATGCGAGGCCGACCCCAATTCGCGGAAGCAGGGGCCGGCCAGTACGTGCGCGAGGCATATGAGTGAGCGACAACAGGCGGGCGAGCGCGTAGAGAGCCTGCGGGGCAATCTCACCAAGCGAGCTCGCCCCGCGCACTGCACTTGCCCCACCTGTAAGACGCTCGCCAAAAACTCTAAAACGTAATAGATCTGACACCGGCCAAAATTGAATCGAGATTTAAAACCTGGGCCCGAGTGCTAATGTGGCATTCAATCACAACGACAACAACCAATACCGGTGACTGCTATCATAATTAAACCCTAGTTCCTCCATTCAAAACATGTTACAAGTTTCCTCATTTTTCTCCACGTCCCATCGGGACCAAACGGTCTGTAGGACTTCCCCATCTGAAAATTTGAGCAACAAATGATATGTCACCTACATCTCTGCGCGTCGACACATGCCGAGTTAGTTAAAAGCAAACAAACTGGGCCCAAGCTTTCAAGAAAACCTTAAACTAGAAGAAGACAACAACCCACGTATGCAATCCATGTGCCCTGCTTTCTGTGCACTTGCCGCCGCCGCCGCCGCCAACCAGTTGAACATGTGGCTGGAAACCTTGGAAACCTTAAATATCTCTTTGAGTTGTTCGAATTCTCCTCCGCCTACCGTCGAAAGGCCTGAACGGTCCTGAACGACCATCACATTAGCTGTTGAGTCCAAATATAAAAGATCTCTTTTGAGTCCACGAGTAAGAAGTCAGATCGGTTCATCCTCACTGCCGCCCACACGAATTATATTTTTTTTCCGTCAACTTAATCATTAGAGGATATTCTTCCAAGTCACCCCTCCGCTTAATTTATTTTGAAAGTAAAGAGCTAAGTCACATCCATCCAATGCTTAGACTAAATCCTAATCCAATATTATATATTTTAAAATATTACAAATCAAGATTACTGTGAGCGTGACGCTAGAACAGTAGAAATGGCGGAGTACACGCTATTTCGACGCGGCAGAGCATCAGAAGAATGTATTTATTGAGATGCTACGGGATGACACATGGGCTGCTCCATGCTTGGCACTAGAAGAAGGCTAGACCGTCGCGTTTGAACTTATTTCTAAACCGGAAAAATTAAAAAAACGTGTTCCACGAGAAAAATTCCACTTTCTTAATTTAAGTGAGCGTGTAAAATGACCAAATTAGGTCTATACGCAGTTGAGATCTCCCCTTTTAAAAGATATATACACAAAATTATTTCGATCATTTTATATATTTTTTTCTCAAGAAAATAATTATTATTTTAACTTCAAGGATATGAACTCGAGAAAATTCAATTAATTAAGAATTTCTGCTTATAAATATTTAAAAATTTTGAACTAGCACGTATTCCTCATTAAGTTTTTTAATTACGTCCGTATTTTTCTAAACCATTTTTTTTGCGCTTATGCACCGGAGACTAAAATGATATCTATTTTTCAATAAATTAAATAAAATCTATATAATTAAGCTCGGTCCTTTACAGGAGTTTGTATGATAATGTATTTCTAGTGACTCTATAGTCTGAAAAATAGGAATTATTTTTATTCTAGGGGCATAAATATAAAAAATGACTACTTGAATGGGTATTAATGTAATTACAAAAGTTTAAGCGATAATTATTTTATTTTTCTTGTGAAATTAATATTACTTATTTTACATTATTATTTAATTAAATTATTATAAAAAATTAAATAGTTTTCGAACTTTAAATTATTAAAGCGTTAATTTTGATAAAAAGATATTAGTTTATAAAAATGTTTCACTAGTTTTGATTCTGATTTCAAATCAAACGATGTCTAAATGAATATGTATGCTAATTTAGCATTTCTAAGTACATACTCGCCCAAGTTTAATCTTCTTGGCCGCTATTTATATTTTAGTTCTCGTGGTACCAAGAATGATGATGGATTGAAAATAAATGTAAACGAATGAAAAGAAAAATGAATGTGTTTTATTTTAAAAAAAAAGAACATTTTGCTCTTTAGAAAAAGAATCGTATTTTTTATTATTTCATCTAATATTTTTTATTCTTACATTTGAAATGGATGAAGAAAATAGATTCTGTATCATTGAAAGATTCTATTCGTTTGGTTGATGACAACAAGGTCACAGGACATCAACAAAACGTAGGATAAAAATATGAGGGTCAATTTGATAAGGTCATATTAGTAAATTATTTTTATAAATTAAATTTTTTATAATAATGATTTAAAATTAATTTTTTATAATAATTTAGCTTAGTAATAATAAAAATTTAATCAATATTAATTTTTTAGAAAAAAAAATTAAAATCACTATTGTCTTCGACCTTGATCCTTAATCAATGCTATAATTTCGAATAAATTTGTATTTGAAGAAAGAGCTGTATTTTTCAATTTTTTTTTACCCATATCAAACTCGGTAAATTGCCGTGTTGTTTTCATGCTAATGGAATTAATCGTTGCCGCAAATTTATTTGTGAACTATTTCGTACCAAGTGGACACTAAATTTTTCACTCCTCCTCCAAATGGAAGCAAGCTTATTTCTGACATACCGGATGCTTATGCGTTTTACTTTTTGAAGACCGGACCGTTTCGTTTGAGATGCTTAATGATTTTACCCATTCTACTTCGTAGATATTTAGAATTAATATAATTAGTGTTATATACTCTACTCTTATTTTTAAGATTGATTATACTAGTCAGTTAATATTAAATATACTAATTAATAAGGGTTTGGTCCTATTTTTTCTTCAAAATCTCCAACTCTAAACTAATTCTTTTAGAAAATATTTATTCCATAGAATTTTAAAATTCTCGGAATTCAATTTTTAAAATTATAAAATTTGATATTTGTCATGTAGAATATTAAAACTTTAAAGCTTTCAACTTCAAAGAGATCTAGAATTTTCTGATTTTTTAAATTTGATTAAATTTATATATTATGGACTTTACATTCAGTATGTGAGATCTCATTCTTCATTTTATAGTCTAATAAAATATAAAATTCTAATTCTACGGTTTATAAATTTAATAAAATAAATAATGATATATCTAATAAAATAGGGATTTTTATATAATAATCTTTTAAAATTTACTCTATTTACAAGAAATTTCTCATGCGATTTCACTATTTACCAACAACTCTTTCCTTTTGAAACTTATTCCTACAACCCTTTTTGTCATTTAATTAAAATTTTGACAAAAAATTTCTCTTTTATCCTTTATAAATTTTTATTTATCCCTCAAAATTTATCCTCTTTTCTTTCTCCTAAATATTTATAAAAAAACGCTCCATAAAATTTTAAATTACAAATTTAATATTTATAAATTTATAAATAAATCACTCAAATTTTTTTATTTATAAATAAATTCAAATTTTTATTATTTTTAAAATAATAATTTATTTTATTTAAAAAGTTAAAAGTTTTAAAACTTTACGGATGATTTATTTTTATAAATATAAATAATTTTCTATAAAATTTTAAGTTATAAGTTTAATATTTATATATTTATAAATAAACCCGTTGAATATTTTTCAATGACAATCAAAGAGTTGTAAATAATAAATTTCAAAAAATAAAAATTATAGGTAAATAGTAAAATCGCATAGAGTTTCTTATAAATAAAATAACATTTGGAATTATACATAAAAATTTATATAAAATAAATATAATATCAAAATTTTTAAATATTAATATTTAAATTTACATAGTATTAAAATTCTTAAAACACCGAAATTCCACCGAATAAACAACCCTTAGGATCCATGCTATGCCATCTCTGCCGGCCCAAGGTCCTGGTTGTACGATTGGTTAAATCCTACCGTCCAATATTAATCCAAGGCTCATAATACCTCGAAATTGTCCTAATAATTACAAAAAATTAATCCGGCGTATTCACATACCCACATGGCAAATAAAAAATCGCTATGTCGGTTCTCCTATATCATCGCTCTTCTCTATTCTGTTCTCCACGTGTCTTGATTCTACTGGATTCTCACAAAACTACGAAGAAAAGTACATTCTGTACTTAACCATTTCCAGTCCTCCACGTCAGCACTAACTCCGTACTGTAAACCTGTTCCAGCGGCGCACCGCACCGCCTTCTCCTGTATTTGTATTTCCCGTTTTCTCCTCTCCTGTTATTCCGGTCATTTCCTCTCGCGATCGAAATCCTCGATGAGACCTCCCCTCTAATCTGCCGCGAAACCATATTTCGAGAATTTTCCTGCCGAATCGAGTCCCAGATTTCATTTAAGGTTCGGTTTTTCTCTTTTACAGCGATTTTTTGAGGTATTTTTGGATTTTTCCTTGGATTTAGGGTTTGGAATGAGATCCGAGGCTTCCTGGTTTTCTTGGCTCCAGATCCATATATGTGGCGATGTCGTCGGAGAAGAACGACGAGGTGGAAATCCGGGAGGTTTGGGACGACAACCTTGAGGCGGAGTTCGAGCTGATCCGCGCTGCCGTCGACGAGTTCCCCTACGTGGCCATGGACACGGAGTTCCCCGGCATCGTGTGCAAGCCGTTGGGGAATTTTCCGACTAACTCCGACTTCCGCTACGCCACCCTCAAGGCTAACGTCGACATGCTCAAGCTCATCCAGCTCGGCCTCACCCTCTCCGACGAGCGCGGCCGCCTGCCCACCTCCGGCTCCGGCCACAGTTGCGTCTGGCAATTCAACTTCCGCGAGTTCCACCCAACTCGTGACATCGCCGCCAGCGACTCTCTCGACCTCCTCCGGAAGAGCGGCATTGACTTCGCCAAGAACACGCAGAAAGGCATAGATGCCGTCCGCTTCGCTGAGCTCCTCATGTCCTCGGGCGTTGTGCTCAGTGGCTCCGTTCATTGGGTTGTGTTCCACAGTGGCTATGATTTCGGGTACTTGCTCAAGCTCTTGACTTGCAGGAATCTCCCTGATACGCAAGCTGGGTTCTTTGAGCTCGTCGGCGTCTTCTTTCCAACCATCTACGACATCAAGCACCTGATGAAGTTCTGCCACGGCCTGCACGGTGGACTCAGCAAGGTTGCGGAGCTGCTGGGTGTGGAGCGCGTCGGGATCTCCCACCAGGCCGGTTCTGATAGCTTGCTGACTTGTGCTGTGTACCACAGGCTCAAGGAGGTTTACTTTAGAGGGTCTCTGGAGAAGTACTCCGGCGTGTTGTATGGTCTTGGTGATGGATAGGATACTCATTAAACAAAGATGCAAAAATTTGACAAAATATTAAAAAAAAAAAGGTTTGGATGAAAAATTGGTGCATTGTTTGACTTGTGGTTTGTGCTGCTTTTGCTATTTCCTTTGCATTTTTTTTCTTCTTGTCTTTGGCAGGAAAGAATGGGTTTCCCGTTTTGGTGATCTGTTGTTGTGCTCGTTTTTTGAATTCCCTTTAGATGCTCACCTTTAGATGTTGGGAATCATTGTAATGTTGAAGTTCAGTTGTTAGTTGCCATTGTGCGTTTAAGGATTGACAGGGACTTGTTTCAGTTTTATTTATTACTCCTTGAGATGCTAAGTGCTGTAAGTCTCCTGTCCTAGCAGTGGGATGAATTACGAACGGTCATAACTCAGGAAGAGGAGAATGCTTCAGAAAATGCCTTTGCAAGGTACGCGGAGGTCTCTGATTAGTTCTTTGCTTGCAACCTGTGTTAAGAATTTGCATTGAAACTGGATGATGCGATTATTTAACTTATTCAATTCTGTTTTGTTGCTTACATTGGTAGCATGATATTGTTGCTAGATCAGAACTTGACACAAAGCAAATTAGCCAAGTATTAAGTTCTCTTTACTGACAAGTGGCGTTTTTAATTCTGTAGGTTGGTATCTACCATTTCATGAAGGGAAGAGGGTTGTCTTTGCTATGGATAGTTTGCAAGATCAATATCTGCTATGTTTTCAGACTTAGAAGATTGCAGGTATGACAATAGGTAAGAAGGCTTTCCTGTTCAGCTGATTCATGAGACCAGAAAGCTCATAGAATTCCCCATATTAATGAATTTGGTGCTTATGGGGGTATCTGGTTGCTTAGTGACTGTTTGGAATAAAAGCTTGTTTGTGTTCTCTTATCAAATCAGGTCATTTTTTTCTTAGGGCCAGATTAATATATCATTTTTCCACATCAGCTTTTCTAAATTCTCTACTTTATAGCCTATTGCATTTGTTTTCTTGTTGAAGGTACTACATAGGGAACATTTCTTCAGGAACTAAAATAAATTTTTGGGCAAATTTCTTATATTTCAGGTACATGGTCTAGTTTGAATAATTAGAACAATAGGAGGGAATAGTTTATTATGCCTCACATAGTCCATTATACTTCTAGAAGAGAATATTGGAAAGTTCTTTTCTTTTTTGTAAGATTGGACAAAAACATTCCTTAATCCCCCCAGTCCACCAGCTCAGCTTGCTCAAAAAAAAAAAGAGAAAAAAAGTCAACTTCTATTAGATGCAACCAGCTGACCAGGGATATATTAGTTAGTATAAAAATATAGGCAGTATATTATGTGTTAGCATTTCATTTACATTAATGAAATTCCTTTTGGAGATATCCTCTTCACCAAGTTATCTTCTTCTCCAAGTTTTTGGTTTAACTTTTACATCATTTTTATTTGATTCTCCAATTATTAAGTTACATTTTAAGTCTTCAAGTTTTAGCCTTATCTCTTTTATCAGCTCTATCGCTAAGGCCATTTAAAAGGCAACTGACATGGTTGTAGGTTCTAGGCTGTAGGTTGTTTGAAGTCTGGACGGTCAACCAGGTATCAAATCGAAGGCTTCATCTTGGATTTTTCAGCAGGCGAAAGAGATGCCTCCAGCAGCCAACCCATAAGTCTGTGTAAGTGTTCTCCCTCTTCCCTGCACTTGAAACCAGACAGGCCTTAAGTGGAAGACTTACTAAGGTGAACCCTTCAGAGCCTGATATTGCTTGGGTTGTATATAAACCCCTGATATTGCATTCGTCTTGCTATGATTTATTCAATTTATGCTGTTGAGAACTTCAGTCTGCAATTACTTTACCAGTGGGTGTTCCCTGTTCTGATAGTGTGATTTTGGAGTTGGGAACTCAGTCTTCATAGATAAGTCCATTTGTTAACTCCAAGCTTCCAAAATTGGTTGCGGAAGGGGGGTTGATAAACTTCATGGTATAGATTTTAGTCAGGCATATTTTGTTTGAAGAGCATAAGCCTTGTTTGTGTTCTATTCTGTATTGTTTTTAGACTCTGGAGGACTGGATAAGTTCCTCCCCTTACTGGTCTTTGATGCTTGCCAATCCTCTCAGAAGTTTTTGATTGCTTCAGGGTGAATTTGCTGAATTTACTGCACCAATAGCTTGTTAGATAGTTTAATCACAACTTCTGTATATATCAATGACCTTGTTCTTGTTCATGTAGCTTCCTATTAGAATAATTTTACTCTTCTGATTGCGCAACACTGGCAAAAAAAAATATTCATGCTGTGTGTAGGTGGAATGAAGTTGGAGACCTTGTTTTATGTTAATTTCTTTGTTGTTATACTTTGTAATTGTATTTTTTTCTCTTTTTCTTGAAGATGATTTCACTGGTTTAAGGTGTAATTTATGTTCTGGCTGCTTCATCTTATCAAGTACATTCTAGAAATGGAACAAAAAAAATCTTAAAATCTGATAATTGTTGTCTAATGGTGGAATCACAACATTGATATTTCTCTTCAGTTGGTTGATGGTGTAATTAAGGTACATCATCTCAAAACTTGGAATCATGATATTAATATATCTCTCGTTGCAGTTACCTCAAATGGATTTTTTTTTTGTCCTTTTATTCTGGAGGCATGGTTTCTTTTAGTTAGTGTATTAAGCTTTAGCTTTTTATTAGCATTAACAATTTTTTTCTGGTTTGTTGGTTTTTTCATTTTTCTTTTTTTATCTCTAAGTGTTTTAGTTTGTATTTAAGGCTTTAAGCATCGTTTGGTTCCGGATTAAGGTCAAGTTCAAGTTCAAAATAAGAACTAAAGTGTAAAAAGATAATTTGGTCAAAATTTTAGTGTTTGGTTATTAATTTGACTAGCCAATGGTTCAAATTTTTTCTGGATCATCTTACCCTCAAGTTTCTTCTTTAAATTAGTTTTTCTCCAGTTCGAAAGGCAGCCTAGGGTTTCAGCCTTACTCTCCTGGTCCTCGCCGTCGACTCCTTCGTCTCCGATAAGGTACGCTGCGATCCCTTCTCCTCAAATGACTTCTTCTTCTTCCTACAGCAGCGTTAAACTTCTTCCCCGATTCATGGACTCTTTTCTCGTCTTCTTACTCTTGATCTCCGCTACTCTCTCGTTTGACCTCGCCGTGGCGACGATCCCCATCCGATCGCCGCGGGTTCCTACTCGGGTACTCCTTCGATCCGTTGGAGTGAGATCGGGAGTTGTCGACGCGGAGGATGAAGAGGATGAAATTAGGGTTTCGATTTCCACTGGAGCGAGATCGGGAGTTGTCGGCGCGAAGAATGAAGAGGATGAAATTAGGGTTTCATTGTGACTATCAAACGAGAGATATGCACCGAGGGCATTTTAGTTATTTTTCAATTAAAATTTAATTAAATTATATAATGTTAGTCTGGTCAAATTTTAGGTGTTTGGGTGGTAGGCTGATCAGTTCAGAATAATCCTGATCTTGATTTGGAAACAAACGGTGCCTTAAGTTTTAGCTTTCTCTCTTTATCAGATATATCTTGTTTTGAAGATGTTTATTAAATTTCTAAGTAATGAACTCATTTTTGTAGCCTATAGGCTGTTTGAAGTTTGGGCACTCAACCAAGTATTAAATTGAAGACTTTGTTCTTGGATTTCAGTATGTAAAGGTGGAGAAGCTTCCATTATCATGGAAAACTAAGATTAAGATGAACTCTTTGGAGCCTGATATTGCTTGGGTTGTGTGTTTGTCTCTGATTCTGCATTGTTCTTGCTATGGTTGATTCAATTTATGCTATTTGGTGCTGTTCCCAGGTTTTTGTGGATAATTTGATTTTGGACTTGTATGATTTCTAATCTTTACTGCTTTGAGACTATGGGCTGGATTAGTTCCTCCCAACACTGGCCTTTGATGGTTGTACCAATGGCATTTTGGATAGGTTTTCCGAGCAAGTTGTGGAGATTTATCAATGACCTGGTTCGCGTTCATGTAATTTTCTGTTTGAATAAATTTTGGGCGTTTGACAACTTAGCACTGCCAAAACATTGCTGCATTATACTTTTCTTTGTTATACTTTGGAATGCTACTCTTTTCTCTGCTTTTCTCCCTGGCATACGCCAGTGGACCCACTGGATTCCCGATTATCAAGGGGGATAGAATCTCCAAGCACAGGATTCTCAATCTTGTAGGTTCTCCATTTGCATTTGTTGTTGGACGCTAGATTATTCTCCCCATCAGATGTGCCCATGATCAAGGTAGTTGGTCTGTTCATGGTGGCACTGCTTTTCATGTTTGGTTGCTGAAAGCTAGTGTTCTTGGCCTTGGTCTACATTGCCCCAGCAATGTAGATTAGATTTCAGATCTAGTGGGAGCGTTGGGCACGAAAGAATCTTTTGGTTGGGCCACATGCATATATCTGAGTGTCCTCTTTATCCATAGAGGTTCTTCGCCTTTGAGTTCTCATTAGCTGTCTTGTCAGCTTGGATGTGATGGGCAGTCTCTATTTTGTTACCTGTATTTTCAACGCATTGTTTTGTTTAGCTGCTCTAGCTTTGTTTGGCTAGGATCCGCTTATTTGATTTTAGTTTGAGCTTGATTCTATATATATATATAATATGTTTTTTTTTTCTTTTCAAAATCCTCGCTTGTATGTCTCTGATCTCCTTGCCACCTAGCATCCCTGACCCTGCCCATGCCCTTTTTATCCTCTTCATTAGGCAAAGTTAGGGTTGTGGTGGAAAAAGAGACGAGAACGACAGTGGATGCAATGGTGAGGAGGGAGAGCTGAAATTTGAATTTGGTTTGGAAACTAAATCGAGTTGAGTTCAAGTTGCTTGAGTTTATATTGAGCTGAATTTGAGCTCGATTGTCCGAGCATGGTTTGAACTTGAGCCAACCTTTTCTCAAATGAGCTATGGTTAGCGCGATTGCCCGTGGCTCATTGGCACCCCTAACAGGGACACCAATCTATGCCTTTGTCCCCTCCCTCCTTGCTCTAGTTGGATCTGCTTCTCTCCGATGCAAATTAAAAGTTGGTCAGCTGAAGTATGAAGTTCGATATAGGTGCTATACCTTAATAACATGGTAAAAGATATAAAATTAAATTTCATTAAAATCATGAATGATTTCATCAATGGTTTACATTATAATTATATTGAAATTATCTCCTAAATAATGATTCAATTGTAAGCGACTCACCTATGTTGTCATTTGAATTGACGAATAGAGCAACTAAAAAAAATTCCCAAATAGTTATAAACAGATATAGGTAGATCATGACAAATAATAAATTAAAATTTTTAACAACGAATTGCATGTGTTTATTGCGAATTTGTAAAAAAAAGCAATGATAAATAAAATAAGAAAAGTGGTTGATTTTCTTAATTTCAATCTTAATTTTAAAATAAATGTCTCTGAAATCATATCTACATGTAGCTTGTGCTTTTAGCCAGCGATGGAGACAAGGCTGTATTTGTTTTAAAATTTGATTTTCATTCTTTTATTTTAATTTATGGTATTCATCTTTCTCTCGAGATTATGATACACAATTATGTTTATCTAGATTTTGGAAATTCCAACTTTTCATTAAATTTAAAGTTTAAAAAGTCTTTTTGGTAGTATGAGAATTTCTTATCTTGCAAAAATTTATAGATTATATATATTTAACAAACCCGATATTTGTTTGAAAACTCTAATACGATTATAATTCACAATTCGATGATCTCCGTGATAATCCAAGTACCAACAACATCAACATATCAAATCCGTTCACTTGTTGATGTCCAAGTACATGAATGATATATGACAAGGAAGACTAGCCAAATATATAGTGTAAATTATTTTTATCATTTTCTTGCAGAAAAAAATAATTTATTTTAAGATTCATCTTTAATCTCTCGTCCAACGGTTACAATATGATAATCTTGAAGAAAAATTCAAATATCAATCACATCAAAATATCATGACCGTCCATTTATTAATGCTCAAGGGTATAGTTAGGAATGTCAACAAGTCAAGTTTGAATGAATTGAACACAGAGTCATTACCAAAAATACTAGTTCAGTCAATCAATACGTTTCGATTTGTGAGGTTAAATACACCAAACTAATTTTAAAAATTCATAATTTTATAAAAAATTAAAAAATTAATCAAATTCTAAAACTGAAGATTAAAAAAAAGCAAATATAAATTATACATATTATATTATATAAAAATAATAAAAATGTTAATTGAGCTCTGAAACCGGAACCAAACAAGTCGGGTCCGGCTCGAGCCGAGTTCGAGTATCGCATCCCTTATTCATCATGCATGTACGCTGAATGGACGGTCCGATTGGATTTATTCCTGTCCTTTTCAATTCTCGCACTACAATAAAAATAGAGCTCTCCCCTCTCCTTCACCCGCACCACCACGCTCTCCGCCGCGGCGATTTCCCGGCGAAACCATCGCTCAATCCTCACCCACCACCCACCCCCCCCACACCCCCCGTCCTAAATTGTGCTTCTTAGTTGGTCGAAGTCGGCATTTGTGGATTCGAACTAGGACCGGAGGGCAGGGAATTGTAGGGTTTGGAGATGAGTAGCTTGGTGGAGAGGCTCCGAGTGAGATCCGAGAAGAAGCCGGTTTACCATGACGATGATTCGGATGATGATTTTGTTTCGAAGAAAAACAAGCCGGAGGAGAATCAGAAGGCGGAGCGGATAGTGAGGGACGATGCGGTATGTATTTTTCTGGGTTTCAAGTGTTAGGTTGCTGAATTTGATCCGTAGTTTCTGAATCTGAATGTTGCGAGTGAGTTTTAGCTTCTGTCACTGTTGATCGTGGGTCGTGCCTGTGTGGGTTTGGAGATAGCAAGTTGGGATTTTGGTGGGATTTGTTCACTGCGTTCTCAGTGTGCCTTGAGCGTATGTTAGGGGTGATTAGGGTTGAGATGTGGGTTTCTAGAGATGGTAGTTTAGCATGTGTTTTTTTAGCTAATGCGGAACAGCCTGATGTGCTTATCATTTGTATCTGAGGCTTAAGATAGGTATCTCTGTTGTGTTTTGAACGTGTATGTTTGTGATTTTAGCTTGTTTATGCAAAATCAACAGTTGAATTTGTGCATAGAATGAGGGAGAACTGTCAACAGTTCATATCTTTTAGTGGCAGTGCGAATGTTGGTTGTAAGACATTAGGACTGACTGGAAGAAGTTGCAAATAATTGCTCAGGGTGTCCACTTGAATGTTGAAATTGCTCGCCAGTTAGCAAATTTTTTCATTTGCTTTGTAGATGTTGGATGAAATCTAATTGAATGCTTAACAACGTTAAACATGTCTAGAAGTGTTGTATAAACCATTAACATAGCATAGGAAGAAAATGGGTAATTGTTTTACCTAGTATTCAAAAAAGAGTATTTTTTTTGTGGGCAAGACATGATTTGTGTACTATGCTGCTGACTTGCTATGTGCACTTACATTTTATGTGTGTGAGGGCCTAGCATTTCCAAATATATACAACAGCTTCAACAGTTGATGCAAATACTGTAAAACATATATTGCTTTTTAGAGATCTATGTGACAATGTTTAAGTGGATGATTTCTTGCATCATTTTCATATGTGCCTGTTGGACAGAATCGGGTTTTGTGATGTTAGAAAGGTGGAGCTGATGTTTTTGTAATGCGTTGCCAATCAAATTTTGTGATCATGGTATTTTTACCCTGTTAGATGACAAAAGCCCCTAACTTTTTGCACAATAACACCAAGGATGCTCGTATTAATGGATCATAAAACATATCTTACTATCTTTTAACACTCTTATGTGTCTCATATTGTATATCAGGTTTAATTAATTTTTCTATTTAAAAGAACTTATCTATTCTTTCTGCTCTCAAAAGATGGTAACGTGTTCTTCAGGGTATGATAAAAAATACTTAGCTTAGCTGGTTTACAAATTTAACTTGGAGTATGAAACTTAGAGAAGAGCTTCTATGCATGGCTCATATTTTATTTAATGTGCTTTATCTTCTCTGGCTTCCATCATTTATCCAAAAGCTGCTATTTGTTTGGCTTGGGCACTTATAAAGTGATTATTACCATTTACATTAATTTGATCCAAAAGGCAAAAACTAAATGCTAGTGTCAGCAACAAAAATCAGGTTCAGAAGAACTGGAAAGTTCTGATTACTAATGGTTGGACGTAAGCAAGCGCACACATACACTAAATTGTTTCCAGGCAATAATTTATATATTCCTAAATTAACTAGAACAAAATATTCTTCATAAGGTACTTTAGTAGCCTACAATGTATGGGGAGGTTATGATTCAAAGTGGGGATTAGGGCTAACTTCCTCATATTAAATATTTTACTATGAGCCTAACAGGTAGGATATTGTTTTGAACGTGATTCTTTCACTTCATGTAGATGGCAGATGCATGCAAAGCTTGTGGAGAGAAGGGGGAATCGAAGAATCTTCTTGTATGTGAAACCTGCACATATGTTTTTCATCTTAAATGTGTGCTTCCTCCTCGTAAAGTTGCTCCTTCTGGTAGCTGGAGCTGCCCTGAATGTGTAAGTTAATTCAGTGGCTATGATTTCCTCATTCCTTTGTGATAATTCTTTAGTAGTTCTGAAGTATTTTACTCTGCAGGTAAGCCCCTTGAATGAAGTTGAAAAGATTTTAGATTGTGAGATGCGCTCCATTATAACAGATGGCTCTGATTCTTCGAAGAATGGTTCAAATTCTAAAAAAGCTAAACACTATCTTGTAAAATGGAAGAGCTTGTCATATCTTCACTGTACATGGTAATTCCTGATTTTCCAAATTATTTATAACATTTTTAGTTGTCAATCGACCTTCTCCCAGCTTAAATATTCATTGCGCATAGTAATCCTTAACCTTTTTAAATTTCCTCAACATTTTTAGTAGAATTTGACTTTTCTACAATTAAAAATTTGGTTTCTTGCAGTTTTTACCATTTTCATATCTTGTGGGAAGATTTTAAACTATTTGTATGGGTCTTATTGGGATGATTTTTCTCAATACCACTTTGTTTATATTGGAATGTGCCACACTAGGACTTTGTCCAATTTTCTTGTAACCGAGTTTAATTGCTATCTGCTTTCAATTTTTTTTTCTATCTCAAATCCATAAAATTACAATGTGTTTGGACAGGGTATTGGAGGAAGACTTTTTGAAAGCATCCAAAACCAATCCTCGGCTGAAGACTAAAATGAAGACTTTCAGTAAACAAACAGATGATAGCTCTGAGGAAGACTGGGTTGCAATCCGACCTGAATGGACTACAGTTGATAGAATAGTTGCTTCCAGGTGTGGACAGCTGGTTTATTACCTTTTATGTCAAGTATTCCTTAATCAGTTTTGAAATTTTTCCTAATGGGGATTAGTCTCTTTGTTCTGGATGTGTTGAAATATGAAATGCATTCATTGCTATGTTATGATTTTATAAGTTTCCTTGTTCATTTAGATCATTTTGCGTATGAATGTGTTTATGTCTCTTAAACCATCCATCCTGCTCTTTTTAAGTTAATTTTCTCTTGAGGATGATATTTACCCTAAAAACCATGAAAAAAGAATCTCCTTCCAGACAATTATCCAATAAAAATTATTGCAAAGTAATATAACTTTAGCATTAAAAGGTGCATTGCATGGTAAAAGAATGGGGATTGCATATGGATCTTCCTCTGAATTTATTTTCAGAGTGTCTGTCTTTAAATGGGTAAGCTTGAATGCTGTGCTTCAGTTCCAATTTTGTATCTATAAACTATTTTTCTCCAATTTCATTTATTTTATGAGGTGGTACAGACTGGGCGATTGTGTGAACTGCTGACAGTATTCTCCTTCTTGTCTGTAAAACCCTCTTGATGAGTATGTCGCCTCCTTTACAATGAGATCATGATGCTTGTTTCTGACAAGTGCTTCTCTTTGTCATAGATGCTAAATGTCAATAGTTTCCATATGTATAGGTGCTACCAGAGAGCTGATGCTTCTGTTCTGTTTTACCTCATTGGTCTAATTGACAACTCTCTTAGGCACTAATGATTTAATTATTCCATTAAATATTGCAGAAATGTCCATGATGAGCGAGAGTATTTTGTCAAATGGAAAGAGCTTTCATATGATGAATGTTCTTGGGAAGTGAAGTCAGACATTGCTGCTTTCCAACCTCAAATTGAAAGGTTTAGCATGATTCAGTCTAGGGGCCGCAAAAGATTATCTGACAAACTTAAGCTTCCAAACCGTGATTGGAGGGAAGTTAAACCAAAGCAAAAGGAATTCCAGCCCTTTGAGCAAAGCCCAGGATTTCTTACTGGTGGTATGCTCTTTTTCAATGTAATTCTTTAAATTTCTTTATTGAATCAATGATTTTCATTTTTCTCGACGTGATTGCAGGTGCATTGCATCCATATCAGCTTGAAGGCCTAAATTTTTTGCGCTTTTCTTGGTCTAAAAGTACTCATGTGATCCTTGCTGATGAGATGGGCCTTGGCAAGTATTTTTATTATGATTCAATTCAGAGCATTCCTGTATTTATCTTCTTCTGGTAGACAATATGAATGATGGTTACCTATTTATTACAGGCAAAACTATTCAGAGCATTGCGTTTCTTGCTTCCCTTTTTGAAGATAACTTGTCCCCTCATTTAGTGGTAGCACCTCTTTCAACATTGCGCAACTGGGAACGCGAGTTTGCTACCTGGGCACCACAGATGAATGTGGTATGTTGGGATGACAATATAGCTGCTATATTCTTGTTTGATTGAATTCAAATGGAAGTTGCCCTAATGGAAACTGATTTTTGATGAAGGTGATGTACTTTGGGTCTGCCCAGTCTCGTGCAATAATTAGGCAGTATGAATTCTTCTTTCCTGAAGAGAAAGCAAAGAAAAATGGCAAGAAAAAAACTGTTAAGGATGGCAACCAAAAGATGCAATCAAGGGTCAAGTTCGATGTTCTATTAACATCATATGAAATGATCAACAGTGATTCAGCATCCTTGAAATCAATACCGTGGGAGTGCATGGTATTTTACTAGTCCTCTGATTGCTCGGTTTGCATGTCCAATCTCTAACATTGCTGTGCTTACAGATAGTAGATGAGGGCCACCGGCTGAAGAATAAAGACTCCAAACTGTTTCTTCAACTAAAACTTTACTCTACGAAGCATCGGGTGCTTTTAACTGGAACACCCCTTCAGGTAGGTAGTACCATTTAAGACTTGGACAAAACTATTTCTGTTTATTAACAAGCTATATCCAAAATTCTTTTTCCAACTGAAACCTTTCTCTATAAATCTAATGTTAAAGAAGGAAGTGTTATAGAAGAAGATGGGTTCAAAAATATGCTCACCAATTCAAGACTTGAAAATATGGTTGCATTATTGGACCGTTCAATTATTTGAAGCCTTAGATTTATCACAACTCATAAATTCAAGATCCAACAAAGGCTTAAAAGAATTAAAACTAACTTATTGTAACTAAGCTTAAGTTAAGCCTGAGTAAAAGTGTAATAGTGGGATTGCTCCTCATATATATATAGGATAGGTTTGAACTGAAAATCTCAGAAGTTATTCTAATGAAAAAGTACTTCATCATTGATTAAGAAACCCTAGATTAGCCATCTAAAAATTTTAGTTTGCAACATGGTATCAGAATTTAAGCATTAAGAAGATGAGAGTCATAGCTGAAGCCAAAATATGATTAATAAAGATGACTGATAAAGATGACTATAAGGCATACAAAGAGGAAGCCTGTAGATCATAATCACAAAAACTAAATGACATCCAAAATTATCTTCATGCGCAAAGATTTGTGAAAATTTATCTCAAATTACGAAGAAGATAAAAGTATTTGACAAAAAAACCCACCAAAGATTGCAAAGATGGAAAACTAGGAGCTAGAAGACTCAAATGTAATGTTTGTTTTTCTAAATTATCTAGAGCCAAAAATAGGTCATAGATTACTTTATTGTGAAAATTCAAAGGCCATATAGGAAACACTTCGCAATATATATGAAAGTAAAAATAATTTATCTTGTATTTTTTCTATTTAAGAACAAATTTATGACCTGCGACAAGAAGAGAAAGAGTTGAATATATACTTTAATGCGCAAATGGGTCTTTGAAATGAATTAGAATATTATACACTAGGTAGAATAGAAAATAGAAAGATCAAGAAGAGCGAAAGGTTATGTAACTCCTTTATGCCCTGAATCCTCAGTATAAATAATAGAAGATTAATTTTCTAGCTGAAAGTAAGTTACTCCCATTAGAGAAGATATATGAAAGATTCAGAGGGCTGGTACTACTTCTGTGAGTTAGAGAACAGTGGGAGAAAACTCAATCATGATCTTCCAAGGGGATATTGGATATGATATAGGAAAAGTTGGATTCAAATGAGAAGGAAGTTTCACAAATAGAGGAAGAGGAAAAAGTAATATGAGATATACAAAATATGATAAGATAAGGTGTTTATTTGACAAATGTCGGCTGATAGTTAACAAATCAGTTTGGACAAGTAGTGTTCAAGTAAATCAATATGAAGAAACATATCTAAACAAAAAATAATATAAATTCGCTACTGAATGACCATAGGTAATTATATCAAAGGAGAAATATGATCAATTGATTAAAAAAATGACACTTCTCTCTACTATGGATAAAAGCCATCAAAGCAACCATAGAGATTCTTGAATCATCAATTTAGGAGTCTCTAATCATATGACAGGTAATAAATCTTGCTTCAACCATGTAAATAGCTTTACAATTTTGAGGCTTGTAATATTAACAAATGGCACAATATCTTCAGTTATAAGCCATGGTGATATTCACTTATCATTATTAAGGTTGTTTTTCTTTATATATCCCTAAATTTTCAATCAAATTAATTCTATCACTTAATTAATTAAAGATTTGAATTGCTCGATAATGTTTTGTTCAAATTATTATTCTTTTTAGAATCTTCATATAAGAAGGAAGATTGGTGGAGTGTTTAAGAAAAAAACTCTATATTATGAAAGATAGAATAATTGATTCAAATGTATTATTGGTTCAATAAGAAGAAGTATCCAAATAATATTGTAGGCTTGGTCATCCATTATATTATATACTTTGATTGTTTTTTCCAAGGACTAGTACTAGTAGTGCTCTTTGTTAAGTCAATGAATATGCAAAACATCACGGTTCAATGTATTTGTCGAAAATGAATAAATCACTATTGTTCTATTTAATATTATTCATAGTAATAAATGAACATCTAGAATAGGATTTTGGGATGGTTATAAGTATTTTGTGATATTCATAAATGACTATTCTAGAGTAATTTCTGTAATTAATGAAGAAATTATAAGTATTTGAAATATTTTAAATCTTCTATAAAGCAATCAAGAATAAATTCAATACCAATATTAAAATATTTAGAACATATAATGAAGAAAAATATATGTTACTAGAATTTCAGAAATATTTAATAGACAATGGAATTCTATCTTAAACTTCATGTGTTTATACAGTTCAATATAATAGTTTTATCAAAAGGAAAAATCAGCATATATTAGAGGTGACTAGAGTTTTAATGTTTACTAAAAATGTACCCTCAAAATTTTGGAGTGATGCATTTTTTACTACCTTAAATCTAATCAATAGGGTACCAACTCCAAAACTTAATAACAAAAGTCTTTTAAAGTTCTTTGTTGTAATAAAAAATTATTCTATTTATTCCTGAAAATATTTGGATGTTTATGTTTTCTTCATAACAATGATCTATCCAAAGGTAAGTTGGAACATAAATTAATAAAATGTATTTTTGCAGGGCATTTTAGAACAAAAAAAAGTTATTAGTGTTATGATCGTAAAACAAACAAAATTCATATCTCAGCAAATGTAAAATTTTATGAAAAAGTAGTCTGTTATCCTAATGAAAATTAAAGACAATTAATTGATGTAATATATGATCATAACCTAGAACACAGAGATCATTTTAGAAAAGTTGATATAGTCAATAACTAAATGACGTAGCAACAAGCGTGGTAGATGAGGATTATACCGTTGCCTCTGTTAAGAACTCTTTGAATCCATAAGAAAGAGAAAATTCACTAAAGTAGAACTTTATTGAGAATAAAAGTTGTTCCCCCGTCTATAGGACTGAATACTTATTTATACAAATACCAAAAATCCAATTTGAGTAAGTTTCTGGCTTCCCAAGTCCTAAACTGAATACAATTCAGTTTGAACCCATTAATTGGGTTGGTAGAAGTTTTAAATAAGTTAACCTACGAAAATAAAATCCTAAATACAGATTCATCCTTCCCAAATCCTAAACTGAATAGAATTCAGCGCAAAATTAGTCTTGCATTGGTGGAATCCGAAAATAAGATTTAAGACATCATAATTAAGAGAATTTAAATATATAAACGTACTAAGTAAGGTAAATCCTAAGTTTAAATAAAAGAGTGAATCAAATCATTTGTCATGGCCTCTTGACTTTTGAATTAATTTCTTTTGATATTCTTGAACTTCCTTTGAGTGTCCTTTATCAGTGTCCCCTTCTTGTAAAGAACTTGTTCTCGAGTTATTTTGTCGTAACTTACGATCCTCAGGTGTATGGTAGTCAAACAAATCTTGAATATTAAAAGTATTTGAATTCCCAAATCCTTCAGGAGGTCGATGACATAAGCATTGTTGTTTATCTTTCTTAGTATTTTCAGTGGCCCAATTTTCTTCTGTTTCATTTTGTTGTAAGTTCCAGTTGGAAACCGTTCCTTCCTCAAGTGCATCATTACCAGATCTCCATCTTGAAACTCTTTTGGACGCTTATAAATGTCCGCTTTAATTTTGTATTTAGTATTGGATTCTTTTAATTTCTTCTTTACCTCAGTATGCACTTCAATATTTTCTCCGCCATATTGTTTGCAGCTATGCTTGTTACTGTCAATTTGGGCAATACCACCAAATCCAGTGGGTGCTTTGGGGTTCTTCCATTGATAATTTCAAATGGTGATTTTCCCGTGGATCTGTTCTTCATGTTATTGAAAGCGAATTCAGTTTATGTGAGTGCATAGTCCCACTGCTTTAGTTTGTCTCTTGTAAGATATCGAATGATGTTTACAAGTGTTCGATTCATCACTTCAGCTTGTCTATCTGTTTGTGGATGATAAGCACTGTTAAATTGCAGAGACATATCAAATCGCCTCCACAATGTCTTCCAAAAATGGCTTAGAAATTTTGTATCACGATCAAAAGTGATAGTTTTTGGCACTCCATGTAACCTTATAATCTCCTGAAAGAATAGATTAGCCACCCTTGTTGCATTTGCTGTCTTCTTACATGAAATGAAGTGTGTCATCTTAGAAAATTTGTCGACAACAACAAATATTGAATCTAAGCCTCGTTGAGTCCTGGGGAGGTCCAAAACAAAATCCATCGATGGATCCTCCCATGGCGCATTTAGCACAAACAATGGGGTATAAAGGCCAGTGTTTTGAGAGATTCCTTTGGCTGTTTGGCATACATAGCACCTTTGTAAAAAGCGACCGACATCCCTCTTAAGTTGTGGCCAGTAGTAGCGTTTTTCAACTAGTGTAATGCTCTTGTCACGCTCAAGATGTCCTGCTAGGCCACTGTTATGCAACTCTTTCACCACCTTTTCTCTCAAGGAGCACCTTGGAATGTAAATACGAGAACCCTTAAAGAGAAAGCCTTCATGGAGATATAAATCACTTCTTTATCCTGCTTGGTACTTCCTAAACCCCTATTTAAAATATTCATCTTCAGTATACAATTCCTTCAAATAATCAAACCCTTCAACTTTGTTACTTATAGTTACCATCAAGGCTGCCCTGTGGCTAAAAGCATCTGCCACCTTATTTTTTTTGTCCAGATTTGTGTTTCAAAACATAGGTGTATTGCTGTAAGAATGACGACCATCGACCATGCATGCGATTCAAGTCCTTCTGCCTATCAATGAATTTCAAAGTTTGTTGGTCAGTATATAGAATGAACTCTCATTGAATTAGATAGTACTTTCAATGACGAACTGCTTGTACAACCACATAAAATTCTAGTTCATATGTTGATCACTTCTTTCGAGTTTCACTTAACTTTTCATTGTAGAAAGCTACTGGTCTTCCATCCTGGGATAGAACGGCTTAATGCCTATGTACGAAGCATCACAATCTACCTCGAATAACTTCTCGAAGCTAGGCAATGCCAAAACAGGTGTAGTAGATAACTTCTCCTTGATCAATTCGAAACATCTATTAGCTTCTTGAGTGCAGGAGAACTTGCGTTGTTTCAAACACTCGGTTATTGGTGCTATAATGGAACTAAATTTTTTGACAAACCTCCGATAGAATATCGCCAGACTATGGAAGATTTGACTTCTGATACACTTCTGGGTGTTGACCATTCCTTAATAGTTTTTACCTTTTCTTCATCAATATGAATGCCTTCGACACTTATTACGAAAGCCAAAAACACCAAGTGGTCAGTTATAAAATTATTTTTCTTTGAGTTGATGTACAACTTCTCCTTCTTTAGCACAGTAAGTACTTCTGTTAAATGTTTTTTATATTTTTCTTCATTATGACTGTACACCAAGATATCATCAAAGTAAATAACAACAAAATGATCAATGAAAGATTTGAGTATCTGATTCATCAATCGCATGAAGGTACTTAATGCATTTGAGAGTCCAAAAGGCATAATAAGCCACTTATAAAGTCCTTCTTTTGTTTTGAAAGCAGTTTCCATTCATCACCAGGTCTAATTCTGATTTGATGGTATCCACTCTTCAAATTTATCTTAGAGAACACCTTTGACCCTTCCAACATGTCAAACATGTCAAACATGTCCTCAACGCGAGGAATTGGAAATCTATACTTTACTGTGATTCGGTTGATGGCTCGACTATCTACACACATCCGCCAACTTCCATCTTTCTTAGGTGTCAATAAGGCTGGAATTGCACATGGGCTCATACTGACTCTGACAATTCATTTTCTGATCAACTCTTTAATCTTGTCTTGTAAAATTTGTGACTTTTTTGGACTCATTCTGTAGTGGGGCAGATTTGGTAAACTCGCTCCAGGAATAAAGTTAATGTGATGTTGAATATCTCTCATTGGGGATAGTTCATTAGGAAAATCATCAGATATGATTTCCTTGAATTCATGTAGGAAGTGTTGCAAGCTTTTTGGAGCTTCAGTGGATATTGTCTTCATTCCTTTCTCAATCACAACAAATATTTGAGCTGTTTCTTTAGCCTTATTTATAAAATTTTGCACAATCAGGAAGGAGTGACCCTCATCTTGTAAACTTTTGGGTCGATGCTCTTCACTAATGGGGGTAAGGATAATTTTTTTTCCATCTTTAAAGAAGATGTAGTGATTGTCTCGCTCACGATGTGTAAAATCTCTATTAAATTTTCAAAGTCTGCCAAAAAGAATATGACATACATTCATCTCCACAACATCATAGGTTACTTCATCCTTATAAAATTTTCCAATGGAAAAATAAATTTGACACCGTTCACTTACCTTGGTTTCACCAACCTTTTTAATCCAACCGATCTTGTAGGAAGAGGGATGTGATTCCATTTTCAATTGGAGCTTGTTGACTATAGTCTTGGAGATGATGTTTTCGTTGCTTCCTCCATCAATAATCATGTCGCAGATCTTGCCATTTACTGTGCATCGAGTATGGAAGATATTGTAACGTTGTAGGTCTTCCTCTTGCTTTGGGATGTACATCAGATTCCGAACTACTAAATATGACCTTTCACCATCAGGCACCTCGAATATTTCATCTTCATAATTTTCTTGATCACAAGTTAGGTTATCATCTTTTGAGTCATGTAAATTGTCAACCACAAAATTATCTTCAATAGCCAAGTTCACAAGTTGTTGTGCTGGACAAACATTAGAACGACGTCCAAATTTTCCACAGCGATAACACTTTAGATCAAAATTTGAACTTGAATTCTTTGCTGATGTGGTGTTTCGCGATGGCCTTGTAGGTCTAGCTTCAAGACTCACTTGTGTGGGAGGTCGAGGAGGTTGTGTAGCTGCACTTCTATTAGGATTAGATTGTGCTCCTTTTGAATTCTCACCAATGGTTCTCCCCACCTGATTTCTGATGACAGGTCGCTCCAATTGGGATTCCACACGAGTTGCACTCCTCACAGCTTCATTAACCGTCCAAATAGGTTGTAAGGAAATCCTATCTTGAATGGTTGTGCGTAGCCCACCAATGAATCTTGTTACTTGATGAGATTCATTCTTTATTAGATTATTACGTGCTGATAGGCGATAGAACTCCTCAGCATATGCCTTCACACTGCGATTACCCTATCGACAATTTTGATATTGCTGAAAGAGTACCTGGTCATAATTTATGGGAATGAATTATTTTTCGAGGAGAGCCTTCATTCGTGGCCATGCTCAAATTAGAGCTTTATTTTGACGTGTCCTTTCCAACTGGATGCGTTCCCACCATGCTGATGCATCTCCCTTGAGTCGGTAAGCAATAAGCTTCACTTTTTTCGAATCTGGAATCTCTATGTAGTCGAAAAACCGTTCCACTTCAGCAAGCAAATCGAGAAAATCTTCGATCTGAAGTTGGCTATTGAAAGATGGGAGATCAATTTTCAAACGAAAATCATGATGTCTATTATGTTTAGAAACTGGTCGATGAAGGATGTATTCAATTTTTTCATCGCTAGAGTTTTCAAGGATTTGTAAACCCTTTGGATTCACTTGCAGAGCTTTTCCTCGACCAATTGGATCGCGAGTCACTTCATTGATCCGTCGACGTGGTTAATTCAGGCCTTCAAGTTGATCCATTCTTAGCATCAACCTTGCAAGTGAGTTTTGGATTGCATTCATGGTCAAATCAAAATACTCACGGCTGATGTGATTACCCACAGGAGCACCGTCCCTAGGGTTGCTGCTGATTGCGTCGTCGTTAGACATTAAGTAAGGAGAGCCTTGCTCTGATACTACTTGACGTAGTAACAAGCGTGGTAGATGAGGAAAACACCGTTGCTTTGTTAAGAACTTCTCGAATCCATAAAGAAGAAAAAAAATTCACTAAAGTAGTACTTTATTGAGAATAAAAGTTGTTCCCCCGTCCATAGGATTGAAGACCTATTTATACAAATACCAGAAATCCAATTTGAGTAAGTTTTTGGCTTCCCAAGTTCTAAACTAAATACAACTCAGTTTGAACTCATTAATTGGGTTGGTAGAAGTTCTAAATAAATTAACCTACGAAAATAAAATCCTAAATAAGGATTCATCCTTCCCAAGTTCTAAACTGAATAGAATTCAGCGCAAAATTAATTTTGGGTTGGTGGAATCCGAAAATAAGGCTTAAGATATCATAATGGAGAGAATTTAAATATAGAAAAGTATTAAGTAAGGTAAATCTTAAGTTTAAATAAAAGAGTGAATCAAATCATTTGTCATGTCCTCTTGACTTCTGAATTAGCTTCTTTTGATATTTCTGAATTTCCTTTGAGTGCCCTACATCACTAAACAAAAGAAATGCTGACATATGTTATATAGAAGAAATAAAATAAGTTCTTAAATTAACACCTCAAATAAGCTGAATTCACTAATGAAGGATCTATAGAAAGAGTGCAACATGAGCAATGAATTATAAAAAATCAAATAACAGTCCCATAAATTTGATCTGAACAAAATGAAGCTAGCTAGGAAAGTAATGACTAGTCCATTGCAATAAAAAAATATATAAGGGAATACACAAAACATCTAATTAGGAGGTATATTTCATGTTTTTTCTTAACATCATCATATAAAAGATTCTACAAATCCTAGTAGAGAATAAAGTATCTAAAACAGTGAAATAACCCCTCTCAAATAAGAGATGGAAAGTTATGAAACTTGAAATGAAAGTCCTATATCAGAGTGGTATTTGGGAACTAGTTTCTAAACTAGAAGACAAATTAATAGTATAATGCAAGTAGATTTTTATCATAAAATATAATGCTAATGGCGGCGTAGAAATGGTTAAAACAAGAATGGTAGCACAAAGCTTTACGCAAACTTATGAAATTGACTTTTTTGAAACTCTTTCATCAGTGGTCAAAATAAGTTTAGTTAGAATAATTCTTTTTTTAGCTATGAACAAAGGATGAAGTCTATAATAATTGAATATCAAGAATTCATTTTTTAGGAAGAAATATGTATGATTGAGGGACCAAGTCTCAACTTGGGAAAAAAAGTGCAAGTTTGTAAATTAAAAAAATCTCTTTATAGTTTAAAATAATATCTTAAAGTATAGTTTTAAAATTTTGATACAACACTTATAGATTATGAATTTAAAAGAATTCGAGCAAATCACATTATATTTGTCAATCAAAACTCACAAAAATCATGGTTTTACTGGTCTATATTGATGACATTATTCTAATAGGGAATAACACTGAAGGAATGTACCAACTCAAGAAGTTTTTATAAGCCAAATTTGAAATAAAAAATTTGGGAAAATTTCATTACTTAGAATTGAAACGACACATTCACATAAAAATTGTATGTATATATATGTATGGGCATAGATCTAGGGTTTTATGGATTGAAAATATCAGAAGTTATTCCGATGAAAAATTATTTTATCATTAATCAAGAAATTCTAGATTAGCCACTTGAAAACCTCAGTTTGCAACATCTAAGGAACTCTAATGATCCTCTCATTGACAAAAGTCTCTGTTTATTCCATTTAGTAATTTAGAATCCATCTCATATTTTTTTCCTCTTCTTTTCTATTTTTTCATTTTCCTGATCTCTCTTTGTTTTCCTTTCATATCATCTTTTGTTTTTCTCAATGAGCCTCTATAGTGTTGGAACATTTTCATCTATTTGTGCTTGTCTATGTGTTTGGTTGCTAGTTGACAACAAAATCAACAATAACAAAAATAAATCTTAAATGTCTTAATTGATAAATATATGGGTTTGGTTCTATGGATCCCTAAAACTAGTTAAGGCCAATCACCACTCTAACCCATTTCTCCTCAGGATCCATCTCCTAAAAATGTCAAAATTTCATGCTTTCTAAAGTTATCTGGGCTTGGAAGAGGTGTCTAACAAAATTTACTCTTCATATTTTTTGTTTGCTGATTGCTTGGAGACAATCTTTAAAGTGGAAGATTGCACCACTTTCTTTTCTTGTGGAAATTTAATAAAGATATTATTGATCAAACAAATTCTTATACCTGTTTCTGTTACTTTATGCAGATACATTGCACTGCCCAAATTGCTATGCATTATTGCTTTATATAGGATTTTCTTTTGTTTTTGCTGCTTACTAGGTGGATAATATGATATATGGCTCTTGTCTTTTTACAGAACAATCTTGACGAGTTGTTCATGCTCATGCACTTCCTCGATGCTGGAAAGGTCAGCACTATAGATTTTTATTAACAAGAATTCACTGCTGCTTTCAGTTTTTGGACAAGTTCACTTCTTTGATCCTTGACCAAAACCTGTAGATGTTTAGAATAACATTACAACCTGTATCATGAGAGGTTTTATTTTGATTTTGAACAAGTTATAGATTTTTCGCGAAGACTGCTAGTCATGTCACTTAATCCCATTTTCTGGTCTATGCTATAGTTGAGGTATCTTAATGGGGGCCAATCTTAAGGATTTGCCTATTTAGGTTAATTTTGTTTTTCTGCCTGTTGGTTTCCTGCAGTTAATTTTGGTGTAGATGTATGATGTGATGGCAGCATGTTATATGATGTGTGGAAGCTTGCATTTTACCTGACTTTGTTGGTGACCACATGTAAATGTCTATTTTGATTAAATCTGTTTGAGTTCTTTACTTGTAACATGTATGTAGTGTCATAAAAATGGCTTGTTTACTTGTGTTAATGCTTTTCTTTGACAAGTCTGTTCTATGCTTAATTTTTCCAGTTTTCAAGTATAGAGGATTTCCAGAAGGAGTTCAAGGATATCAACCAAGAAGAGCAAATTGCCAGACTTCATAAAATGCTTGCTCCTCATCTGCTACGAAGTAATGCTTCCATAATTTCTTTGCCTACTTTTGGTTTTTTTGTTTTTTTATTTTACTTGAGATTTTGGATTTTTAAAATTCTTCTTCCTGTGGATGAGTTTCTATTCTTCATCCATATTTGGATGTGATTTTAATTCTATTGTGTTTTGTTTGAGAAATTATTTTGTCATCAAGGTATTTGTTGACCTATAAGAAGGACATATCGTTTGTATTCCATTACTTGTAGAAATTGTTACCTGTGATTAAAAATACATTACATATTTTTGCCCACTTGCAGGAGTTAAGAAGGATGTTATGAAGGAGCTGCCGCCAAAGAAAGAGCTTATTTTACGTGTTGAATTAAGCAGCGAACAGAAAGAATACTACAAGGCAATCCTTACACGTAATTACCAAATATTAGCCCGCCGTGGTGGTGCACAGGTACTTGTTTCCAGATGAAATTCAACTCTTTGGCCTGCTTTGTTTGGGTGGATGGTTGACATACTCTCCTGAATTAGATATCGCTTAACAATGTTGTCATGGAGCTTCGCAAGCTTTGTTGTCACTCATACATGTTGGAAGGAGTGGCGCCTGAAGCAGAACCAACAAATGCCAATGAAGGGTTAAGGTGAATATTTTCTTCTGTATTGCACTTCTTTTCTGTGTTATCTTTGGTTTGTTTATCAATGGATTTATGTGCTGTTTATCAATGAATTTGTGCCTATAGTGCTAATGATATTTTCACTTTTTTCTGTGTTACATTGTTCATGACATAGTTGCCTCAAGGTCAATATTTCTAGTTGGTCAGGGCTGGCTGAGATTTGGAAGCAATGCCCACTATACTTGGGCGTTAAGCATGTTGTGAACCATGCTCCCATTCTTGCCTAACTTTTTATTCCTAATGTATCTTCTAATTGAGGCAAAAGTATGTAGAACCCTGTGATCGCTCCTTGTGATTGTTCACCACTCAACTCATGCTAATTTAACTGGGATTTAGATAGCAAACTGGAGCCAATTCCATTTGTGGCATACTAGGGTTTCAGAGAAATGGGGACAAAGAAGGAAGATATTTTATTCAAGTAGAGAGAATTGAGTACATCACAATCCTCAGGTTTAGCACCTTATTTATAGGGGAGGAGTTCCAACTCCAAGTTAGGTTCAAACTAGTACAAATTTGGGTCTAAATAAATATCCCCCCCCCCCGGGCTCTTTTCCTACTTGGTATCCTTGTTAGACTAGGAAAGCAACAATAAAAATGGATAAATAAGTATGGGAGAGAGCAGCCAAGTAGGGTTTTCAATGGGCTTGGGTGGCTGAAAGCTCGCCCCAAAAATTTTGCATTTGGGCTCGATACTCTTGGGTTTAGGGTCGGATTTGGGCTTAAGAATTCTATAAAAGTGAATAGGCCTGAAATCCCATCCCAAAAAACTGGATTGAGTTTTTGGATTCGGGTCAAGTTCGGTCTTAAATACGACCGACTTGGCTTGATTATAGCCTACAACCAGCTAACAATAGATAGTTTATGCCTTTCTTCAACTATTTCAACATCCCTTCAAGCTAGAGCATAGATGTCAATCATATCTCACTTGAAGACACTAGTTTGGCACATTCTCTTCTTAATGGCTTTTGGAACCCATCTGTTAGTTGTTCTTCGATAGGTGCATAATGGAGGTTCACCTGTATTCAATGTGTTTAGTTTTCTCATGGAATACTAGACTGTTAGAAATATATAATGGTAACTGATTATCCAAGTAAATTTTTGTAGTAGGAAAACCAAGTTCCTTTATGAGTGACTGCAACCATAAATTTCATATCTCCCTAGAACCAATGCCCTATATTTTGTCTCAACACTTGATCTAGCAACAACTAATTGCTTGTTCTTTTCCAGGTCACCATATTTCCTCTAATAAAAATGCAAAACCTAGATGTGGATCTTCTATCAGCTGGAGAACCAATTCAGTCTGCATTTGTTACAATGAATATCAAGTTTCTCATGTCTGGTATAACACAACCCTTGACCAAGTGTGCTCTTAAGATACCTCAATCTTGTAGGCTACATCTAAGTGAGGTTTTTTTTTGGAGATTGCTTGAACTAGCTAATATTATTTATGCAAAGGAAATATTTGGTCTAGTTACAATTAAATATATAAGCTTGCCTACCAATCCTATGTGTTGCTTTGGGTTTTCAATTTCTGCTCCTTAATTAGGGAACAACTTGATGTCGGGATCCATTAGAGTTTTTGAATTCATTCCATCAAGAAGATTTGTTTCTTTTAATAGATTTAGGAAATATTTCCTTTGAGTTAATACAATACCTTTTGAAGAGTGAGCCATTTCTATTTCCAAAAAATAGTATAGCTTGCTAAGGTTTTTAATGTCAAATTGTGTTCAAGAAGATCTTCAACTGTTTTGTCCTTTTTATCATCTCTTGTTAGCATAATATCATCTACATATACAAGTAGAATGATTATTTTTTTTGTCTTTTTGTTATAAACAATGTCATCTACATACACTAGTAGAATGATCATCTTCTCTGTCGTCTCCTTTATAAACACTAAATAGTCTAATAGACTTATCAAAAATCCATAAATGATTAATGTGTACTAAACCTCTCAAACCATACCTCGGGAGATTGCTCAAGTCCAATGAGTCTTGCTTGAGTTTGTACACTAATTTATGTTCTCCCTGATATCTAAAGCCAAGGGATTGTGACATCTACTCATATTTCTTTAGATCTCCATGATGAAATGTATTTTAACATCTACTTGTGATAAACACTAATTTAAATTCACTACCAAAGGCAATATAACCATTACTAAGTGAAGCCTTGCCACTAATGAGAATGTTAAAATAATCTGCTATATAGGTATGTGTGAATCCTCTTGCAGCCAATATAGGTTTATATCTTTCTATGCTATCATTTGGCTTGTATTTTGTAGTGTATATTCATTTGCAATCAATTGTTTTCTTCCCTTCTGATAGAACTATCTCCCCAGTGTTATTTTGATGCAAAGCCTCCATTTCACTCTCCATAGCTTTTCTTCAATATGGAATTGACAAGGCTTTTGCAATGGTTTTAGGTGTAAAAATAATAGAAATGGTTTAGACAAAATGCTTATAAGTGATAAATTTCTATAGGACGCAAATTAGATGATAGAATATTTAGCTTATGCTCTCCCTTTTCTCAAGGTAATTAGAAGATAGTATTCGGTAGGAATCAGTGGTGTACCTGAACAATTCTAAAGCTGATCATGATTTTGAATTACTTCAAGTCTTCTTGAGAAGTGATTAATGGAGTTGTATTTTGAACAGCAGTATCTTTTTGTTTCCTAGTGTAGAAAAGGTCAAATTTGTCTTGTCAACTTTTCTTCTAGGCACAATAGAAACTCGATCATCAAGTAGAGGTAGGACAAGCTCAGATAGAGAGCTGGATATGTTTTGATGATTATAATTATTCATATGATTCGGATATGAGAAAATTAAGGAACTTCTTCCAAGAAAAATGCATCCATTGAGACATTTCTTGTGTTTCAATTGATATAATACTTGCACTCTTTTTGTAACCTAGAATATCCAATAAAGGCACACTTAATAGTTTTGGGATGAAACTTACCTCTTGAAATGTTTAGGTTATGAACACAATAGACACATCCAAATATTTAGAATCTTCATAAAATTATTCATCTTCAGATATGAAAACCTGAAAAGACTTATTTTGAAGTGAAGAAGTACTCTATTGATTTAATAACAAGCTATGTGCACAACATTTTTCAAAATTTATATAACACACAATTTGGTCTATCATGATGGCTTTGGCAATTTCTAATGAGTGTTTGTTTTTTCTCTTTGTTGCACCATTTAGTTGTGGTGTGACAAGAGAAGAAGATTAAAATAAAATACTATTGTTTTGAAGGTATTTTTAAAGTTTTTTTGACTACATACCCTTACTATTATTAGCTCTCATAATCTTAACTGAAGTATTAAATTGGTTTTGAACCTTTTTATGAAAATGTTAAATATGTAGCTGACATCAAATTTGTTTGTCATTAAATAAACCAAAGTCACCTTGAGTAATCATTAATAAATTTTACAAAAAATTTATCTATCCAAAGAGTCATCTAGAAATCTAGATATTACTATGAACTAGATAAAAGGGTACATACTCTTTTTATTAATCCTGTATGAGAAAGTATTCATATGATATTTACCCAACTCATAGGCCTCACATAGAGGTTTTGGTTATGTGCTTCTTCTAGAAAACATAATCCTAAGTTTAGTATAATATAAATGGCATAATCTACAATGCCATAAATATAAATCATTCTGTTTAGCGTAGGATTTAGCATGTCCTTCAGTAGGATCTAGCAAATATATCCCTCCATCTTCTATCTCTTCACCAATCACCTTTCTTGTGTGAAGATCCTAAAAAACACAGTGAGAATGAAATAAAGTTGTGCTATAGTTCAAGTTTCTAGTTAATTGGCTAATAGAAAACAGGTTGCAAGGAAATTTTTGGACAAGAGGCTAAAGGTAGGTTTTGAGAGGAAGTATTTATTTGTCCTCTGCCTTTTACTACAATATGTTCTCCAAATCGCATGCTTAGTTTCTAGCATAGTTCTGAGAGGTGAGAAGGGATAGGGATTACCAATCGTTTGATCAGTTACGCACATCAAAATCAATGATTCAAGGTGAAGGACTTGCTGATTTGGCTTTTGAAGCTGAAACAGTTAGAGCTTTTCTAGCATGCATCACATAATCATATTTTCTTTGCTAAGAGTTAGACTTAGGGTTTCTAAGGAAGAGTTTTGTCGCCAAGGCTTTGCTGCTGGAGAATCACCTTGATAGGTTTCATTGGCAGCTTGAGTGTTGTTAGTAAAGGTAGGTTTAATATATAGAATCTAATATTTTCAATTGTGAGATTTATCCTACGACAGTGTGTACACTGTAGATTTCTTGTCTCTTCCTCCCCTCTACTAGTGTAGGCTCCATGTGTATTCCTATCAATTTCTTCTCTTTCATAATGCTTATTGTTATAAAATACCATAGTTGTTACTTTGATATTAGGGTTTCAATTTGCGTGTTGAATATTTGTCCATTATAGTGTTGAATACAAACTACTGATGGAAGGGATTTCTTTTTAAGATATGAATTGACCCCTAATTGGTTCATATTTTTTGTCTAGAGTTGATAAAAATAAATCTACTTTGAATTTCGCTTTGTAGTGATTCTATTGTTAAATACTAGTGTGAATGATTGATACACATCAAGTTTAAACCACAAGCTTTTCATCTTTGCAAACTTTTCTTCAAATATCTTTCCTGATTGTTTTCTGGCTTCATCCGACACTTGTTTGGTCATGTCCATATTTGTGTTTACAATGGGATCCATGTTGTTCCACAATAAGGTTATTACTTGACTATCTTCTTGATACCAATTTTCTGCATGCTTTTATGGGGATTTTCTTCAATGTAGGATTTTTTTTTTTACTCCAAGAAAAACTTGAATAACCTTTACCAAATGAAGATTATTTCTCGATCCTGTCAAGTGAACTGAGGTGATCTGAACTCCAAATACATAACCGAGGGTCACAGCTACCTTGCTGTTGTCTTCCCCTTGGTTTGCCATGAGTTTTAGCGTTTAGAGAGGCTTCGATGGTTTGCAGATGTGAATTTCTTCAGGATCTAGGATTTTGTAGAGGCAAAATTTAGGGTTTCATTGATAGAGAGAAAGGTACAAGCTTATATAAATATTGGGCTCTAGTAGCCTATATATAGCTCTCTCCATGGGCTTGACCAATGACCCTTTTACATAATAATGGACTCCTAGACTGACTAGGAATTGGACTCGGATTAGGGTTCAGCTCAAATCGTAAAGCCTGTTGTTAACAACTATATAGGCTTGGCTTTTTAAGGCCCTTTCCCTTTCTTTTCTGCACCCCTCCTTAACTTGGAGCATAGATAATCATGGGCAACTCGACTATGACTTGCTTGAGATGATCTCTTCAGACAGCCGTGGTGAAAATATCAGTTAACTTTCTGACTTGACATGTAAAGGTTGAAGTAGCTTACTTAGCACTTTTTGATACACAAAATGTAGAACAATTTTTAAATATTTTGTTCTTTTATGAAACATTAGATTTGTGGTAATATATATGGTTGTCCGATTATCACAAGGTAAAGGAATAGGAATATTGGAGCTCATTCCAAGCTCCGTTAGCGAGCTCTTAAGCCATAGAAGTTTATAGGAGGCTTCAGCAATATCCCTATACTTTGATTTTGTGCTTAATCTTATACTACTGCTTGTTTTTTACTTCTCTGAGATCCTGGCTGCCCCTAGAAAAATACAATAGTGAATTATAGATTTTCTATCAATAGGATTATCTATCCAGTCTGCATTACTGTAGCCACTCATTTGAAGATGACCATTAGCTTGGTATGTTAATCTTGCCTTAAGTATTCCTTTGATGTATTTTAAGATTTGATGAACTACATCAAGATGGGAATCTCTAGAAGTTTGTATAAATTGACTCACCACTGTCACAACAAAAGAGAGATATGGTCTTATAATTGTCAAATAGATTAGTTTTTCTACTAATCTCCTATAGCTAGTTCATCTAATGGCCTGCCTTGATTTGAGTAAAGATTGGCATTGGGATCCATTGGTAAGGCAGCTGGCTTGCATCCAAGAAAACCCGTCTCTTTAAGTATATCTAGATCATACTTTCTTTGATTTAGAACCATGCCTTGCTTGGAGCTGGCAATCTCAGTGCTCAAGAAGTGTAATCTGCCCAAGTACTTGATAGTAAACTTCTGATTTAGAAATTCCTTTAGCTTCTTAATACCTCTTTCAACATCTCCAGGAAGAACAATATCATCCACATGCACAATAACCACTAACATACCCATGACTGCCAACACATGTATTGAATGTAATATGGTTTGGAGTTCAACCCAAGTAGGATTTGAGTGAAGCTAAGAGTTCTCTCTATAGAAGGGATAAAAAACTAAAAACTAGGATTATTGGTAGATATTTTATCTTAGTAGCAATAATATGAAGAGTAGCTATGAGAGCAACCTTTGAAGCTAGCTGATGATTGCGAGTGAGAATTGCAAGCCCTATAAGGAAGGAGGAAGTTTGTAGGTCATCACAAAAAAGTCTCGAGACATTCAAAATATCTTCCATGGGCAAAGCCCATGGAGATCTATCTTAAGGACGTAATAAGCAAAAATATCTTGTAGAAGATTTACCAAAAGACTAAGCCATGTTAGAAGACTAGGAACTTGAGAATTCAGATGTGATGTCTATCGTTGTGAACAATGTTGAGCTAGAGATAGGTCATGGACTATTTCACTGTAATAGGTCAAAGCTTGCATGGGAGAAGCTTCGCAAGATATACGGAAATGAGGACAATTTGTCTTGAGAATTTTTTATTTGCGAGCTTATATTTAATGTGTGTCTAGATGGAAAAGACCTAAGCACTTAAACTAACTAATTGCAAGGACCAGAAGGAGCATAATATCATGTAATTTTGAATGGAATGGATTCTCAAGATGACCAATGCAAAGGTAATTTTTTGACTGCAAGTGAGCTACCATTGTTGGAGGAAATTTATGACAAACTAAAAGAGGGGAAGAATAGTTTCTACCAATCAAAAAAACATGGGAGAAGCCATGGTCTCAAGAGGGAACACAACTTATGTTAGAGGAGAGATTATAACCAAGGAAGAGGAGATTTTGTTGGCAAAAAAAGAGGTATGAGTAATATGAGATGCGCTAAATGTGGGAAACTAGGCCGCATCTTGGGCATGTGCTGGTTAGTGCAGACAAACCTGCATGGACAAGTAATGTGTAGACAACAGAAGTAGACAAAAAATAATAGATAGCAGCCATAGAAGCACAATTTACAATTTCAGAAGAAGAGTATGAGCAACTAATTAGGAAGACACCACTCACAATGGATGGTAGAGGTCGCTAGCTAATCAAAATAGCTAGAGAAGTCTCTGGATCATTGATTTAGATGCATCTAATTATATGACAAATAACATCTCTTATTTTAAGCAGTCAAATGAACTTGCTTGTACAAGATTTGTCACCCTAACAGATGGTATAACCTCACTTGTAACTCGAAAGGTAATGTTCATTATATTATTCAAACTCTCTTCTACTCTCTATGTTCCAAAATTTTTAGGCAAATTTTTATCAGTTAGTTAATTGACTAAGATCTTGAATTGCTCAATAATATTTTATCCCACACAATGCTCGTTTTAGGACTTTTATTTAGAGGAAGATTAGTGGGACTATTGAAAATAAGGGTCTATATGTCTTGAAGAGTGAGGCATCTTATTGTATTGTAGAATTGGTCACCCATCATATAATATTCTTAGACTTTTATTTTCTACTATTAGGTTATTTAGTGATCAATTATGTCAAACTAATACTTTTCCTTTTAATGTCATCTATAGTGATGTATGGACAGTTGGGGCATCATTTTAGAATGATTACAGGTATTTTGTAACCTTTATGGATGACTACATTGGAATAATTTGGTTCTATTATTATAAAAGAAGTCAGAAGTTTTTGATGTTTTTTAGACTTTTCATAAAGGGACACAAAATTAGTTTAACACTAATATTAAGGCTCTTTCATAAGATAATAGGGGAAGTTTCAAAAATACTTAAAAAATAATAATATTTTATGTCAAATTACATGTGTTCATACATCTCAACAGGGTGTTTGTTATTGAAGGAAAAATCATCATTTACTAAAGATTACCAGAGCATTATTGTTTGAAAGAAATGTATCATCTTTTTATTGGAATAGTGCAGTTCTCATGTATTGTACCTAATAAATAGGATGTCTACACCTAAACTAAATAACAAAAGCTCATTTGAACTGTTTTATCCAAATGAAAACCCTTTTTATCTGTTGCTCAAGATAATTGGTTGCTTATGCTATGTTTACAATACTAATCTATTTAGAGATAAGTTAGAACACAAATTAGTTAAATATATTTTTTGGGATATTGTGGAACCTAAAAGGGGTACAAATGTTATAATCTAAGATCTCACAAATTTGTTTCAATTTATGTGAAATTTTATGAGTAAATAACTTACTATTCAAGCAAGAGACAAAAGTATCTAGAAAACACTATGGATGACTAGGCACGAAATATGACACTGTTTTACTTGTCTATACAGAAGCCACAAGAATTATTATTGAGCCAGTCATCAACCAGCTAAAAAAGGCTGGTGTATACCAAGAGAAAGAAACACAACGAGGCCACCAATCAAAATCACATGTTGAGGAGTTCATTGAATTGCCAGAACCTGAGCAAAATTATGTATAATATTTATTATTAGTAGTTATAGAAGTTTATGAAGAACAAAATGAACAGAGACATAAAAATGATGATGACTGGCCTATTAGAATAAGAAAGGGAACAAGGAGCATAAAACATCCAATTAGAAGATACGCCTCATGCTCATTGACACCAACATGAAAAATATTTGTTCAAGTATTGACAATAGACGAGATTCCCAAAATAGTGGAAGAAGTACTAACATAAGCAATAAAGCTTTAGATGAATGCCCTGCACAAGAGTGGCATTAGTGCCAAAACTAGTAAATAAGCTAATCGTGGGGTGCAAGTGGATTTTCACTATGAAATATAATAAATTTAATTATACTCTTATGGGATATAATTTCAAGGAGAGTCAAGATGACTGTACAATATTTTGTCAAAAGAGACACAAGATACTATTATTTTGTTGGTTTATATTGATCACATTGTATTGACAAGAGACAATATAAAGGAATGGACTAAATCAAGAGATTCTTAAACTCCAAGTTAGAAATAAAAATATGAAAAAATTGTATTGCTTTCTTAGAATTGAGGTGACTCACAACAAAAGGCTAGTTGTATCACAAAGAAAATACATGTTGGATATATTAAACAAAACATGCTCATTTGGAGGGAGAATAGCTAGAGTACCAATAGATTCAAATTCAAAGTTGTATGTAGGGGTGTTAATTTGGTTTATAGCTTACAATGAGTTGGAGTTAGAATTGACTTGCTCTGTTCCAGCTCAAGAGCTCATTTTCTTAATATATAAAAATATAATTTTAAAATATATTATGTTATATAATGTAATGTACTACATAAATTTAATTATTTAATTGTGAGGTTATGGTTGAAGTAATTTTTTATTTAAATATTATCATATTCATTTATTATTTTAAAATAAAATTAATATAAATTAATTGAAAATATTTTTTAAAATTTAAATTTGAATTGAGCTTGGTTTGAGCTTGGGCTAATGATTTTGAGGCCGAGTGAGCTTAAGCTGGCCCTATCTCAAGTCGACTCGTTTACAACCCTAGTTGTATGCAAATCATTGGAAGTTATTAGATAATCTAGAGATGTATAGGAGAATGGTAGATAGACCTATTTATTCAAATATAACTATACATGATCTCTATTATGTTGTGAGAGTGGTGAGTTAGTTCATGAAAGAACTAAAGAAACTGCCGCTGAAAGTTCTATATCAAATATTAAGGTAGCTCAAGGGTGCTCTAGGACTTGGGCTAATATGCAAGAAATAAAGAAAGATGAACATAGAAGGTTATTTGAATCCAAGCCGGGTAAGTTTAGTAGTGAACAAGAGGTTTATATCTGACATTTGTATAAAATTTGGAGAGGATATGATAGTTTGAAAGAGTAAGAAGTAAATTATGGTAGCTAGTTCTAATGTAGAAATAAAATATAGAACCATTGCACTAGACACGTGATGTTTTATGATTGGGATTATTTTTTAATAAGTTGGGATATCTTGTGAAAGAAATTTCTCAAATTTTATATGATAATCAAATAGTATTGTATATCACTAATAATCCAATATTTCATAAGAAAATCAAACATATTAAAATAAATCTTTATTTTATTAGGAATATACAAAATCTAGAATTGAAGTCTACCTATGTCATATCAAAGAATCAGTTAGCATATATTTTCACCAAATTTTTGAACGAAGAGAAGTTTATATAAATCAAGGTCAAGTTGGATATGTATGACATATACAATCCAACTTTGAGGGGAGGTGTTGAGAGAAAATTAGGGCTCAAAAATTTCTTATAAATTCAAGACTTGAAGTATGGTTGTACTAATGTGCTATTCAAATACTTGAAGATTCGAATTTATCACAACTCAAGTGATTCAAAGGCTTAAAATAAAAAAACTGATACTAAACGTAATCGAGTTTGGAGTCTGACTTAAGTAGGAATTGAGTAGAACTAACAATCTCTCTATATAAGGGATAGTAAACTAGGGCTATTATAAGTTTTTTTAACCTTAGTAGCAATAATATAAAAAGTAGTTACCATTATTAATCAAAATCGTAGATTTATAATACTTAATGCCGTAGATTTATAAAGCCTTGTCTTCATTATGGTTTAATAAGGGCTTCTTTAATTGTCTTGTGCACATTTTTGGGAAAAATGACTAGTGCAAATATTTTGTATGCAATAGACAAGAAATTATAGAATACAAAATTACCAATAGGATGCGATGGTACAAGATCTTTTGGTTTTCTCAAGACTATGGTTAGATACTTATTCAAGATACTTATCCACATCTTTTTTTGGTTCAAAGGGACTGGTTGATTTTCCAAGAGTGATGAAAAATCTCCTCTTGATGTAGGTGATTAGTGCTTAGGAGATTCCTTCTCTCGTAGACTAACAATGCATGAACATTCTTTTCTACATCAAGATCAAGAGATGGTACAAGAGATTTAAGATATGGATAGGATGCAAGGATTGAGATTCCATAGCTAATAATGGTTCTAACATACTTTTGTCTTTCTCACTATAATGGACTACGTTCTCATAGAAAGTTAAATTAACGGATATATAAAATTAGTGAGACATTGAATTGCAGCATTTATAGTTTTTTTGCAATCTAGAATAGCCTAAAAACACATATCAAAAGAATCTAGGTTGTAATTGATCCCTATGAGAATCTAAATTATAAATAAAGTACACACATCAAAACACTTTAGATAATAAAGGAAAGGGACTATCATCTGAAAACAATATTTGAATGGGAGATTGGTTTTGCAATAAAGAAAATAGTAATTAATTAATGAGATGACATATGTTGGGGAGCCACAAGAATGTCAAACCAAATCCATATAATGAGTCGGACACCAAACTATCTCAAAAGCTCAAACTCATAGGATACGAGTCTTTTTCACTATATCTATTAGACTCTATCTATCCAATATCCGATGTGGGACTAATTCATCACATCTGACATTATAACATTCTCCCCCTTCATGTGTGATTTGACCACATCAATTTAATACTCTTAATCAAGAACTCTTTTACTCGACTACTTCCACCGTGCGACTCATGTCCTCGCATCGGCCTTTGATGCCCGCGCCTTTGCCCCTCACACCGGCCTCTGTGCCTGCGCATACGGCCTACACCAGCGCCCGTGCCCTTTCACCGATCTTTGCCATGAGACTAACATGTAACTCAATTCAGTCGTATTATCTTGGTAATTTTGGTCTTAAAAGTTTGCACAATTTCGAACCTGAAGCTTTGATACCACTTGTTGGGGGAGCCGCAAGAGTGTCAAAGTAGATCCATATAGTGAGTCAGATACCAAACTATTCCAAAAGCTCAAGTTCATGGGATATAGATTTTTTTTCACTATATCTATTGTATTCTATCTATCTAATATCCGATATGGGACTAATTCATCACATCTGACATTATAACAGACATAAATTACGTTCTCATAGAAAATTAAATTAACAGATATATAAAATTTGTGAGATATTGAATTGCAACATTTATAGTTTTTTTGCAATTTAGGATATTCTAAAAACACATATCGAAAGAATCTAAGTTGCAATTGATCCCTATGAGGATCTAAATTATAAATAAAGTACATACATCCAAACACTTTAGATAACAAAGGAAAGGGAGTATCATCTGAAAATAATATTTGAATGGGAGGTTGGTTTTGCAATAAAGAAAATGGTAATCAATTAATGAGATAACATAAATTGCGTTCTCATAAAAAATTAAATTAACAAATATATAAAATTTGTGAGATATTGAATTGCAGCATTTATAGTCTTTTTTGCAATCTAGAATATTCTAAAAATACATATCGAAAGAATCTAGGTTGTAATTGATCCCTATGAGGATCCAAATTATAAATAAAGTACACATATCCAAACACTTTAGATAACAAAGGATAGGGACTATCACCTGAAAACAATATTTGAATGGGAGATTTGTTTTGCAATAAAGAAAATGGTAATCAATTAATGAGATGGCATAAATTATGTTCTCATAGAAAATTAAATTAACAAATATATAAAATTTGTGAGATATTGAATTGCAGCATTTATAGGTTTCCTGCAATCTAGAATAACCTAAAAACACACATAAAGAATCTAGGTTGTAATTGGTCCTTATGAGGATCTAAATTATAAATAAAGTTCACACGTCCAAACACTTTAGATGGTAGAGGAAAGAGATTATCATTTGAAAATAATATTTGAATGGGAGATTTGTTTTGCAATAAAGGAAATGGTAATCAATTAATGAGATGACATATAATAAGAACTTTATCTCCCCAAAAAATAAATGGAACATTCTTTTCAAATAATAAAGCTTTAGCTATCTTAACAAGGCGTTTGTTTTTCTTCTCTACAACTCTATTTTGGTGTGAAGTATAGGGACATGAGGTTTGGAGTAGAATACCGATTCTTTGTAGGAATATTTTGTAGGAGTTTGATAAATACTCCCGTCCGTTATCAGTCCTACGAATTTTGATGTATGTGTTGAATTGTCAAAATTTCTTGGTGAAAGTTTCGAAAAAGCTAAGGAACCTCAAACTTAGATCCCATTAACAAGAATGATTATCAATAAATTAATAAAATACCTTATGTCCATTCATAAAAGTCTTATTGGTAGTTCAAACGTTACTATGAATAAGCTGAAAAGAAATAAAATTTTGCTTGATAATTCTATGATAATAGATACTCCTATGATGTTGGGCTAATTTATAAGTCTCACAAGAGAGTTTAGTAAATACAAAATAACTATAGAACAAAATTCTAAGAGTTAAATTTCAAGGATGTTCTTGTTAAAAGAAATGAGGGCTTATAATAATTTTCACATTGACTCAAGACCCAAAGTATAGTTGTACTAATGTACAATCCAAATACTTGAAGTTTCGGATTCATCGTAGCCCATAATTCCAAAAGCCCAAATTAGCAAATTGACTTAATGTAAATAGACTTGAGTCCAACCTATGTAGGAGTAGAACTAGTAGTTCCCTTTATGTAAGAGGCAAGAAATTAGGGTTTATGCATATGAAGATGATCTCAGAAGAAACAAGTGATTGATTAGCCTTCATCAACCATAAATCCTATATTTATATTTTTGAAACCTTAAAATTCAACATGGTATAGAGTCATAAACTCTAAAAACCCAATAACAACATTGGGAACCAAAAAATGGTTGGGAGAGAAAATTGCAAGCTATACAAAGAGACAGGAAGCTTGTAGATCACAACTATGAGGCTAAAAGACATCCATAACTACTTCCATGAGCAAAATTTGTAAAAATTTACTTTAAGTCTCTCAGGAAAGCAAATACTTGATAGAAGACCGACCAAAAGGTCATACAAAGATGTAAGACTGGGAGTTAGAAAATTCAGATAAAATTCAGATATAATGTTTGTTCTTTTGAATGACATAGAACCAGAAATAGATTGTAGACTGCTCCACTGTAATAATTCTAAATATCTCTCAGCTTCGTAATGGTAATTTTAAGAGTTTCTCCTTCTTTGTATGTCTTGTAGTCATCTACTCTGGCTATCCTCTAACTCTAAATATGACTCTCATTTCTGTAAATCTTAAGCTTTAATACCATTTTACTTTTATAAAAAAATTAGGGTTTATACTAAATAATGAAGAAGATAAATTGCACTTTTCTGAGAGTTATAATACCTTTCCCACGGAAACCCTAGATAGTCGTACTTATATTACTACGACTCTACAACTCTTAAACCTAATTGGAGACTCTGTTTTTTAGTAACTAAGATTTACCAGTAAAGTTAAATAAAATTCAAACCCTACCTAGACTCTTAATGAACTTAACTAATGATCTGGTCACATAACTTAATCTTGTGGGTTAGTACGCTTATCTTAGTGGGTTCTGATAATATCATGAGGGTGCTTGTATAGAAAGGCATTTGTTGCAATCATACTAAGCCTATTTAGTCCCTAAATATATTTTGAGCCTATATTCTTCAACATATGCTTCTCTTCAACTGTTTCAGCAAAGTAAATCTACGAGTTTCAGGACAAGTTTTATTCCAACTATTGTTCTCATTCTTGCTTCTTTCCTGTACTGTCCAAAGTCCAAACATTTGGTTGTTAAGAGTGGGTTTTCCAAAGGAAGGAAGACTTGGAAGGATGATTTTGGAAAAGCTAATAGATATTGGGGTGAACTTGGGCATTTTTGAAACTAGGGTCCAGTCGTGACCTTATCATGTATAAAGTAACTTGGAATCTATTGCTCCTCATGTTTGGCATGGTTGTCACTAAAGGAAATGAAGAAGAGCATAATTGTTACTAAAGAAAATGAAGAAGAGCATAAGACAAGGTCCTAATCATGAAAGAGAAGAAACAGAAGTTGGAATGGACATAGGGAAATGATGTTTGTTGTAGGTTACTAAGCCTTCTTTTTGAGACTTTGATGTAGGACAACTACATTTTTGTACAGTAAAATCGAAGGTCAAGTTAAAATTGAATTCCAACTCCAATTCAGATTTACCAAGATTTATACAACTGTAGTCTAGAAATCATATTTTCAAAAATGTCTAAATTATGTAAATAATCATTTATTGGAAAGTTGAGACCGTAACTTATAATTTTGTTATTTACTATTTTTGTTCATTTAGTTTTTATGTCGGTCAAAATTATGATTTATTTTTGAGTTTGAGTTTGTAATAGTCATATGCAAATATGGAATAGGATTTGAATTTTCTTATTTAAAATAAGTTATATAAGATTAATATTAGAATTTTAATTTTAATTTAATTTATTCCAACAAAAATTCTAAGTTTGTCGAAAGTCATATATACAATCTCAAGATTGTGATAAAGAACTTTTCTTTCAATAATATTCTCATATTTTGGGTTTATTCTCTATATATTTTTCTTATAGATTTAAGAATCTATTATAGGTAAAAAATGATGATTTTCTTCCTTTACACCTTGTGTTTCTCTATTGTGTCAGGCTTGTTTCACCTAACTATCAGAGTTTGACTATTTTGTTTGTTTGTTACTATTATGAACATTTTCCTAAAATGTAGCACTTGGGTGATTTCATAGTGTTGAGCATCAGTTGAGTTTTTTATGCCTAGGGCAACTAGTAGGCGCATATGTTGTTTATGAGCACAAGTAAACATCATTTTTCTTTTAACAAAGGCATCAATGAATGAACATTAGTTGTTATAGAAATCTTTCCATGTGGATTGGATATGTGCAACTCGGAAATGATGGCTTGAAAATTAATAGGCAGAGTTCCTTATTTTCTGATTCCACCATTCTTTTCCATTAACATCATTCTTTCAGTGAATATTATCCTATAAAGTATTGAAATTGACCATTTTTCCCCTCCTTAGAAACCTTTTAATCCATTTCTTTTTTTCATCAATATTTTTTTACCAACAAAATATTAAATTCCTTGAACACAAAAATGATAGTTGAAAAGCTGAATTTGGGGTTATGATTAGAAATCTTTTTATTCATTAAACAGGTCTAACTAAGCTGTATATGAGAATTAGCATTCTGTTAAAATGTTTTGAGCTTTTGAGGTTAGTATGTCAAGCTGTGTTTCTTTTGTTCTATATCCAGAAAACTTCTGGACTCCTCTGGGAAAATGCAACTGTTGGATAAGATGATGGTGAAGCTTAAAGAGCAAGGACATCGAGTTTTAATATATTCACAATTTCAACACATGCTGGATTTGCTCGAAGATTACTTAAGTTTGAAGGTATCGGCGAGGAAACAACTTTCACATCTTTGATGCAAGTACACATGCTCTTTGCTCTGATATGTAGATGCTAACTTTGCCAATTAATTTGTTATTGCTTTAACCTTGAGTTCCATTTGACCTTTTTGCAAGAAATGGGGTTATGAACGGATTGATGGCAAAGTCAGTGGTGCTGAAAGGCAGGTTCGCATAGATCGCTTCAATTCGAAAAATTCAACAAAATTTTGTTTTCTGCTTTCTACAAGGGCAGGAGGACTCGGAATTAATCTTGCAACTGCTGACACTGTTATCATATATGACAGGTAGCTATTTAGCTTTCTTCTAGTCTACTTCTGCCTATTCTTTTGCATTTCTCAGTTAAAGATGCTTTTCAAAATTTTTGTTCTTACAAGTCAGTGATTTGCAGTGATTGGAACCCACATGCAGATTTGCAAGCCATGGCCAGGGCTCACAGATTGGGGCAAACAAATAAGGTCTGTTCTCCATGTTTATTCTTTTGAGTAAAAGAATATTCTGTTTTTCCTGAGGAAAAATGTCTAAGCATGTGTCAATCTTATTTAGGTGATGATATATAGGCTGATAACCCGGGGAACTATTGAAGAGAGAATGATGCAGTTGACTAAGAAGAAGATGATACTTGAACATTTGGTTGTTGGTCGGCTCAAAGCTCAGACAGTAAATCAGGTAAATTTTTTATTTGGCTCTTGTGGTGCTAAATTATAAAAAAGAAATTCTTTTTTTGAGTTGGAAAGTGGATTCTGTAGTTTTGTGATATTTTGCTCTCAAATATTATTAATGGTTGAAGTTAGGGGCTGCTAATAATAATATACTTCCATAGGTGGTTTCTAGTTATCCTATGCTAGATTGTTGATATTGTGTATTTTGTTCTTTAAGTAGAAATATGCTTATCAAGGTCTCAGAGAATACTAATGGCTAGAGGCTGCTGAAAGTAGGGTACCCTTTATATCCGTTTTGTTGATATTTATGTTCTGGGATATATCTTGGTTTATGTAATTGTTATTAGTAGTAAACATTACTCAGATATAAGCTAGATTATTTCATGTTATTATAGACTTAAATATGCTATTTATTGCCATGTTATTATAGATTTATATATGCTATTTATTGCCAGTACGATACTTGAATTGATGTACTTCTTGTATGAAACTCAAAGGAGAAATGGATGCTGCCTAAGAACAAGTGTATAGCTTTGTTTTCAGGTTGTGTTGATTGGTTATCATGTGTAGAATTATTTGAATTCCGTCATGTGATATTTGTGATGAGTCAATACTTTTATATTGTTTTCATAAATACTTCTATCTGCTCAGCTAATTGTCTTGTTTGTACAGAAAGAAGCTGTTCATGTGTAATTTATGGAATCATATTTCATGTTTTGATAAAAAGGTTGCATCACCATGTACTTGGTTATGCTTTTTCTGGTAGAAAGAAACATAGGGTTTATGAAACTGTTTATCATGACAAGCCTATGACTTGTTCTATATTAATCCACGGACCTTCCAAATTTGCATATAGCATCGGGACTGTTTCTTATTTTCTGGTAGGAAAGCAAGATCCAATACTATATTTGGACCAACTGAAAGTTTACTTGAGTTGCTGGGCCAACAGTTGACTGCTGCCTTGGCAGTTCTGTGGTTAACTATTGATAGTTTGAACCAGAGACAGAACCAGAGAACACATTTGATGTGTTCCTGAGTGAGGAGGGCCATGTATTCCTGCTATTTTGACAAGTGAAGTTACCAAGCAATAGCTTAAGAACTGGTTGAGTAGGCCTAATTTTTATTTTGAAGCATCTTTGCAGAAGTATGAGGATTTTCACGAATATTGAAATCATTTGTGTGCCATTTGTTAGAAGTCATTAATTCTTTAATTGATTTCATTCTATAGGAAGAGTTGGATGACATCATAAGATATGGTTCAAAAGAGCTATTTGCTGATGAGAATGATGAGGCCGGAAAAGTACGCCAAATTCACTATGATGATGCTGCAATTGATAGGTATGCTTACTGCATTTAATGTTCTTGATTCTCATGCATTCCCCTTTTTTAATTCTTCTTATCTTACTGTTTGCCAGGTTACTTAATCGGGACCAAATTGAAAGTGAAGAGGCTCCAGTGGATGATGAAGATAACGATTTTCTGAGAGCCTTTAAAGTAATCTTTTTTCTTTGACCTTTTTCTTTGTTCTCCATTATTTAGAGCAACTTACATACAGCCATTTGATCTTCAAAAGTTGTTTCCAGTATTTTGTTGAGTTTAATGCAGACTTGCAGTCTGAGTTGTCCAAATGGTGTACTGTGTTAGTCTCACACTGAAATGAAAGGAATCTTGAAAATTAGGCTGATCCAGCAGAGATGCACCAGGCGCACTATTGATAGATAAATATATGCAATGAGATAAATTTAGAAAAATGAAGGCTTCAACCTTGATTAGATACTGATTATCAAGCTGTAAACATTAAGTAATTGAATTTGGAGCTAGACTTGCATTTACTTGATTGCTTCTGATACAATTAGTTTCTCAAGCTTAATGATTCTTAAAATTTCTCCTTGTATTGAGGCTGCTTTTAATGCAAATATATGTTATTTGATTTGCATATATTCATAGAATGCTAATCTATTTATTATGCTTATCGTTGTTGCTTTTTTATTTCAGTATTGACTCAGTTCTTCCAATATGTGCATCCTTGAGCACTTTATCCATTAATCAAGTTTTTCTGGACTTTTTTTTTCCTTTATTCGGTAAAGTTTCATGGGTTCATTCTAAGAACTGGGTTTAGCAGGACATTTGTTAGATTACCTGGAACAACGCATTATAATTGAAAAAATAAATTTAGCAGATGCAGCTACCAGCAAGGACTTAACATTTCCCCTTGGATGTATTAAGATCAGTAATGTTTTGTTTCAACTTTAAAGTGTTCTACAACTTTCTTACTAAGTTCTTACTTATCATCAAGTAAATACTGTTCAATTATTTATTCAAAGATAAGATAGAGATATTAAATTAGAAAATAGATGTTTGATCCACCCATTCATGTTGTTTGTTGATTCAAAAAGCTCAGGTTGCTAATCTTGCTGGAATGTCAAACTTATAATTTGGGAATTTTCTTGAGCATAGGGACAGGCATTAAGCATCCCCTTAATTCTTGCCATTAAAAGAACACAAACTGAAATTTCCTGTCTCATGCAATGGGTAACACTGGTCGTCAAACTATCTCAAATCCCATCTAATATGATTTTATCTTTTCTCCATAGTTTTTTAATCAATATGTTTGACTTCACTCATAGTTGCCAGTTGATTTGAGGGTTGGCAAGGATCCTTATTTCCTTGAGTAATTGTCTTTTACCTTCTTTAATGTTTCAAATATGTCATATGTTGCACACAAGTACAGTCCACATCATTAGAATTTTTTTAAGGGCAACATATTGATAAATTGATGTTCCAGGCTTTTGTCAGAAGATGGTCATACCATTTTTCCCAGCATGAACTAATGGCTTTCTTTTCAGTCTAATTTATGGGAAGCTTCTGCGAGCTTTGGATGATATGTCCAAATTATAATTCCCTAAGCAAGTAGTATGTCCAGTAGTTTTAGTTTTCTTATTCTAAAATATTTTGTGATGATACATCCTCAGCCTTTACATTTTTTGAAGTAAGCCATTGAGGATCCTCTTAATACTGTTAGAATTTCATACTGCCGAGTTAGGACATAATGCAACCTTTCTTTTCCAGAAAGAAAATTTTGATTTCTTAATGCACTTTTAACTATCATCGAAGTTCTAATTATCCAATGAAAATGAAACTACCCAAATAGGATCGCCCAGCCCACCAGGATTAGAAAGCAATGTGAGCCCATAAATGAAATGAAAACATGCTGAAGTTGTTATGAAGAATGAAAACAAGGCTTAAGTTAACACTACAGTTCTACATAATATAGACATTTTTGAGATGGTTAGAAAGCGAGAGTCTGTTCGCTATTGTTATTGCTTAATTGAGGACACTGAATGAACATCAACTAGAGTACATTATGGTATGTTGACCCTGTGTTGTACTAAACTATTTCTTTTAATTATAATGTTGAAGGTTGCTAATTTTGAGTACATCGATGAAGTTGAAGCTGCGGCTGCTAAAGAGGAGGAAGCAAGAAAGCAATCTATGGCTAACAATTCTTCCAATACCAATTCAGACCGGGGAAGTTATTGGGATGATTTACTAAAGGACAGATATGAAGCTCATCAAGTCGACGAGTTTACTGAAATGGGCAAGGGAAAGCGAAGTCGTAAACAAGTATTTACTTAGCATTCTTGTTATTCGCTAATTTTTTTCATACTCTTTGAGCTGAACGCTATTCCTAGGGTAATTTTTGAACTCTTTGATTTTAGTTTTGGTAGCTTACCTTTTGTTCTATGTCTTTGATGTCACAATCTTTGATGTTAACATTGGAGATGGGTATCCTTGTTTGTTGTCAACAAAATTGCATTTTCATAAGCATGTATCTTCTGTTCAATGTAAACACATTTACAAATCAGTTTCCTCTTTTTGTTTAGTTTTCTTTTTCCATCTTTATGTGAATTGGAGAGGTCGATCCCTTGGACTAAAAACTGTGTATGCGATAGGAAAAGTTTGTCTTTCTACCATATATAGTCTCATTCTAACATTGCTCAGAATTCTCAGAATGCTATTAAGATTCTGAGCATATGATGGCATGCAGTTTTTGTGCCTGAAAGCCAAAACGAACACCAAGCTCTCCCTTTTGTAATATATTATCCAACATATTACAGATCTACTGTTGGTCTGGATAAGTTGAAACTTGTATAAGCATTTTGTGGTTCTTCATGATATGGACCTTTGTATGATCCTTATTGCTCTGCATTGTGTGCAGATGGCAGCTGCTGAGGAAGATGACAATAATGGTGTGCAAGATGTAAGTTCCGAGGATGAGGATTATAGCTATGAAGATGACATATCAGACACTGAAGTCACTATACCTGGATATCCATCTGGGAGAAGGGGGCACCTTTCAAAGAAACGAAACCGTGGTATCTGAGCTAAGAACTTTCTTTTGTGACCCCATATATTATATCTGGTTTGTTTTTCTGGTGCTAACTTTCAGTTCTTGATCTACAGGAGATAATTCAGAGCCACATCCTCTGATGGAGGGTGAGGGGAAGTATCTTAGGGTTCTTGGATTCAATCAAAACCAAAGGGCTCTATTTGTGCAGATACTGATGAGGTTATTCACTTATAGGAAGGAAAAAATAGAAAAAAAAAGTGTCTTCAACAAAAGACATTATGTTTATAGAGATTTATATTCCACCTGCTTGTCCAGTTTATTCAAACCATCTGATTCTTTTTCCCTTTACCTTGCTCCATATACTCATCATTCGACCTCTTTCATCTACTTCCTGTATAGAAGTCTAGCTATTGACTTCATTTCTCATAACTATTTCTATCAACATTATGTATTTTTTATTGCTATTCTTCTCCTTTTCTGCTTAAATGTTTTATTTGTCCTTGATTAAACTGGATGTCTAGTGTTGTTCTTATAATTCTTATAACTGTTTGCCAGATTTGGCTTTGGGGAGTATGATTGGAAAGAATTTCTTCCCCGGCTAAAGGGAAAAAGCTTTCAGGAAGTCTGTAGGTATGTTCTATTTGTTTCTCTCCAGAAGATTGTTTTATTTGTTCGAATTGTTACTGATTAAACTAATTTTTTGGATTTTTGGTTATAGCTCCAATAGTGGCTTTCATTGTACTCTCCTGTCTCTTTTGTTTTGGATCTATCACTGTTGGTTTACAGTTAAGCCTCTATCCTTTCATATAGTAAGAAATAGCATGATGCGTAGACAAATCAGCAGAAGCATGTTTAATTTGTGTATTACAGGGGATATCTGTATGGTATATTTTGTTGGTAGCATATTGGTCATTTATTTGGTTGTGATCATTTTGGGTCAACATTTGATGTATATTATGTTTTCCCTACTCAAATATTTATCTCAGTAGGAGAATATTTGTGTGTAATATATTTATGTAATCCATGGAGATCATATCACCCATATTTACAAGTATAATTTTTCTGTAACTCTCCTCTGTTAGTGGAAATTTCTCATTCCTATTTGAAACTCTGCTTTATCATCTGCCATGAACATCTCCCTTGAAATATTTTGTTGTGGCAGAACATGTTATGGACAGTTAATTACTCCAACTGATGTATGCGTTTTTTAAATTCCAGTTTATGCAGTTTATGAATACCTCTAGTAATATCAATGACTGGATCTCTTTTGTAAATAAATATCTTTCTGTGCTTAGTAATCATAACCATCTGCTGATTTGCTAATTTTTGTGGTTTTAACGTCTCAAGAGATACTATATTCTTCAGCCCGACTTTTTTGACTGTTGAGGCATTCAAACTTTTATTCTGGTTTAATATTTAACTTGCTCAATATTTTATAAACAGGTATGCAGAACTTTTCATGAAACACGTTACAGAGGAGATGAACGATTCACCAACATTTAAAGGTGGTTCTACTTCTACTCTTAATTCCTATTCCAATCCTATCAATATTGAGCGATGAGAGTTATCACTGTTTTGACTACAGATGGTGTTCCAAAGGAAGGATTAAGAATTGAGGATGTTTTAGTTAGGGTGGGACAACTGCAAGTAATAGAAGAGAAGGTAGGAGATATTACTTGTATGAGAAAGTCCTTTTCTGATTTAGTTTTTGAGTTGCTTACAAAGTATGGAAAAAAGATTTGTATCTGGTAGTAACATGACGAGTTCTATTGACCAAATAATTCGGTATGCTTTGCATAAAAAAAAATGCTATTCTGCTTGTTCGTTACTGTTGTTCTTGCCATATTGCAAAATTTCCCCTTGTTATTATCAAGATTCTGTATCACCAGTATGCCTTCATTTTCCAATGGAACCATGGCTGACTCAGTTCTGAAATTTCCGCTTCTTGAAAAAGCAGGGGTTTTGTGTGAGTTTGACTTCCTACTTTTCTCCCTTGACAGGTCAAATCTATTTATTACAATCTAGGAACTAAACTTTTTCCAGATGATCTTTCATCCTGCTTTCCGGGTTTGACTGGGAAATATTGGAAAGAAGAACACGATTTCCTCTTATTGAAAGCTATATTAAAGTAAGTTCCATCTGGTAGTCTGGTTATTTGAATTTTGTAAATCAGCTTGCATGTAAGCTGCATTTTCTTGCCTTAGTTTGTAAAGCAAAATAAGGTACTTGATTGTTGGAAACATGTGAGACTTGATTGGAGTCAATGTTGATCTTTATCTTTTTAATGTCAATAATGTTTATTCTAGCTTTAAGATACTATTGTCCAGATGATTGGCTTGTTCATACAGGCTATTCTATTTGCCAATTGTTCTGTACACAAGTTGTTGCAATAAAACCATAACTAAGTAGGAAGTCATTGCATAAATCTTTAGTATTTTTAGATGCAAATATCCTTTTGCTTGTCTTTTTAGATCTTTATATTTGTTTATTTACTGTTGATTGTGGACCACCTATTTCATCACTTTAAGGGTTTAAGCAAATCATTATTTTCTGGCTTCCTTTTATCATAAAGGAGAAGTAAAAGTATTTTCTTAGCAACAATATGTGTAGGTATTTCTGTAAGTGTGGCCTTGAGCCTGAGTTGGAGGAATTTAAGTAATTTATTTTTCATAGCCATCTCTTCACCTGAGTTGACTTATGTACCTGTAACATAGCTTCTGAATGGATTGTAATTTGGTACCTAATTTGTGATTAGGTCTATTGACTTTGATCAGTTGATGTGATTTTCCCCACATTTTCAGCCATTTTTCATCAAATTTTATTAAAAAGTTCAAATATTATGTGTTGGGTTAATTTTTTCCCCATGTTACTGCTTTGACCCTTTTTTTTATGTTTTTCTGACTTACATATGGTGACATTGGCTCATTTGTTTGTAAGGCATGGGTATGCTAGGTGGCAACCCATTGTGGAGGATAAAGAACTTGGGCTTGCTGATGTCGTTCGCCAAGAATTAAACCTCCCTAACATAAATGCCTCCTTCGCTGGAGGTGTTCAAATGAAGGATGGTGCAAATTCAGAACAACCTTCCAATGTTGGTATCTCACTACAGTGGTTAATTGCTTACATGGAAATGCTGGAGAAATTATTCAATTCTTATGCTTATGTGCTACTGCAGGGAATTTCAGATGATACAAAAACAAGTCAACTATGTGCAGATTACTCTGCAATGTACCAGTTCAGGGAATTGCAGAGAAGGATGGTTGAGTTTATAAGAAAGAGATATCATCTATTAGAGAAACTAGCAAATACAGAGGCTCGTTTGGTGAGCTAGTTCAGCTAAACTTCCAAGAATAACTCTATAGTGGTTATTGTCTGTCTGTCAAGATTGTGTGTTTGTGATGCAGTAATATTTATCTGTTCTCTCTTAATTTATTAGATTTAATTCGTGAGTTTTGATCATGATTTGGCATATATTATCATCTCCTGTATCCATGTATGCGATTGAGAAGCATGATGTCATTTGCACTAAAATATTTTATTTGATTAAGGTTAAACTAGCAAAATAGAGAATGCCCTTGAAATTCATGGATTGGTGAAAGATCATGTCCTTTAAAAGGCAATTGATGGTTAATGCTACCTGAGGAGAGGGCATCTTGAAAGTTCTGTTATTTGTTCTTGTTTGGCTGTGTTCTGTTTTGTTTTGTTGAATGCACCATTCATTCTATTGCCAGCATATCTAAACATTGTATTCCTTGCATCTCCCTCTGTGCTTATGACTTAAGCAAACAGAATGATTAATTTTTTATATCATGCCAATATCTCTGAAAGGAATAGCTTCTTCACTATATTATGCACATAAATGATATGATCTTCCACTATATCGGATTGAAATCCTGATCAATTTCTGACGAACTTTTCACCTGGTCTCTGTTGAATTTCCATATTTAGACCTTCTAATTGAGAACTGCCACCAGACATCATGGGCATTGTTGATTTAAGAGAATAGCCAGGAACCTGTTTGGTAAGTTGATTAAGAGTTGGTGTTTGTGAGAGGATAAAGCTAACCTAATTTTTGAAGGTTGAGGGAGGTTAAGGGAGGATAGTGGTGGTTTTCTGCTAGGGAAGAATAGTTATTCCACCTCAGTGATGGAATTAGCTATTACCTAGGTTAAGCCTCCTTAACCAGGTGTTCAGGGTTAAGAGGTAACATGAGGTTGTCCCGCATTTGGCTCAAATTAGTTGTTAACCTAAGGTAACCTGGGGATAACCCTGATCTGATCTCCACGAGAAGTATGGCTTTATACCCATAGCAGTTTTTTTAACATGCAATTTACATCATGTAGCTTTTGATTTGTAGTTTGCAAAACACTGGACGCTTGTCAGTGAGGTAATATTTTGGCATTGAACTATTCAATATTTGCTTTAACAAACAAAATATGTTTCTTTCCTGGAAATCGTTTGAATTCCAAACTGAGGATTTGGTGTTTTTGAGGTCGTAAGCAATTTCCTTTTCAAATGTATTATTATTATATTTGAGTTTTCACTGAGTTTAACCATTCCCTATGTGCTGCTTACAAGTTGGTGTTATTTTCAATGCCAAATTGTAGGTCAACATCTAGTGTCTATAAATTACAGAAAGGAAAGAAGCAGATTCATTTATGCAATAAATGGTCTAGGGGAACAGTTTTGCTAATATGATGCACATATGTAGTTCTATATATTTTGCATGTCTTTATTATGAATCTTGTTTTACAACATTAACAAGGGAGAGATTTTATTTATTTCCCTGATTGTTTATTACTTCCCATTTAAGCTTTTCTTTTTGTAGGGTGTTGTTTTGAGGCAATGTTCTTATTATGAGTTATTGAAGGCAACATGTAAAGTTTTCTTTTGAGTTTGTTGAAATCAGACGATTGCACACAAAACATGATTCAAAATTGTCTTGATCTGAGTGGTTTTGTACCATTTTTCAAGCAGTCATATGAAAATCTCTTGCTATGGTTATGTTTCTAAATTGCTTCAGGCTAATGGCATCCCATTTGAGGCTGCAATTGGAGATCCAGAATTGGAGACCAAGGTTTCAAGGGAGTCTAATCCACATGCATCGGCAACCAATTTGAGGGCAGAGGACTTGCCTCTTCTGGACTGTATTGGTAAATAATTATACTCAAGATGAATCACTTTTGGTTTTTCTTCTTTATTTATTTATTTTTTGAACAACTGGGGTTTACCATTAACCCTTGCCTTGCAAGGTTTGAACTCATAATCTCTCACATGCGAGAGGTGGGTACAACCACCAAGCCAATGCTTCAGTTGTCCTTTCATGAATGTTTTGTCAATGTTGTTGAGCTCAAATCATTTTGGCTAGTTAATACTTTGTTTCTATTGTTTCTATTATTTGTATTATTTGAGATAACTGTGCCTTATTTACTTTTGTCAGTCTTGCTGATTATGGTTGTGTTCACTTTATCTACTTTGCAGCACAAGGAGAACCTTCATATGATAACCAACCAGACCGCAGGAACACTAGAAAGATCTACAATGACGTAAGCAATCAAGTTTAGATGTCAAACTGTGTTCATTGCCCCCATTTTCAGGATCAGGCTTCATTTCATTTTCTTCATTTTTGCAGATATGTAGAGTAGTAGAAGAAAATGCGGCTGATGCCATGCAGGCACATTTGGGTGATAAGTCTGCTGGCTCTAGGTTGAGAAAGAATCTCTGTGAACTTGAAAGCTTATGCGACAATATGCACCAGGTTCTCACAGTGCAGGGTCAAGTTTTTGGCTCTGTTTCTGACAATGAAAGACAACCAACTTTTACAGATCTAGAAGTGCCTCCAAATCACCGAGCAGTTACAGAGTCTGAGCCTGACGTCCATTAGTTGAAACCAGATATAGAAATCCAGCAAAGAGTACCTCTGCTAATGTGAGTGGAGACCAGAGCACCTCCCCAGAAGAAGCATCTAAATCTTCAAACCCCTGTCATGCCAACTCAACCTGCCTGCCATGGAAGGATTAGACATACAAAAGGCTGAGGCGAATTCAGATAAGTTGGAAGATGTTGTCGTAGTTTTTGAGTGATACAGCTTGCTAGGCTTATTGTCTTTTTTGTATTGGTATGTCGCGAAGTATTGCAGCTGTAACCAACTTGAAGACTGCTTGTAAAAATTCTATAGGAACTGAAACGCCAAAATATACAATTTGGATTTTTTTTTTTTCTTTTGTTCTGTACTGTTTGGTGTTCAGATGATTTTGAAATGGAGTTTTACCAAAAGTAATTTTGCTAGGATCTAAAAAGACTTCAATTGGTCTTATCGAGTGAAAATGCTTATGTATTCTGGATGTTGTTGTGTTCTGTTTGAGTGAAGGATACAGTCTGGTCAGCTGTAGAAGTGATCATAGAGGGTGAAATCACGGTGACTAAAAAAATCCCAGTGCTTATTTTTGGTAATATTATTCGCTTCATTTTGTTCTACCTACCTCTCTTTGCCCTTTGGCCAAGCTTTAAAATTTCAGATTTCAGTTTCGGGTAAATTGGGACGGACGGTCTGTGAGGCAAGGCCTGGCTGGCATGGCCTGCGATGGACGAGCCTAGTGTTTGAGACAGCACGATAGATACGGTAATCATGCTGTGATAGGCAAGGCCATATGAGCTGTGTCGGGCCATCCCCCCCAGCCCGCAGGCCATGACGCCCTGCGGGATGCCTTGGCCCGAAATGCAGGCCGGGCCAGTGCGGCCTGTCAGAAAAAATTTTTCTCATAAATATATTTCAAAATTCAAACTTCAAATAAAAGGATACACACAATGTATAGCCTACGGGTGAAGTGCAAGTTGAGGGGGTCAAGTTTTTTTATTTGAAATTTTGGGTTAGATAACATGTGTTTTATTGCTCAGGAATCTTAACTCTAGAATTTGGATGAGTTTAACTCATTTTAACTTAAGGAAACAGGGAGGAGTGGATATTTTTGTATATACTTTGGTTCTCTAAACAATACATAACAACATGATTAATAATAAAATAGACATAATCACTAAATACAAAATAAATCCAACTCAACTATATTATATTATTACAATGGTTCTATAAACTAACCACAATGGGTGAAATAATTAAGTTTAGTCATATTATTACTAATAATTTTCAAACGAAACATCGTCACTTCAACATCAAGATCAATCATATCTATTATGATTTCAATTATCTTTCATTTCCTTTTCACTTTTTTACTCATTGACGAGAAATCCTAGGATTGTAATGGTTGTGAAATGATCGTGATTCATAATTAGAATTCCTGCTATGTTTTCAATTACACGTCTCTTAATTTTTGGATGAGGTCCAAATATTAACAAGATGACTGTGTTATCATCATGAATGGGTGAACTCAACCTTATTTCAAATAATACTAAAATAAGATTATTCCCAAAATTTTCAGTATCTAGCAGGGGCTACTTCCTATGGAAAGCAAAGTAACTTTAGGAGTCAAGCACTTGATCATATCTCGTGTATAAGAAATTAACATCTTTGATATTTCAACTTGTCAAAAATATATATAACTAAAAATTGTACAACCGAGTTGTCCATATCCAAAGACTACAAAATAAAAAAAAATAGTAAAGTAATGTTCAAGATCTCATTGAAAAATAATATCTGATAAATATAAACTCTCAAATAAACATTTAAATTTACAATGGAGAGTGTATTTTTGAGATAAAATTGATTGAAATGGATTTTGACAAATAATTTGAATGAATCAAGTGACTTCCTAATTCGATACTAAGGTGGATCAGGTGAAAAATCCACTTGACCAATCTAACTTAGCATGGAAATTTGATTTTTTTGGCGCATTAGATTGACTTGGACAAATTTTAAAGTTAAAATATTATCTATCAAAATCTTCAAAAATATCTAAGGACTCAAAATAATAAGACTCTGTTTCTTTTGAGATCAGGATCAGGATCAGCTCATTTCAGAATTATTTTTTTTAAAAGTTAATATTTATTATTTTATATTATTATTAAATTAAATTATTATAAAAAATTAAATAATTTTTTAAACTTTAAATTATTAAAACATTAATTTTAATAAAAAAATTAATTTATAAAAATAATTTATTAATTTTAATTTTATACCTAACAGTTAAAGTGCCTGACGCTGTCTTTAGGCGTCACGGCTTTTAGCCCAACTAATGGGTAACCAAACACGTCCCATGGCTTGCGTGCCGACCGCTTCCCTCTCTTCCATTTGCGCGCGTCCCCCGCCGCACAGCGAAAGAAACCCATTTCCTTTCCCGTTGTCTTTCTCTGAACCGCGATACGGTCGCCACTGTTTCGATGTTTTCCTCTCTCCTCTCCGCGCTGCCATTCACCTCCATCCCCCTAGCTTCTCTCCTTGTCCCCTATGCGAGGTCGCCAGGCGTACTAGGAATTCTCCCTTGTATTTCGTTTCCGGTGGTCTCCCCGCTCGAGAAGGGTAGCGGTGGCTTGGATGGCCTGTGGATCCGCAGGAAACGGCCGCCGCCGCCGCTCTGCTTGAGAGTGGGGATCGCCGAGGAGGACTCGAATCTTGTTGATGGATCAGAGGCGAATCTGAGCCTCCTCTTTGGTTTTCTGCCTTTTCTCTCTCTCTCTTTTTGGTTTATTACTTTTATTTTGTTGTTTCTGTGGATTATGAAGCTTTATTCTTCCGGTCGAGCCTTATATTTACAGTTTTTGTCCTGAAGAACCGGCTTGCTCTTTAGGAAGCGTTGTTCATTTTGTGTTTTGGTTCGAAATAGAAGCAAGGCGAGTAGTTCTTTCTTTGATATTTTTGTACTTAAATTGCTTCAATTTCGTCCAGTTAGTTTTTGCAAGTTCCCTTCCATTTGATGAACGGCATAATTTTTAGTGAAGAAAGTGAAGAATCCCACCTAAATTCTCTCCTAGGCATGAATTTCCGATAAGTGAATTAATTGAGTTGGACGAACTTACCCAAGATTTGCTTTTGGTGAAGGAACAACAGTGGGATGAAAAGGAATCGTGGGATTTGAGCTTGCATACCACTTGCTCCCCCCCATTAATGACCATCATTGGCTAAGCATAGGATTTGGGTTACATGCAAGTCCAAATTCTATGGGTACATCTGTGGTGGATTTTTTCTCCAAAGTATCCAAGACCATTTTTTATGATAGTTGTAAATTTTTTTTTGTTTATTGCGTATTGATTTACGCGACAATTATTTGCATGTGTTGACTAGTGACGATATTGTTTACTTGTCATTGTCATACGATCTTCTTATAGGATTGTCAAGAGGATTGCTCTTGACAATAGGAGAATCCTGGGGTAATGGTGATTTAGTCTAAAGCTAAAATCTTATAAACTATTTGTCCTTTGCAGCAGCATAAAGTATGAGGTTTTCATTCTTACACTTCTACTCCTTGATCATCTGATCCTTTAGTGAAGGATAGACTCTTGCTTCTGTTTTGAAGCAGAGACCTGGTTTATTCTTTGCAACACAGTGCTCATGTGGTTTGGCAAGGTTCGACCTATTACAAAAATGATGGCTTCAATCTGGGCCTGATACAAGGTTTTACATTTTTGAACTTGGTCCAAGCTAAGGCAAAGCCCAGATGATTGCTCTTGGCAATAGGAGACTTTGTGAACTATTACAACTAAGGATTCTTCTCAATGGACAATGCTTCTATTTTCACTTTTCATCTCATTGCTTTATTCTTCTTACAGTGGTGGTATATATTATAACCGTCACTTATTCATTTTTTAGCATGGTTTAAAACCCTGGTTTTGGATCAAGTGGTATTTGGTTTTGGTGAGCAACAGTTGTGACCAGTTGGGGATGGAGCTGGTGGTCATGACAGGGGCTAGTGAACCGAAAACCAAACCCAGTTGGAGCAAGAAACTGCAGTTTTGGAAAAATTTACAATCTTGTTTTTTGAGGAAATGATGATTTTACCCTAAAGCTACATTCTTACAACTGATCTGCCATTTTGCAGCTCTGTAAAATTTTTGGTTTTATTATTTTATCTGTGATGAACCAAAGGCAAGTCTATTTTTTTTTTTTTTGTGTTTTTTTTGTGTGCTTTGCATGTACAAGGGTGGCGGCAGAAACCAAGTCTTCATGCTAAGACATTGGGGAAAACGAAAAGCAACTTTGCAATCCTTTTGGAAATTTCTCTTGATGCACCGGGAGAACTGTGTTTGTCTGCATGCACACTTGTTTGTGTTTGGATTCTAAACTTTAAACCCAAATTTGTAGCTAAGGGGGATCATTGATGACATAAGAAAAGATGTATGTGGGGGGATATAAAATCCTGTTATGGTTGTTGCCTCTATGACCTGTTTTAGTCTCAGAGGTAGTGACTTTGTGCCTAGTGTTATAGGGATGGAGATGATTGCACATGTTGAGACTTGATCTGTATATGCTTTACAGGATTGGTGTCTTCTATACTTGTCTTCTGTTTCCTCTGCTTACACTAAAATTACTATATGTGTTCTTTGTCTGCTATTTTTGTCTTGTGTCTGCTATGCTGCTTTTGTGTCTATTATGCTTTTTTTTTATTTGCACAAGTGGGTGTGTGACCCCCAATCCCATCATGCTTGGCACCAAGTTGCTGCCTCGCAGAGGCAGCAGCTGTAACAGGGTTCGCATTTGATATTTGTATAATTCCTTGTTTCTTCCAATGTTTCAGTACATGGCTTGGATGGCTTTCTGCTATATGAGATATCACTGCTATTCTGTTGCTAGAGTGGAGATTGCTAAGGATGAGAAGGATCTTGAACCTTAGTGTCAGAGTGTCCTCTTTGGTTTTCTTTCCTTTGTTGTATCTTTCAGTTTATTGCCATTTTTTGTTTCATCTTTCAGTCAAGCTCAACCTTGTCCATACTCCAGCCTCTTAACAACCCTACTTGTTTCATATTTTGTTTGAATTGTTTTGAACAGTGAGGTAGCTTAGAGAACCTAGTTTTCAAGGTTGCCCGTGCAGCCATCATTTAGTTATAGCATTGAAGAAATGGTTGGTCAAAAGGGCATTTGAACCTTTTCTGTGAGTGGCATTGAGTTTGTTTCCATGGACCGAGTTCCTTGTGGAACAGGTGATTTGGGCTCTTTAAATAGGTCAACTAGGTCAGATGGATACTATCCATGTGTGACAGAAGTTGAATTCATTTCAAAAAGGTCTTTCTCTTGCGTTTCTGCACGTTATTTTTTATCTTGTGTGTGCATGTGTGTGCATGCAATCACATGTCCCAAGTTGGAGGCAATAAGGATGAATATTGAGTATTGTCCATGACATACAAGCGTTTGTTGCATATAGGAAGGCATTCAATATGGCTGCGACTCTTGCTCATCTATGGTGTTCTCCCCATCTTTTAAGGGTATCAATGGTTTGAATGGCCTGTTGCTAAAAAGGAAACTGCTACTGCTATACTGTTGGGCCCCATTGGGAAGTGGTGATTGTGTAAAAATCACTGTTAGTTGTTTGGTTGAGTAGCTAGTCATGATGGAATATTGACCATATATATTTTCCTAATTTGTGTCCTTGTGTTTGGACTTGAGTTTGAACTTAAAACCTGTATGGATGAGCAAAGAGTAAGATAGTGTTCGCATGGTAATTATCTCCCTACTCGCAATTCAAACAGGCCTTTGGTGAGACAGAATTGCCAAGGAGGATTAAGTTTATGATTAATCAAAGTTGAATTTGAGTCCTCATTTCTTTGTTTTCATCATCTTACATTTGAGGCGAGATATGCCATTCTTTCAATGATTTATGCCAATTTCTAAAAATAGATATGTTCTTGAAATGATGCGAAGACTTCCACCTAACTTTTCTCCCTTTTGAGAGAGGTGGTTTTTGTTGGGATCTATTACAGTGTCTATAAAAGGCTTTTTCATGAAAACCTTTTAAACCATTTTTTTACAAGAAAACACCTATGTTTTAACATTTGCATGAAACAGAGAATCTTTTGCTTTGCCAATACTTTTTTTCCTCTGAGCTATTGTTTTTGTACTGTTATGTTGCAGATTTGTTTGGGAGGATTGCTCACCAATTATCTTGCATCACATGGACGTCTGGAGGCAGTGATAATTTTGCCTACCAATTTTATTCTAGCTAGTTAGCCGCTTCAAGGTTGTGTGTGTCACTAACCCTTTCCTCCTATTGCTCTCATTTTCTAATCTCTTACTTCTGAAAATAATATTTAAATTTATAATACCAAAATTGGAACTTAAATCTTGCTTCATGTGCTCTTCTCCATTTTGCTCACTTAAATTTGAATGGCGAGGCAATTTGGATGACCATTTTCTCGTGCTGTCATTGCAGCCATTTATCACTTTAGCCCTTTTTTTTTCTGTGGCATTGTGTTTACCATGAGCCAAATGACCCTTAGGATTTCATGATATTTTCTTGTAGTTTGGTGAGACATCATGAGTATGATACATTACACATCCATAATGCTGCTTTTAAAAGCGCCGTTGTGAGGAAATGTGTTTACACTTGGCACGTGTTTTCCCTGAAGCTGAGATGAAACAAGTATGACACACTTTGACCCGTTATTTGGTTGATCAAGCAGGTGCAGAGCATTTGCCTTTCATCAATTAATATTTATGCAGGATGTGATATATGATGTTAAGTTTTTTGGCCTATGCAATCCACCTCAATCCTTTCAAACTTTAGATTGGTGAGCTGGAGCTTTGCTTGTTTCTTATGCAAGGTTTTATGTGTTGTTGGTATTCTTGCTGTTTCTCGGGGTTGAAGATTTGTTAGAATTCTTTATGTGCAAAAAGGAAATCCTGCTATCAGGTTATCTTTTTTACATTGTTTTAATATACAAGTGTTTTGAGTGCTTTTTTGAGGCTTGCTATCTTTGTGTTTCAGTGAAATGCACCATGAGGGCTTACATTATCAACATGACCACTTGATATCTTGGGCCTTTTTGGATTAGATGGAAGGTGAGTTCTCTCAATTTGGTTTGTAATTAGTGGCTTGAAGGATGGAGAGTTCTTTTTGCAAAATACAACTTATTCATACCGCCAAATATGTTCCATAATTTTGTTATTGTTTTTCGAGTGAATTTAGGTTGTGATCTACATAAATTACACCAACCTATATGAACATAGAACTTAGTGTTGAGATATCAAGTTAGAGGCTAATGAAATTAACTAGTAAGAGAAGCTTATTAGGGATTGTTTGGTTGTCTTGAAGTGTGCAAAAAAGGTCGAAAGTGAAACCACTACTGTCAACTTCTGTGGTTTGGTTGCATGACATTGGCTTTTAAAAGTTAGTCTACTACCAGTATCTTCCAACTTAGAAATAAAAAATGAACTAGATTTTACCTTTGAGTTTTTTTTATTTCAAAGTGAATTTTGAAAGTGAGAATAATGATTTGTATTGTTTGTTTTGTTATAATTACATTTACAACATCACATAATATAATAATATTAATTTTTATTATTTATTTATAAAAAATTTCAATCAATAATATTTCACATATTAATAATTACAATTTTTAAATAGATTTCCATGTCATAAGCGAATTACTTTTTACCACTTTTAGAAGTGGATCATAAGTTGGGGGAAGTAGTTTATCCATATTTATCCACTTTAGGCAACCAAACAACCCTCAAGTGTTGTTGGCTTTTCTAGCAACTGATTTGTTAAAAGCCTTTTCTAGGAGCCTATCTTTGTGTCTAGTAGCTTATATACAAAAAATTGAGTTTTTTTTTAAAAATATGTTTGGGGTTTACTTGGTTATCCAAGTGAATCTTCCATGCAATTTATAGTTATAGCTAGCACCGCCAATGTGACATAACAGGAAGCTTCAGGGGTAAGTAAAAAAAGATCATCATCTTCTATTTAATAATAGGTATTTGAATTCACAAATAAGATAAAGAAGGGATAAACTCAAAATGAGAAAATATTATTGATAAGGAAGTTGTTTCTTTTCGTCGCATCATTGGGTTATATATATATACCTAAATTCTATCCCATATTAGACTAGAATGGTCACAAACTCGTGCTCAGAATTGAGATCTAATTTAAATAGACTTAATGATGGGATTAAGAAAAGCAATAGATAAAAAATCACAGGACTTGATCTTAGCTTTTCAATTGATGATTATTTATTTAATTTGGATGAATATTTCAAAGCTATGGTCTCTAGACTATAGTTGTATTAATTTTAGCAATTCAAGTGAGAGTTAGAATTCAATTTTGACTTAAATCATGAATTTTGTAGTAAGAGATGTAGTTGTCTTATATCACTATGCATTTTGACCACTTTGGTTGGTTTTATTTTTTTCTCAATTAGCCCTTATTACATAAATGAAATGGAAGTTTTGGAAGATGAACTGTGGACATGAAACAGGGGTGTTAAATGATCATTATTTTTAGGATCCCATCTTATATGAATTTTGTAGTGCATTCCACATTGGAGTAAATTAACGTAAATTCATATTCTACTTCATCCTAGTCATATATTTGAATCTGAACAAATAACTCAAATTATAGAATTAACACTGAAACAATTAAATATATTTACTATATTTGAACATGGTTAGATACGCAACCCTATTTTATATGATAAAACACACCCAATATACAACATTATAGAATTATCCGGTTAGAGATGAGTGGCATTTCAGTTGGTAAGTACAAGCTCCATCTCTCTTGGCTTTAGTTTCATTCTTCCCTTTTTGGATTGAAGTGAGCCTACCTTACACGGTATTGTGCTATGAGAAGAAGGAATGCAATTTCCTTGTTTTTCTTGGGGAGGATTTGATAATCTTAAAAAGTTTTGAGCAAAAAAACTGGTGTCCTTCTTGGAGAAGAATGCCCCTTATATAATGAATACAAGCTGAAGAAAATAAGACATATGCTAAATAAGGAAAATATAGAGAATTTACAATTATTACGGGTATAAAATCAGCCATACAATCTACTAACTTTAGTATAAAATCAGCCATAGAATCTGCTAATTTTGGTATAAAATCAGCCATAGAATCTGCTAATTTTGAATGACTGGCTAATTCCTTTGACATCCCCCCTCAAATTGATGCTAGTAAGTCAACAAGTATCAATTTGCTAACAAGAAAGTTATGTCGCTGTCGTGTCATTGGTTTGGTGAAAATATCCGCAATCTGTAGAGTAGTGGCGATATGTGGGAGAGTGATAACTTGGCGATCATAGGCCTCCCGGATAGAGTGACAGTCAACCTCTATGTGCTTTGTGCGTTCATGGTAGACAGGATTGACTGCAATTTGGATGACACTAGTGTTGTCAATATGTAAGGGAGTAGGTTGATTTTGGGTCAAACCAAGCTCTGTTAAAAGACCACGTAACCAAATGATTTCTGAGCATGCAGTAGACATGGCACGGTACTCCGCCTCAGTGGATGATTTGGAGACCGAGTCTTGCTTCTTGCATTTCCAAGAGATTAGAACATCACCAATAAACATACACCATCCTGTAGTTGATTTTCTTGTGTCCGGACAACCAGCCCAATCTGTATCACTATAGGCTTGTAGTTTGAGGGAAGAACCAGTAGGGAAGAATAAGCCATGACTTTGTGTGCCCAGGATATATTTGATGATGCGGCGGACTGCAGATAGGTGGAGATGCCGAGGGGCTTGCATGAACTTGCTGATAATATGGACAGCATAAGAGATGTCCGGGCGGGTGATAGTTAGGTAGATAAGACTTCCAACCAGCTTGCGATATAAAGTGGGATCCTTAAGAAGTTCCTCTTCACCCCGTCGATATTTTACATTAATTTTCATTGGGGTGTCAACAGAATTAGTGTTTGTGAGTCCTGCTAGCTGAACCAAATCCATAATATACTTGTGTTGATTTAAGAAGATACCTTGAGGCTGATGATGCACCTCTAACCCCAAAAAATAGGTGAGTGGGCCGAGATCTTTCATGTGGAAAATAGAATACAACAAATTCTGAAGTTTAGATATAGCCTCCATATCAGAACCGGTGATAACAATGTCATCCACATAAACAAGAAGAACAATTATGCCCTTGGATGTCCGTTGGAGAAAAAGTGAGGAGTCATACTGGCTTTGTGTAAATGAAAAACTAAGGAGGGTCGATTGAAACTTTTCAAACCATACTCGTGGTGCCTGTTTCAATCCATACAAAGAGCGTTTTAGTTTGCAAACTTCATTAGGGGAAGAAGTGGGCATACCGTAGGGAAGTTTCATGTAAACTTCCTCATTGAGATCACCATGTAAGAAAGCATTCTTTACATCCATTTGATGTAAAAACCATGATTGTGATGCTGCTAGGGCGAGTATTGTTCGTACAGTGGTCATTTTAGCTACTGGTGCGAAGATCTCTTTATAATTTAGGCAATACTCTTGCTTGTTGACAAGAACCACCAATCTAGCCTTGTAACGTTTTATGGATCCATCAGAACGGAGCTTGATTGAAAATACTAACTTACTACCAAGAGGTTTCACAGATGGTGGATACGGTATAATATCCCATGTTTGGTTTTCTTCAAGTGCAAGAAGTTCTGTTTCAATAGCTCTCCGCCAACATTCATGCTCCATAGCCTGCTTATAGGATGATGAAATAGGAATAGAGGACAAGATGGCTGTCAAGGATAAAGGAGAGGTGAAACCATACCTATCTGGTGGTTTACGAACTCGAGTATTTTGTTTGAGAGGTGCTGGTGCAGTTGTTGGAACAGGATCAACATTAAGGGAATGAGCTGGAGGGGGCCCGAGAGGTGCTGGAATCTTGCGTCGTTGGTAGAATATGAGAGGCTTTGAAGGCATGGAATCTTCAGAATAGTTACTAAATATTGGCAAAACAGAGAATGAAGGAGAAAGGTCATCTTTGTGTGTGGAAAAAAAATATTGATTTAAAAAAAAAATCACATTTCGAGAAACCCGAATACGTCGTAGGTTGGGATCATAACAAAGAAAACTTTTTTGGTGCACCGAATAGCCTAGAAAAGCACATTGAATAGCTTGAGCTATTAGTTTTGTCCGTTCGTGTGTAGGAAAATGAACATAACAGACACAACCAAAGGTACGAAGATTAGAGTAATTTGGGGTATGATCAAATAACCGAAAGAAAGGGGAAACATGGTTCAAGGAAGGAGAAGGTAACTTATTGATGAGATAGATAGCAGTTGAGAGAGCTTCACACCAAAAACGAGAGGGTACAAATGACTCTAATAGGAGGGTGCGAACAACATCTAGAAGGTGTCGGTTCTTTCTTTCAGCCACCCCATTCTGTTGAGGGGTTGAAGGACAAAACCTTTGAGAAATTATACCATTGGTTTGTAAAAATTCTTGAAATAAATGAGACATGTATTCTCCCCCATTATCAGAACGAAGAATTTTGATACTAGCAGAAAATTGGGTCTGAATATGTGTATGAAAAAGTTTAAAGACAGAAAACAATTCATTTTTAGAATACAGAAAATAAATCCATGTGAAGCGACTATAGTCATCAATAAAAATGACAAAATACTTGTAATTAGCATGAGAAGTAACTGGCGCCATTCCCCACACATCACTATGTATCAAATCAAAAGGCTGGACTACTTTAGGTGTGTGAGTGGGAAATGGCAGAACTTTACTTTTTCCAAGCCTACAATAATTGCAATCAAATTGAACATTACTAAGAGATGGTGACCCTTTATTGCCAAGTAAACCAAAATTTAGTAAAGTATAAAGCACATAGAGTTTGGATGTCCAAGGCGTTTATGCCATGCTCGGTAATCAACATAAGGAGAATTGCAAGTGATAACAGGTGAAGTGGAACATGAAGACATAGGAAACTGAAGAGGAAAAAGACGTCCAATTTTAGGCCCCCTTGCGATCATCTTCCCCGATTGCTGATCCTGCATTACATAACCAGATTTAGAAAATTCCACTTTACAATTATTTTCAATTAATTGTCCAACAGAAACAAGATTAGTGGTAAGGTTAGGAGAGACAAAGACATTGGTTATGGATGAAGAAACATCACCAGTGGCAGTGATAGGTAAGGAGTTTCCATCAGCTGTATAAATCTTGAGATTTCCAGGATATTTATTTACATTGGTGAGAAATTTAACATTGTTTATCATGTGATGGGAAACTCCAGAATCAAAGTACCACGGTGAAGGTTTAGAGAAAGGTTTACCTGAGAGTCCTAATGCGGAAAATGTAGAAATGACCATTTGCTGAATCATTTCAGGTGTTACAGATTGTAGAGGAATGGGAGGGGGTCAGGTTGGGCTCTAAGTCAACCAAAATTGATAATTTATAATTTTGGTTCGGTTTGGTCTTTCGGATTTACAAAAATTGTAACTGAAACTGAAACTGAAAACTGCTTTTTCTATACTTCAACACAAACCCAGCTATAAATCAAATAGCTGGAACTGAACTGACTATTTGGGTTTGGTTTGGTCAGTTTTTTCGGTTTAACCCAAATAGTGCACACCCCCTGAGGTAGAGGTTGTAGGACTATTACAAGGTGCACAAAGTGTGGAAAATTAGGACATGTTGTAGATAAACATTGTCTGGTAGTAGAAAGACCACATGGGCTAATACAACCCAAGGTTCCTTGGTCAAGCAATCAGAGGAAATAGGTATACCAGCAGGTCAGTGCTCTATGTCAAAGGGCTAGATGATAATTTCAAGGGAGGAGTATGACTCATTACTGGAAGTTTCTGCATAAGTTGCTTCTTCAACTTCTTTTTTAGCCAACCTAGTCACCAAAAGAAGCTCTTGGATCATTGACTGAGGTGCGTCTGACACAATTTGATAATATTAACTCTTTTACATTCCTTGATCAAGCCTTCACCTCAAAGCATGTCACCTTGGTAGATTGAAAACTCTCCTGTTTGGCTACAAATATTTTGACATTTATAGATGGCTATTTTAGAATGACCTGGCTATATTTGCTAAAGAAGAGATAAGAAGTCTTTGGTGTTTTTCAAGCTTTTAAGAAAGAAATCATGAAGCAGTTTAATACAAACATTAGAACTCTGAAAATTGACAATGGAGGAGAATATTGCTCAACAGAATTTCAAAACTACCTTCGGTCACATGGTGTTGTTCCAAACTTTTTGTTCCTCAACACCTCAGCAAAGTGGTGTTGTAGATTGGACATACCAACATTTAGAAGAAGTTTCAAGAGCACTTTTATTTCAAAGAAATGTTCCTTCTGCATTTTAGGAATATGGAGTCCTAACTGAATGATCAACAGAGTAACTATACCATTGCTAGGTAGTAAGACTCCTTTCCAGGTTCTGTTTCCTAATGTCATATCTTTGAAATCCGACTAAAGATACTTGGGTGTGTGGGTATGTCTTGTACATGATCTAGACAATAAGCTATATCCTAGAGCCCCAAAATGCATATTTGTAGGCTAGTCTAGAACAAAGAAAGAGCATATATGCTTTGATCCTACAATTCATAATTATACTTAAGCAGATGTGATGTTTCATGAAGATTTAAGTATTCCTTTGAAGATTTGCAAGATATACCTATGAAGTATGGACTCAAATGAAGAACCATTTCTACCTTTTTTGCAAGATATACCTATGAAGTATGAACTCAAATGAAGAACCTTTTCTACCTATGTCTACTACTGACTTTGAATCTATTCCCATTCTTGACTCTCAAGTGCCCAAGTAGATATTGTTGTATACTTGAAGAGGAAGCAAGGAGACTCTCTGCTTACTGCCTAACATTAGTTAGCTTCTTCTGATGAAGATCCAGGTCCAGATATAGCTATTGATAATTCTCACCCTCCAATTCTTACTCCAAAAGACAACCGGCCAATTACATATAAAAAGGGGAAAAGAACTTTTACTCTTTACCCTATCAACAAGTTTGCCTCTTATTCATCACTGTCACAATTGCCCTTTGTCAGCTGCAGAAATACCTTAAGATTGTAAAAGAAGCCTTGTTAGATTCTAAATGGAGAGAAGCCATGATGGCTGAAATGGAAGCATTGCTCAAGAATGGGACTTGGGAATAGGTTCCATTACCACAGATAAACCAGCTAGGCAGGAAATGGGTTTACACCATCAAGTATAAGCCTGATGGATCAGTTGAGAGGTATAAAGCAAGATGAGGGACTAAGGAGTGCATGCCAACTCATGGTATTGATTACTTTGAGAGATTCTCTTGTATCCAAGTTAATATAAGGGTTGTTCTTTCTATTACTGTAAATCTGGACTGGAATATCTACTAGTTGTATCTGAAGAATGCTTTTTTGCATGGTGAACTGCATGAAGTTGTGTAAATGGAGAGCCACCAGGTTTCAGTTATGATCATATTGAGGGGTATGTATGTAAATTAAAGAAGGGTCCCTATGGATTGAGGCAGTCCCTAAAAGCATGCTTTGATAAGTTCAGCTCATTTTTTCAATGGTATGGGTTTGTGAGAAGCTAGGCTGATCATCCATTTTTTGTCAGCAAGAGCTGTTAAGAAACAATGGTTCTGTTGGTGTATGTTGATGATATAGACGTCACAAGAGATGATTTAGTTGGAAGCGGCAAGGTAAAGGACTTCCTAAAGACTAAGTTTGACATTAAGTATCTAGGAAGTCTTTATTATTTCTTGGGAATAGAAGTGGCTCACTCAAAGTGGGTCCTTGTACTTTTACGGAGAAAGTATGTATTAGATCTATTGAAAGTTAAGGGCTACTAGGGAGTAGAAGAACAAGGTCACTAATGGGTGCAAACACTAAGTTGATGGCAGATCAAGGAGCTACATTGGAAAATCCAAAGATAGATAGGATTGTGAGAAGACTTATTTATTTAACCATAACTAGGCCAAACATAAGTTATGTTATTGGAGTAGTAAGTCAATTCAGGCAAATTCCCAGAAGACCTCACCCAGAAGTAGTTTATCACATCCGAAGGCATTTGAAGGGAGCACCAGAACTTGTACTATGCTACACTAAACATGACAGCCTGGATATTGTTAGTTATATGTGCAAATTGGGCTGGATCACCTACTGTCAGAAGATCTACCTGAGGTTTTTGTACATTGCTTGGGGAAATATAGTCACTTGGAAAAGCAATAAGTAAAGTGTGATGACAAGGAGCAGTGTAGAAGTAGAGTACATGGCAATTGCACTTGCTACTTGTGAAGTGTTGTGGTGGCTTGGGTTACTAATTTCTCAACCAACACCCTTGCTATGTGACGACCAAGCAGCTGTTATATTACAAACGATCTTCTGTTCCATGAAAGAACTAGACACATTGAAGCTGACTTGCACTTTGTTAGAGAGAAGGTTCAGATTCGGCATCTGAAGCCTATTATGTGAAATCTGAAGATTAATAGTCATTTATATTCACTAATTCTCTCGAATGAGATCATCTTTTAAAGATCTGGAGCAAGGTATGAATGTTTGATATATATGCTCCGGCTTGACAGAGGGAGGAGGGGGCTGGTGTTGAAGACTCTTTATTCATGTACCATTCCTTGTCTAACTGTTCTATGTGTGTCTGTTAGAGTTTGATTAGGATTGGATTTTAGATTGAGAAGGCTAAACCTTTACAAGAAGAGTTATAATGGGATGGGAGCTTGAACCAATTAGGGACTGGCATGGACCTATATAAGCTGCTATTGTATCTTAGGTTTCAGCTAGCGCTGAAAATGGTTGGGTTTTATTTGACCCAATCTGGTTTCCAATTTGAGTCAGCTCAGATTCAACAGCAAAATAGCCATTTGAGTTGGGTCTGGATCCAGATTTGGATTCAAAATATTCCCAGATCTGGATCTGGATATCTGTCAACTAAACAGAATGCAATACCGACATATTGTGTGGTTTTTGCTCTTGTGATGGACAAAACCCTGGCAATATAATATAAAATAAAACCCTCACTACATAATTCTCAGGATTTGCGATTTCCTCTGCTAGTATTTGAAATCTTTATCACTCTTTGCCGTTCAGTTATTGAATTTTTTATACTACAATATTTTTTTGTTTTTTTATACTACAGTATTTGATGGCTTCCTTCATATTCATATTTGGGGTCTCTTTGGATGAAATCGTTTGGAGTTTTAATCTATTTGTTTGTGTAACTGTGGAATTTCTGATATGAGGTGGCAAAATTTTGTGCTGTTTTAATTCTACTAACCTTTTGTGTTCCACTTTAAGGTTTAAAGTGCATAGCATTAATAAAATTTAAGTTTTGAAAATATATAGCATTGTGAAATTTAAGCGCATTGTTTTAGACTTTTTTTATATATTTGCATTATTTTTCAGGTAATATAATTAGATTGTATTTTTATTTTTTTAAATAGTTTGTTATACTGACAAACTTTTTTTTACTATAATTTATAATTTATTATGTTTATTATTTGTATAATAATAGTTTTATCCAGGTATATTATATCCATTTGACAAACTATTCTGTTCATATTCATATTCAAATTAACCAAAAACAGAAATAATTTTTAAAAACCGATTTGCATCCATAGTCATATTTGTATTTGTACCACTAAAATTGATATAAATCTAATTTTACTTATATTTAAATTGTATCCGATCCGTTTTCAGTCCTAGTTTCAGCATCTGCTTGACAGAGAATAAGAGAATGTTCTCGGTTGGTTCTTGATTGCCCTAAAATCATAGAAAACTAACAAATATTACATCCATTTTGTCCTATATTGCTAAGCCTCTACAAGCCTTTCCATGGTCACAAAGAATTGTTGGCTATGCCAAGTTCATTTTCTGCCCAGATGCCTCACTAAGCTCTTCCAACTCTCATCAGACCCACTTGATGAATAGAAGCTTCTAGACGCAGAACCAGATCATCTGCATCAAAGAGATGACTTGACATGCCCTCACTGAACTTTAATAATCACTTTACTTTTTCTTTTCTTTAACTGTTTTCTCTATTGGTGGCAAAAATCTTTCCATATACAAGATAAGAATAGGGACAATGGATCCTGCCGCCTTAAAATTTGAGAGACAGTTCTCCACAGGATTACTGGTGGCTCTGTTGTCTCAAATAGTTGCATGAGGTCCGTCCCATTTTTCCTTGCCCAAGAATGATAAGCAGCGGCTGGCTGGAAGAAAGATCTCAAGGTGCTGTTGAAGGTATTGCCCTTTTCTACACTCTTATGTCATGACGTTTGATCTGTCTCATCTAATACATATACATCAGAGCTGATTTTGATTCCAAATCACCACATCACTTGATCTTTTGTTAAGCTGGAGGTTTTTTTATTCCTTGGCACACTTATCCATTTTTTCTATTTATCATTTTTGAAAAGAAGAAACAGTGGTGAAGCAGATTGGATGGCCTGCTGCCTCTGCTGCCTCTTTGAAATGGAGCAATGCCTTTTCAAGGGACTATAGGTAAATCTTCTGTTTCTAGAACACAAAAGTTAGTCTATTGCTGCAGGCTTAGCTATGAAATTATGATGAGATAGAATATGATTCTGAGTCTTGTTTGCTTTTCTCTCTCTTTTTTTCTCAATTTTTTAGGGGTTGATTGAGGGATTTTTCAATATTACTGCCATAGATTGGTTTATTTCACATAACTCTCTAAAGATTCTTTAGTCCCAACTTGCCTGTCTTGTCTCTCTTTGCTGTAGGTATATAATTCCCAAGATTAGAAATTAGAAATGGTCCAAATATTGATCAAATATTTCTTTATTTTTTTAAATTTTTTAGATTCTTCCTTTCATTTCTCTATAAGCATTGTTGGCCTTATTTATAACCATTTTTCTAAGAGTTCATATGTTAGAAATATCTTAAAAGTTATTAACGTAGTTCGGGCAAATGATTTTGACTCTGGAGATGCTGAGCAAATGGTGATCACATTAATTTCTTCCTGTTCATCCAAATGCAAGTAACCCCTTGGCTTAACATTTTGCGGACTCCAAGAGTAACATCCTGACATCCTACTCTCCCTTGCTCCCTTTGATAGCTACTCTTCTGGAAGCAAATTTACTCTTGGTAATCTAATGCTCTGACCACACAGGCCCTTTGCTAACAATTCTGGCTTGTTTTGAGCGCGACTCAATGGCACAGTATATGCATTCATAATTCAACAATAGGGTTGTAGCTCGAGGGACAAGTGAACTGTGAAGACTGGGAAGAATTTTAACTTTAAGCCAAACTGAGTCCCAAGCTTAAGCTGACCTCAAGTTGAGTTGAACCAAGCTCCATTTGCTCAAACTTGACTTATTTACAACCCTACAAGCTATATGTCTTTGAAATAAAAGAACCCAGTTGTATAATTGACATATGAGAATTGCAGGGAGTTATTTGTGATTAACCTTTTTTAATTTATTTATGTGCTGCTGGGTTCCTTCTCATTATTTCTGCACAGCATGGGATTGCTGTCTAGGAAAGAGGCAGGGATAAGCCACCCTAGTCTTCTTTTGCTTGTCTTTAACTGTATTGTGATAAACAATGAAGATCTACAACCATTTGATGCATTGGTGGTCTGAGCAAATTGGGTAGGCTCAACATTTGACAGAAAATCAACCTCAGACATTTGTACATTTGTTTGAGGAAATTTAATAACATGGAAGAGCAATAAATAATGAGTAGTTGTAAGATCTAGTGCAGAGGCAAAATATAGAGCCTTGATATTGGGAATATGTGAAGCCTTTTGATTATAATCATCTCTGAAGGAGCTTGGTTATCCAACAAAGGAGCCAATTAGAATTCACTGCAATAACCAGTCAAGATTTCACATATCCAACAATACTGTGTTTTATGAATAGATAAAATATGTTAAATTTGATTTATATTTTATCAAGGAGAAAGTACTACAGAAGTCAGTTGAGGTGAAATTTACGCTAATTAAAGAACAACTAGTTGATTTGTTTACTATCGCATTGAGAAGTGAAAGCACGACAAATAATATCTTCAAGCTGGACATACTTGATATTTATGCATAAACTTGAGACGGAGTTGTTGAAAGAATTGAAATTATGGCTTGAAAATACCATTTGTGATTCAAGGTTTACAAGTATGATTTCACACCAAAATACCATCCAATACTTGAGAAATCTAGGATTATTATATCCCATTAAAGAAACTCAAAACTAACTTGGATTCTGATTCAGAAAAGAGAAGCCGACATAATCTAAACAGGCCATTAGGAAAGACCAATTTAGAGTAGAACACAAACAAGTCTACTCTCAATATAAAGAAAGGAAGAACTAGGGTTTTATGTGTATTTTTCTCTTCTTTTCTTTTCTTTCAGAATAGGGCTTCTGTTTTACTGTCTTTATCATTATTGAGAAACCTAAATACTTCACCATAAATCCTGGAAATTCTTAGATTGTATGCACCATGAGATAGAAGGAAGATTCCACTCAAGCAATGCCTCCATCAATCTCTTCTCAAGAAGGTTCTGTTCTAAATCCAAATTAGAATTCACATGAAACAAATTCAGATACACCGGAGTAATCTATTGAGCCTTGTTTTCTCGTTGTCTTGAGTAATGAGAGAAGTTATGGTAAATATCTTATAAGTAAATGTCTGTTATATGATAGGTTGCCCCCCATTTGCAAATCTTTTGTTCTAGCCATCTTTGCCACCTCTATTCCCTGGTGCACTACAGAAGCTTTGTCTCATCCTAATGGGAGAAGAGCCATGAAAACTGAAATAGAAGCTCTACACTAGATTCAAACCTGGAAGCTAGTACCACTGCCAGAGAGGAAGAAGTTGGTAGGATGTAAATAGTTATGCACTATGAAATATAATCTTAATGAAAGCATTGAAAGACATAAAGCTAGTATGGTGGTTAAAGGTTTTATATAAAATTATGGTATAGATTATTTTTAAACTTTTCTCCAGTGGCAATACTAAGTTATGTCAGAGTTATTCTTTTAGTTAGAACTTAAAAATGTATTCTTTCATGAAGATTTAAAAGAATAAGTCTTTATGAAGCAACCACCTAGGTTCAACATTTCCTAATAAGCTATGGATTCTCCAAAAGCAAAAATAGTTGCTCGGTTTTTATAAAAAGAAAAGGAGACAAAAATATTATATTGCTAGTGTATGTTGATGATACCATTTTGATAGAAATGATTCAGAAGGCATAGTATAACTCAAGGTTTTCTTAAGGTCTTAGTTTGAGATCAAGGATCTAGGAAAATTACACTATTTTTTAGGAAATGAGGTAGCTCATTCATTTAAACGCTTGGTACTTATTGCAGGAAATACACTTTTGATCTGCTAGAAGTCACTGGATCCAATAGTTCAGAAATCCTTGTGGATCCCAATATCAAACTATACCCAAATCATGGGTCTTAGATTTGAGGATCCAGTGCAATATAGAAGATTGGTGGCTAAGTTAATATACCTTACCATAGCTAGACCAGAAATCTCATTTTCTGTGAGCACTGTAAGCTAATTCTTGCAGTCATCAGAAAACCTCATCTTGAAGCAATACATAAGATACTAAGATATCCAAAAGGGTCTCTTGGACTGGGACTAGAAAACCTCATCTTGAAGCAATTCATAAGATACTAAGATATCTAAAAAAGTCTCTTGAATTGAGACTATGTTATGTCAGGCAAAATCATCTAGACATTCAGTGCTTTATATATGCTGATTGGGTCGGATCTCCAATTGATAGAAAATCCACTTTTGGTTCTTGTACTTTTGTTAGCAGGAACTTAGGCACTTGGAAAAGCAAGAAACAATCAATAGTGGCCAGGGTTAGTGCAAAAGCATAGTACAAAGCAATTTCACAGGGCAGTTGTGAGGCACTTTGGCTATAATCACTATTATCAGAACTTGGTTTTTCAACTAAAGGTCCTATCACACTCTATTGTGCGAATCAATTAGCTTTGCACTTCTCCAACAATTCAATTTTTCATGAGAAAATCAAATATAAGAAGGTGGATCTTCACTTGTCAGAGAAAAGGTGTTGAATCATCAGATAAGCTTACAATATGTACGTTGGAGAACAGGTGGTAGACATTGATACAAGACCTCCAAGAAGAGAGGTTCTATAATCTAATATAATCAAGTTGAGCATAACTAACATCTATGTTTCAGCTTGAGGGGAAATGTTGAAGTTAATACAGATTTATCTGTTGCTCTCTTATCTCTGTCTGTTGCCCTTTGTCCTTTTGTACTTTTCCTAGTTTGACTAGGAATTTGACTAGGAATCAGGGGTACATTAATAACTCGGGGTTTCTTATTGAACATGGGCTAGGCTAGTTAGTAACCAATCAGGAGTAGGACTTCTGTACCTATATGTATTTGTGTCTAGATCCGTGAAGATTGCATTCCATAGATTAATTCTTCTTGATTTATGCTGAATAAAAGCTAGCTTCTCTCTCTATTTCTTTGTGTCTGTATCTCTGTCAAAACCCTAGCTTCTACCATACCACTTATCAAAACTGTACAAATCTCTACACTTGGTTCTCTCATCAAACACTGGGTCACTAGAAATTTGTAGAACTGGCTGATTGTCAGGATAGAGAGTGTTCTACTTTGCTTTTGCACTAGATCTGGCCACCATTGATTGTTTTTCTCTTCCAAGTTACTAAATTGCCTCCAAGAGTGACAAAACCCTAAGTAAAATTCCACCTCGATTTGAGTTTCCCACTTCCCACCTGTGGCCAAATGGTCATCCATTCCCCAACCAATTGATCTTGCCCAATCTATATCTGTAAAGCATTGAGTATCCTAGGACAGAAGAGCATCTTGGATACTTCAGAATCTTGTGAACATCTTCTAAATATGGCTTCCTACATGATTGTATGAATTAGTTGATGGTGCTGACAACAAAGGCAATATTAGGCTTGGTTATAGTAAGATGAGCTTGTCCACCAACCCTCTGTACTATTCCACATCTTCAACTTCAATCTCTTATTTGGACATAGTTTAATGTTTGGGTCCATAAGGATTTTGACTTCTTTCTGCCAAGGAGTCCATATTCTTCCAACAGACCTATGGTGTGCTTCCTCTTAGATAATGTCAAGCATTTAGAAGAATGTGCCACTTCAATACCTAAGAAGTAGTGTAGTTTTTCTAGATCCTTGATCTTAAACTATGTTTTTAGGAAAAATCTGAGACTGGTGTTGCTAAAACCGGAATCATATCTTAAATCATAAGAGGGCCCAATTGACTCTTATTGTGAATCATAAGGTTTTTCTAAAAATTTAGAAAAGACAAGGACAATAGAAAGATACTCAGATCTTTCTCTGGTTTATGCATTATAAACATGTAGTGAGCAGTAGAATCACAAGACGAAGGAAGAGTATGAACTAATGATGTTAGCAATAAGCAGGGAAGCTATGATAAAATAAGAAAACAACTTTACTGGAAAAAAGGAGAAACAATTTGTTGAAAAACAAGGTCAACAATTTTTCTGTAGGACAAAATGCTCAAAGAAAGAAAATTGTTGTAGAACAACTACGTTAAAACAGCAATGATAGAAGTTAGAACAACTAAAAATAATGTAGAAAGGGACATATCTTGAAGTAGATTTGGAGATGATGGAGACTCAGAGAGGACTCAAAAGAAGGCATACAAATACCCTAACTTGCAGATGGAAGGTGAAGAAATAAAGGAAGAAGTTGCACAAGGAAAGAGAAGCGCGATGGTCTTAGAAAAACCGTTGATGGAAGGTGAAGAGATGATGCTGTAGAAGGAAAGAAAAGCCGATGGTTTCACGTATTGTGTGGGTTATGTTGGGTTTAAGTTAAAAAAATCCGATTTAACGATAGATTTTTAAGACTTTAGTTGACTTGGGGTAACTTGTGAATTGTGGGTTGACTTGGATGATTTAGGCTCAGGTCAACCGAGTCCACCTAGAAATAATTCTAAGCTATTTATGTCGCCTGAGCCCCTGAATTGGTTATTGAAAGGTACAAGACTAGGTTTGTTGCCAAAGGCTTTACATAAATCTATGATGTAGACTACTTTGATACATTCTCTCTTGTTGCTAAGCTTAATTTAGTATAGGTCAGATTGTCCTTAACTGTGAACTTGAATTGGTCCTTATAACAATTAGATGTTAAAAATGCCTTTCTATGTGGAGATTTAGAAGAAGTTTATATGACTCAACCACATGTTTTTATTAATAGTCAAGGATGTAATTTATAAACTCAAATGAGCTCTATATGGTCTCAAACAATCACCTAGGGTTTGGTTTTACAGATTTAGTACAACTCTAACAGTATATGGATTCTTGAGACATCAAATCATTTATAAAGAAGAGAGCTGAAAAATGTGTCATATTGCGAGTATATGTTGATGACATTATTTTAACAAGGAATGACATAAAGGGGTAGGTTATGGTATAGATCCACCTATAGTTGACTGGTTTCATTTCTAATAGTGAGATCAATTCCCATGTTTGATTTTGATGTAAAGCTTCCATCTCAGCCTCGGTAGCCCTTCTCCAATTATGATTTGAAATAGCTTGTGATATTACTAGGAATAGATTTACCAGAAATAGCAAGAGAAAACTGTTTGTATGTTGGTGATAAGAAATTATAGGACACATATTTTCTGATAGGATGCTTTGTGCAAGTCCTTTTTTTTTTTTCTCTTTTCTCAAGGCAATAGTACACATGCTTTCTAAGGCAGTTGGGTAGTCCTTGCTTTGTCCACGCGTCAAGCAATGGTGGACCTCGCCAAAATTAGTTTGCCAAGATTCACGTTCCAATCCATGCCCCTATTTCATGCATCTACACCTAAAATTTCGATTCTGAAAAGCATCTTTCCATTTATAAAATAGATTAATTATCTTTCTGTTTTTCCGAAATGCGTTTTTGTAACGTGTCACCGCTCACTATGCTTATAAAAAGCAAAGGCATCGTGCAAATCCCATTCTGAAAAAGAAAAGAGGAAAGTGAGCCGGAAAGGAGCATGGAGGTCCCCAAGGAAATGCTTTCTTGGGTGTTAAGGGTTAGTATGACACATCCTAAAAGAAATGTTGTACAATTTTTCTGTATCTGTCGATTGATCTATGAAATCTTTGACATATATTGTTTATTTGCTTATATTTGTCTGAAGATCTCAATTTTTTTTCTTAGAAATTGTTGTGTAAGCTTTAGAGTTTCTTATTTTGCTGAAACATAGAGAAGTATTTTGAATTCTTAAAACACAATTCTTACAATCCTTCATTTATATCACATATCATTTCCAAAAAAATGTTATGTATCTAAAAATTGAGAATTTGTAGCATGTAACTTGTGGCTTTTGCAATGATTTGCAAAGAAATGAAACTTATGATGTATCTAATCCTATTGAGAGTTTGAAATTTTAATAGGATGGGAAGCATGTGCATAGCTAGAATGGTGGTTTTGTTTTGTTATAGTTTTTCCTGGATTAGTAGGGTAGGAGTATAAACTTTGAAAAATATATGACCATTGGTACCAAATATTAGGTAATCTGCTAGTATGGATTGAAAATGGAGATAGATTAATAATATCGAGGAGAGATGATCTACTTTTGTTAAACAATTTCATGATATAAAGGGATGATCCAAACAACATCTACATCAAAACTGCCCAATTGTTAGTGAAATGAGGAAAGTGGTTACCTTCCCTACTTTCAACCTTGCAAGTATCTCTAAAATCCATATCCTCTGTTTGGAGGTTTGTGTTCAAACTTTAATCCAATAGCTATCTCGAAGGATTATCAAACAACAGCCACATCAAAATTATCTATTTATTAAGCTTTCTTCAAGCTGAAATTGTATGATCAATATTTGTTTCAAGATTGATATCAATGCTTCAACCCAGCAGGTGCTCAAAATTCAATGGTCCTGAGAATGATCCATACACTAGCCATATTAAAAATTACGACTGTCCTTTTGTTGGTACTGAGGTTCATGCATCAAGTATAGCAAGAAAGATTCAGCACTGGATGGTTTAATTGCATTTATTATTATTTATTGCAATAAAAAAAGAAAATAATCTGTTTCAAGATCAGTGTTTAAGCTTCAATTTAATGGTTACAATTCAACAATCCTGAGCCACGTCAAGACTGTCCATTTGTTGATGCCCTGGTGCACGCATCTTGCATGACACCCAAATGGACGGTCTTGATTGCATTTATTGCTTTCCTTTCCCATTCCTGCACTAAAATAAGGATACAGCTCACCCTATTTCCAATGCACCTCTGCTCTTTCCTTTGTCTGTGATTCCCAGTGAAAACCTTGCTCAATTCTTTCCTCCTTGCATTTGGCCTCTCCTAAACCCTAATTTTGCTTCCTCGTTGGCTGAATTCTGCATTTGTGTATTGGAATTCGGAGGGGTGTCCAGGAAATTGTAGTGGAGATGAGTAGCTTGGTGGAGAGGCTCCGAGTGAGATCGGAGAAGCCATTGTACCATGACGATGATTTGGATGATGATTTTGTTCCAAAGAGAAACAAATCAGAGCAGAAGCAGAAGGTTGAGCGGATAGTGAGGGACGATGCGGTATTGTTTTTCTGATTTTGAAGTCTTTGGTAGCTGAATTTGATTCATAGCTTTTGAATTTGGATGTCACGTGTGGGATTTAGCTTTTGAGACTGTTGATTATGTTGTGCCCGTGTGGGTTTTGGAGCTGGCAGGCTGGGATTTTGGTGGGATTTTCTGGTGTTCTCAGTGTGCCCTGAGTATATGTTTGGGAATTAGGGTTGAGACAAGGATTTCTAAGAAACTGCTGTTATACATGCATATGTTTTAGCAAATGTGAAAATCTGATGTACTTTTTATTTGTTTTGAAGCTTATGGTAGGTATCTCGTTGCTTGCTGAACATATATGTTTGTGATTTTAGTTTGTTTATGCAATAATGCACTCTTGAATTGTGTGCATAAAACTAAGAAGTGTCAATGTATATCTTTTAATGTAGTGACAATGTTGCTTGTAAGACATTAGGAGTGATCAGAACAAGTTGCAGCAAATTGCTTAGGATGTTGGCAAGAATGTCAAAACTGCTCACCAGTTCACAAATTTTTTTTTCATTTGCTTTTAGGTGTTTGATGAAATCTAATTGAATACATGTCTAAGAATGCTTCAATTGTTCATGGAAATACTATAATATGAGCATGCTTTACTTTTTTTGGAGAACTATATGGCAATGCTATGTTGGTGATTTGTTGCATGATTTTCATATACGTCTGTTGATGGATCAGGTTTTGTGATGTTAGAAAGCTGGATCTGTTGTTTATGTAATGTGTTTGATGGCCAGAGTTTGTGAAAAATGTAATTTTTACCCTGTTAGACTACAGTAGGCTGACTTTTCATGAAAGGTGCTTGTTTTACGTAATCATATATTAATCAATTGCTCGAATCAGCAACAAAAATCAGGTCCAGAAAGAACTGGCAAGTCCTGACTACTAAAAGTTGGACATGAGTAAACATGGACACACTCTTTGTTTCTATCTGAGAATTATAATGTCCTAAATTTACTCTAACCAAGTTCTCTTCATAAGGTACTTTAATGGCCTACATAGCATGAGGAGGTTATGGTTCGAAGTGGGAAGTAGTAGTCCATCACTGGCCAACTTCTCAGATTATTTTTTATTTTGAGCCTTTAACAAGTAGGATACTGTTTTAAACATGATCCTTCCATTACATGTAGATGGCAGATTCATGTAAAGCTTGTGGAGAGAAGGGGGAAGCAAAGAATTTTCTTGTATGTCAAACCTGCACATACGTTTTTCATCTTAAATGTGTGCTTCCTCCTCGTAAAGTTGCTCCTCCTGGTAGCTGGAGCTGCTCTGAGTGTGTAAGTTAATTCAGTGCCTATCATTTCCTCATTCCTATGTGATGCTTGTTAGTGGTTCTTAAATTTTTCACTTTGCAGGTTAGCCCTTTGAACGAAGTTGAAAAGATTTTAGATTGTGAAATGCGCCCCATTATAGCAGATGGCCCTGATTCTTCGAAGGATGGTTCAAATTCTAAATATAATAAACACTATCTTGTGAAATGGAAGGGTTTGTCATATCTTCATTGTACATGGTAATTCCCTATTTAAAATTATTCCTAAAATTTTTAGTTTTCATTCAACTTATCTAAGATTAAATATTTATTGTACAAAGAAAACCTTAATCCTTTGGAATTATCTCTAAAATTTTTAGTAGCAATTGACTTCTCTAAAATTTATATTTCGGTTTCTTGCAATTCTACCTTTTTGAATCTTGTAGGGAGGTTTTAGACTAATTGTATGGATCTTACTGGCATGGTTTTTGACAATTCTCCTATGTTTCTTGGATGGCCTATACTGGGACTTTCTCCATTTTTGTTGTAATTGAGTTTAATTGCTATCCATTTTCATTTATTTGATTTTTCTGTCTTAAATCCGTAAAACTACAATTTCTTTTAACAGGGTATCGGAAGAAGAATTTTTGAAGGCATCCAAGACCAATCCTCGATTGAAGACAAAAATAAAGACCTTTAGTAGACAAGCAGATGATAGCTCTGAGGAAGACCGGGCTGCAATCCGACCTGAATGGACTACAGTTGATAGAATAGTTGCTTCCAGGTGTGTATAGCTGATCATATCATGTGTTTTCTAATCAGTTTTGAAATGTTTCCTACTAGGTATTTTGGTCTATGTGCTCTAGATGTGTTGAAATACCAAATGTATGATCATTGCCATGTTAGATTTTTATCAGCCTTCTTATTTAGATCATTCTAGTTTTATGAATGTCTACCATCTATCCTCCTCTTTTGAAAGTTAATATCCTCTTGACGATGAGACTTGCCCCAAAAATACTGAAAAAGGATCTCCTTTTAGATAATCATGCAGTAACAATTTTTGGAAAGTGATATGGCTGTTACCAGTAAAACAATGCATGTTAAAAGGTTGGGCATTACATATGGATCATGCTTCTGTTATCATCTCTAAATTTTGTGAAACATGTTAGTTGTGAGCAATTGCAGAAAGTCAAATGATTTCTTGATCAATCTAAATATACAAACCAAGGGAAATTTGGCTTGTAGAATGGTGAGCAAACAAATCAGCTATTCTTAATCCTCATTAAAATAGATGCCCGTTGTTCATAAGTTTGTAAGCCCAATCAAAGTTTCGGTGAGAAGTTTGGTCTGTATCAATAATCAGGAATGAAATGACGATAGAGAATTGATTGAGTTCAAAAGTACTCTAGATTTACTAAATTAAAGCAACAGTAGCCTTAAGAAACTCCAAAATTTATCATGACTTGAGAAAGATGAACACAAGATAAAAGGCAACCGGTTCTGCAATTACTTCATATTTTAATCAGGCTTTTAATGAAGAGAGATGATTGTTGTTGAGAATAACAAAATCAAGTTAAACAGTCTGATGTGTTCACAAGGTGAGTGTTTGCACATGTAATGGAGAAATGGAATGATTTTGATCAAACTCAGGTTAGATTTTTGGTGGCTTACAATTTATTTGCTTGATATTAAACCCACTCTTCCATTGTTATCATCATCTTTTTGTTGTAACTTTTGGTCTTCTAGTTAAGATGTTCCATTCCTAGTTTACCTCTAGTTTTGTCCATCTGCTCATGCTAGTTTTAGCCTTCATGACACAAGCTTGATTGGGCCTTATGCTTATGTTTCATCTCAAATTCTATGGAAGATAATGATATATTCCCGAGCATTAGCCCAAGGTTAACCAAAATGTAGTCTTACACTGAATTTATCCTTAAGAGGGGCTCAAGTCGTATGTGAGTGGGTAAAACTGGAATACTATGCTTCATTTCCAACTCTTATCTCTAAAATTGTTTTTTTTTTTTCTGATTTCATTTATTTCATAAGCTGTTGGTGTGAGCTGCTGAAAGTATTCATCCTTTTGTTCATGCAATCTTCTTGAAAAAAACTTTACTTCCTTTATTAATGAGATCCTGATGCTTATTTCAGATTGGCGCTTCTCTTTTTTTATTGCATTTTAATGCTTAATGTTGCTTTTCATACATATGGGTGCCACCACACAGCTTATGCTTCCTTTGTGTTACCTCATGGATATGACTGCTGTCTTCCTTAGGCACTAATGATTTGATTAATTCATAAAATCATGCAGAAATGTTCATAATGAGTGCCAGTATTTTGTCAAATGGAAAGAGCTTTCTTATGATGAGTGTTCTTGGGAAGTGAAGTCAGACATTGCTGCCTTCAAATCTCAAATTGAAAGGTTTAACACAATTCAGTCTAGGGGTCACAAAAAATTATCTGACAAAAATAAGCTTCCAAATTGTGATCTGAAGAAAATGAAACACAAGCAAAAGGAATTTCAGCCCTTCGACCAAAGCCCGGGATTTCTTAACGGTGGTATGTTGTTTTGTGTTCAATGCAATTATTTAAATTTCTGTCTTTCATCAATGTTTTTCAATTTTCTGGAGGTCATTTGCAGGTGCATTGCATCCATATCAGCTTGAAGGCCTAAATTTTTTGCGCTTTTCTTGGTCTAAAAGTACCCATGTAATCCTTGCTGATGAGATGGGCCTTGGCAAGTATTTTTATTATGGCTCGAATTTTAGCATTCTTGTGTGTATTTTCTTCAACTAGACAATATGAATGATAGCAATCTATTTAATGCAGGCAAAACAATTCAGAGCATTGCTTTTCTTGCTTCCCTTTTTGAAGATAGCTTGTACCCTCATTTAGTCGTGGCACCTCTTTCAACGTTGTGCAATTGGGAACGCGAGTTTGCTACCTGGGCACCACAGATGAATGTTGTATGTTTGTCTGATAGCTTATACAAAGCTGCTATATTCTTATCGAATTCAAATGGAAATTTTCCCTAACAGAAACTGAATTTTGTTGAAGGTGATGTACTTCGGGTCTGCTCAGGCTCGTGCCATAATTAGGCAGTACGAATTCTTCTTTCCCAAAGAGAAAACAAAGCAAAAAGGCAAGAAGAAGAAAAATTTTAAAGCTGGCAGTCCAAAGATGCACTCAAGGGTCAAGTTTGATGTTCTATTAACATCATATGAAATGATCAACAGTGATTCAGCATTTCTAAAATCAATACAGTGGGAATGCATGGTATTTTCCTGGTACTCTGGTTGCTTGGTTTGCTTGTCCGCCTCTAACATTGTTGTGCTTTACAGATAGTGGATGAGGGCCACCGACTGAAGAATAAGGACTCCAAGTTGTTTCTTCAATTAAATCTGCAATCTACCAAGCATCGGGTTCTTTTAACTGGAACCCCCCTTCAGGTAGGTAGTACCATTTAAGGCTTGGAAAAGCTATTTAATCATGTGGAAATTGTTTATCCAACTTAAAACTATACTCTTTGAAGCTATTACTGTGCCTTGGACATGCAACTGGAAGGTCATCTCGTTGACCAAGCCATTTCTGTTTATTGCAAACTCATTTTGGTTGTTGCTATTTTTGAAATGTTTGCTACTGATTCCTAGCAGCGGGCAGGAAGTTCACTCGATTTGTTTGGTAATTTAAAATCCATGAATTGTCTTCATATTCTTTTCCTATCCTTTTCTGTTTCTTCAGTTACTTGATCTCATTTTTTTTGTTGTAATGTGTTGCTTTCTTATTGTCTTTTGGTTTTCTACATGATCCTCTATGGAGTTGGAAACTTTTTGTTTATTTGTACTCATCAGTATGTTTGGTTGCTAGCTGACAACAAAATCAACAATAAAAAGAATAAACCTTGAAAACCTTAATTGATAGATGTATGGGGTTGGTTTTATGGAGCTTTAAAACAGGCTGCCTAGGTTAATCACCGCTTGATCCATTGCTTTTGTTACTACACATGCATTGCATTGTCCAAATTCCAGGATATCACTTTCTGTACGTTTTCCATTGTTTGTTTCGGCTGCTTACTACATCTAATCATATATGTCCTTGCATGTCTTTTTACAGAACAATCTGGAAGAGTTATTCATGCTCATGCACTTCCTTGATGCCGGAAAGGTCAGCACTAGTGTTACTTCTATTACCAAAAATTCACTGCTGCTTTCAATTTTTGGACCAAGTTTTTTCCTTTGATCCAATCTTATAAATGTGCATGTTTAGGTTAATTTTGGTTTGGAGCCTATTATTTTCCTGCAGTTAATTTTGTTTTTTGTTCAAGATATATGATATGACTGCAGTATGTTATATAATCTTTTGATTTAGTTCTCTATTTGTTGCATGTCTGTAGTGTCATAAAAATGCTTTGTTTACTTATCATGGTAATGCTTATCTTTTGTATTTCTTATGACTGCTCCATGCTTAATGTTCCCAGTTTGCAAGCATAGAGGATTTCCAGAAGGAATTCAAGGATATCAACCAAGAAGAACAAATTGCCAGACTTCATAAAATGCTTGCTCCTCATCTGCTACGAAGTAATGCTTCCATAATTTGTTTGCTTATTTTAGTTTAGATTGTGGATTTTTAAGTGTAACATTCCTCCTTGGGTGCATTTTTTTCTCTGCATTGCGCTTTCTTCTTGAGTGATATGTCCTGTAATCAGAATTGGTTAGAAAATTTATTAGAGCTCAACCCAGCTAGCTTACAAAACTTCCCCTGATGACTTCAGGGCAAGTTGCATAAGAAATAGGAATAAATGGATTGGAAGGACTATTTAACACAACTCTACAGAAAGTAGAAGGATTATCTGACATTTGCCAGTGGACTAACAAATGGGAATGACAGGATCTGACCCAGGAGTGCATTTGCCAGTAGACTAACAAATGGGAATAACAGGATTAGAAGGACTGACTAGTAACTACAAAAAATGTTAAGATATGTAGAGAGATAATCCTGCTAATCATTTTAACTCTGTTTAACATGTTTGTTAGTACATTAGAAAACATGACATAACCTAAAGGATTTCAGCTAGGCTTGAGTACTCTAGACAGATATCCTTGTCCACATTCACAGTGCCACGTCATGGACATGCCATTTTTATTTTATCACAAAGCTTGCAAAGAACATATTTTATGGTTACGTCCTGTTGATGTATACTCAAGTTAATTATTCTGAATATTAATATCTGAACTTCTGAAACACTTTCTTAGTTTTTGTCTGCTTTTCTCCTATAACAGCCTAATTTCACTGGATGAAAATTAATATTTTAAAATTCTTTTATTCTTTTTTCAGACTTTCCTTGACTAGTTGTCTCTCTTCCTGTAGATGAAAAATTCTATCCTTCATTCATATTAGAAATGGTTTTAGTTCTATTTATTGTTTTGTTTGAGAAATTATTTTGTTATCAAGATTTTGATTAACTATTGGCAGGATCTGTTATTTGTATTCTGTATTGATAGAGAGGAAGTATTTCATATGGTTAGCCTTAAACAATTATTGCACATTGTTATCCATCTGTAGGAGTTAAGAAGGATGTTATGAAAGATTTGCCACCAAAGAAGGAGCTTATTTTACGTGTTGAGTTAAGCAGCAAGCAAAAAGAATATTACAAAGCGATTCTTACCCGTAATTACAAAGTATTGGCGCATCATGGTGGTGCACAGGTATTTGTTTCCACATGAGACTCAATTCTTTGGCCTGCTTTGTTTGTGCGCTGAGTTATCTATTCTTCTGAATTAGATATCCCTTAACAATGTTGTCATGGAGCTTCGCAAGCTTTGTTGTCACACGTACATGTTGGAAGGAGCGGTGCCTGTTTTAGAACCAACAAATGCCAGTGAAGAGTTAAGGTGATTATTTTCTTCTGTAAATTTGCTTTTCACTTCTTTTTCATGTCTTACTTTTGGTTTGCTTATCAGTGAATTGATGCATGTATAGTCATAGTGGTACAGTTGCTCTTCACTTCTTTTCTGTGTGTTACCTAATGTGTTACCTCAGGACCAATAAGTCTTCTAGTTGATCAGGCTGTCTAAACCTTGAAAGCAGCAGACACTATACCAAGTGTTTAGTTTGCTCTGAATCATGCTCTCATTCTTGCCTCCTTTTCTGATAGCTAATGTAGATTTCAATTGAGACCTAAAGCAAACTTACAAGTTGCAGGAAAAGTCTTGTTCTAATACTATTTGCATTCTTGCTCCTTTCTGATACTGTTTAAAACATGGGAATTAGGACTCAGATTTCTCAGAAAGTTGGACTTTTGATGGATGATAGAGGAAAAGCTAATATAAGGTGGGGTAAACTTGGGCATTTCCAAACTTAAGGGTCCACATATGATCTTATCATGCATAACTAACTTGGAGTGCATTGCTCCTTATGTTTGGGATGGTTGTTTCTTGTTATAGAAGGAAATGTTGAAAAACAGAAGACAAGGTCAAAAAACATAAAAGAGAGGAAGAAACAAAGTCCACATGGACATAGGAAGTGATGTTTGTTGTAGGTTTCCTGGTCCTCTTTTTGCGGTTTTTTGTGGTACCTAACCATAAAAAATTGCTACATGTTTGTTTGCTGCTGCAGTGAACAATTTTCAGATAATGGTGATTAGGTGATTTTGAAGTGGTGAGTATTAGGTGGGTGTCTTATGCCCAAAGCAACTACTGTATGCATATGTTATTTAGTGCATTAATGCACAGTTATATTTTATTTTATCAGTGGCATGAATATGCATAAACTGTTTTAGAATTTTTCCCATATGGATTTGATATGTGCAATTTCAAAATGTTGGCTTGCAAGTTACTAGGAAGAGTTCCTTATTTTCTATGCCACCCTTCTATTTTGTTGACATTGTTATTCCCTTCTCAGAAACCTTCTAATCTGCTTCATTTTTTCATCATGATTTCTTACTAGAAAAGGTTAACTTCCTTGAATGTGAAATGATGGCTGAAAAGCTCAAATTTTGGATTATGATTTTGAATTTATTTTTTATTAGTCTTTATAGTGTTCTAAGACAAACTAATGGAGTTAAGTACTAGTCTTAGTTAACTTGTAAATGTTTTTTTTTAAACGGGCATAGATTTCTTTTCATTTAGTTGATGAACCTAAACACGAGAAATGACAGGAAAGGGTTCTCTATGAAGGAACATTAGAAGCAATCTTTTTCTTGCAAATGTCTAGAAATCATTTCCATAAAAAAAGCCTTACTGCTGTTAGTGAATAAAATCAGATAAATAAATAAAACTCAAGTATGTAATTAGGTCTATTTTCAATGCCTGATATTCAGAATGCCAAACAAGAAAACCCTTGGCAACTGAGCATAAAAGCTCCATCAGATATGATCTTAACTGTAATTTTACCTGTAGTTATATCTTTACCATGAAGTCCAGTGGTGTCTCTTCCATCCATTGTCCATTATTTGACATCTTTTCTTTTTTCTCATTCAAAAGGTGAAAAATTAAGCCATAAATCAGAGTAAGCATTCTATTCGTAAAATATTTGAATATTGAGATTAGCACGTCAAGCTGTTTCCTTTTGCTCTATACCCAGAAAGTTTTTGGACTCATCTGGGAAAATGCAACTGTTGGATAAGATGATGGTGAAGCTTAAAGAGCAAGGGCATCGAGTCTTGATATATTCACAGTTTCAACACATGCTGGACTTACTGGAAGATTACTTAAGTTTCAAGGTATTGACAAGGAAACATCCTTAACATCTTTGATGCAAGCACACATGCTTTTTTCTCTGACATGTACATGCTATTGACCCATTAATTTTGTATGGTATTAACCTTGAGTCACATTTGACCATTTTGCAAGAAATGGGGTTATGAGCGGATTGATGGGAAAGTCAGTGGTGCTGAAAGACAGGTCCGCATAGATCGTTTCAATTCGAAAAATTCAACAAAATTTTGTTTTCTGCTTTCTACAAGAGCTGGAGGACTGGGAATAAATCTTGCAACTGCGGACACTGTTATCATATATGATAGGTAGCTATTTAGCTTTCTTGTAGTCTATTTCTTCCTCTTTTGCATTTTTCAGTCAAAGATGCTTTCCAAAATTTTTGCTCTTACACATCCGTGATTTGCAGTGATTGGAACCCGCACGCAGATTTGCAAGCAGTGGCCAGGGCTCATCGATTGGGGCAAACCAATAAGGTCTGTTTGTCCATATTTATTCTTTGTACGAAAGAGTATTTTTTTCTAAGTGGGTGTCAATGTCATGTAGGTGATGATATATAGGCTGATAACTCGGGGAACTATCGAGGAGAGAATGATGCAGTTGACTAAGAAGAAGATGATACTTGAACATCTGGTTGTTGGTCGGCTTAAAGCACAGACAGTGAATCAGGTTAAATCTTGACTTGGCTCTAGTGGTACAAAAATAATAAAAAACAAGGCAATATTTTTCAAGTTGCAAAGTCTGAAAGTGGACTATGTAGATTTCTGATATTTTGCTCTTGAAATGTGTTTGAAGATCTAGTATATCACTAATGGTTGAAGTTGGCCGCTAATAAAAATGTATTGCTGTAGGTGGTTTATAGATATTTTCGGATATCATATATTTTGTTCTTAAAGTAGAAATATGCTCATCAAGCTCTCAACAAATGCTAATGGGTTAAAAATAGGTTTTTGGTAACAAGAGTAGCTAATTACCGGCTAGGGTTTGACAGAAACTAGGGTTTCTGAAAAGAGAGAGAAAGAGATAGCTTTATTTCATTAATCTGAGAAAGTAGATAATACAATACAATAACCACAGGATTCCCTTCTTATATATAGGGAATAAATCCTACTTTGAGTTAAATTCAAGTAGGTTTCTAACTTCTCTAACTCTTAAGTCCAACAACAATACTACCCAGGTCCTTATCCTATTCAGGTTCCTTGTTTGACTAGGAAATTGACTAGAAAATTGACTAGTTACAGCTAGCAGAGAATCTAAGTTATTTCATGAACCCATCAAGCTGGTATCAAGCATGTTCAACTTGAAGATATTTGCTTGCAAGCAATCTCAAGACTTTTGTGAGTATATCTGTTAGTTGTTCTTTTGTTAGGGTATCTTGAAGATCAATTTTCTTGCCCAAGACTTTTTCTTTGACAAAATGGAGATCTATTTTAATGTGCTTTGTCCTCTCATTAAACACAAGGTTGCTGGAGATGTACAAAGTTGACTGGTTATCACAATATATTCTAGTAGGTTCATTCACAGAGTAGGCCAGTTCCTTTAGTAGTAATTGAAGCCATAATGCTTCCCAAGTTCCTAGGGCTGGAGCTTTGTATTCAGCTTCTGCACTAGATCTAAGCCACCACCTTCTGCTTTTTATTCTTATAGTTCACCAAATTTCCACCCATAGATGTGCAATACCTTGAGGTAGATTTTCTACCTGATGGCGAGCCAACCTAATTTGCATCTACAAAGCATTGGATGCCTAGATTTTCATACTTCTTGTAGCATAAACCTAGACCTAGTGCTCCTTTTAGATACCTCAAGATTTTATATGCAACATCCGAGTGTGGCTTTTTAGGTGATTTCACATTGCTTATAACAAATGCAATGTCTGGCTTAGTTTTAGTCAGATAGATGAGCTTGCCAACTAACTTTCTGAATTGTCTTGAGTCGTCAATTTCTTCTCATGAATCAGGATATAGCTTCACATTTGGATTCATGAATGCATTTGAGCTCTTGCTGCCAAGGAGCCATGTCTCCTTTAGGAGGTCACATGTTCATTTACTTTGGGAAAGAACCAGGACTAAAGCAAAATGTGCTACTTCCATTCCTAGGAAGTAGTACAACTTGCAAGATTTTTTATTTCAAACTATGTCTTCAAGAACCTTTTGAGCTTTATTATTCCTTCAGCATCATCCTCTATCAATATAATGTCATCCACATATACCATTAGTATGATTCTTTCCTCTCATTCATTTGTTATAGAAACCGAATAGTCTTATTGGCTCTTTAGAAATCCATAGTTGATCTAAGTTGTACTGAACCTTCTAAACTATACTCTGGGGGATTGTTTTAGTCCATCTAGAGCCCTCTTTAGCTTGCACACCAAATCTTGTCCCCCTTGATAACAAAAACCTAGAGTTTGCATCATGTACACCTCTTTCTTGAGGTCACCATGAAGGAATTCATTCTTCACATCCATTTGTGACAAACTCTGCCTGTGTTTACCGCTAATGATAATATTACCCTCATCGAAATTAATTTAGCAACTAGTAAGAAGGTGTCAAAATAATCCACTCCATATGTTTTGAGTGAACCCTTTTACAACTGACCTATTACCATCTGGTTCGTGCTTCATAGTGTAAACCTACTTGCAACCCACAAGTTTCTTTCCTTGTGGCAATGTAACCAGTTCCTATGTATGCTTTTGATGCAGGGCTTCTATCTCTACCACCATGGCCCTTCTCCGCCTTGGATCTGACAATGTTTCTGCTATTGTCTTAGGAATAGGAACAGCAGAATGGATAAAGCAAGATGTTTGTAAGTGGGAGATAGGATTTTATAGGAAACAAACTTACTAATAAGATATTTGGCACAAAATTTTTTCTCTTTTCTCTCAATGCAATAGGAAGGCGATATTCAACTGAGCTAGGTGACATACCTAAACTATTTTCAAGCTGATCAGGAATTTGAGGTTGTTTTGGACCTTCATGAGTAGTGACTGGTGGAACTGGTTCTTGATTGGAGACTGTCATTTTGCTTCTAGTGTAGACAATACTAAATTATTGTCTTTTGTTGTATAAGGAATATTGGTGGTTTGTTCATCTACAGGTAAGGGCAGAACTGGCTCAGGTTGCAACAGCTGCTTGGAAAAGCTTTGGCAGCTGTTGTTACTAAGAAAATTCAGATCCTTATTTTCTTCAGAAAAATAAGGAACATAAAGAAAGTTACATCCATAAAGATGTATCTTTGGTGTCTTAGATGATCATAATGTTTATACCCTTTCTGCAATCTTGAATACCGTAAAAAGACACATTTAATAGCTTTATATTGAAGTTTATCCCTAGATATGTTTAGGCCTTGGACAAAACAGGCACATCCAAAAATTAAAGGTTTATATGGAATGGCTCAACCTCAGCAAAGGATTCGAAAAGGATTCTTGTCTTGCAGAATAGAGGTAGGCATTCTGTTAAATAAGAATGCAAATTGTTTGCATAGCATCCCCCTGAACCTATGAGGAACATTATGCTTCGTCATGATTGCTTCACCTACTTCAAGCGTCTGTTTTTCCTTTCAGTCACATCATTTTGTTGTGGTAGGGCTGTACAAGCGGTTGAAAGAATATTCCATGGGCTGGGAGATATTCTTGAAGTTTAGAGCTAACATATTCTCTTCCATTATCAGCCTGCAATATTTGATTGAGGTGCTGAATTGATTTTGAATTTTTTTTTTTTGTGAAACAGTTTCAAGATTTGGTTAACTTTATACTTGTTTTTTGTTAAATAGACCCAAGTCATTCTAGAGTAATCATCAATGAAGCTTACAAAATGCTTGAATCGATCAGGAGAGTTGTCTGAAGTCCAGACATCATTATGAATTAAATAAAATGGATACCTACTTCTATTATTCTAGAGGGATTACTGTCCGTATGGTGTTTTGCTAATTCATAGGCTTCACAAGAGGAATTTGGTTGTGAACTCCACCTGGCAAACATAGTTTTAAGCTTAGAAAAAGATAGATGTCCTAGACTATAATGCTAGAGAAGTAAATCATCTTGCTGACTGATGCAAGCTTTAGCATAGTTTCCACCTAGATCCAACATATACAGTCCTCCATCTTCAATCCTCTACCAATCATCTTTCTTGTATGAAGGTCCTCAAAAACACAATAGGAGGGATAGAAAGTTATACTACAGTTCAAGTTCTTGGTTAGCTAGCCAACTGATAGAAGGTTATAAGAAAATTTATGGACAAGAAGTGTTGAAGATAAGGTAAGAGAGTGAGTTTTGATATGTCCTTTGCCCTTGACTAGAGCATGTTTTCCATTGGCTAGAACAACATGCTCAGTACTAGGCATATTCACAAGGGAAGAGAACAAATAGGGGTAACTGGCTATATGGTCTGCTAATGATCCAAGGTGAAGAATCTGTCATTCTTGTGGCTGAGGCTATCAATGCTTTTCTTTTCTGCATCGCCTGATCACCCTTTTCTTTGCTCATGTTCAAACTAAGTGTTCCTTTGGAGGAGTCTTTTGCTGTGGTATAGTTTCTGTCAAGCTCTCTTTGTTGCTGTTTTACTGGTTGTCTGAGTTATATTTGCAACCGCTGGCCTGCCATGTAAAAAATCCTAACACCTGTTTGTTGTATGGTTAGTTCTCCCATAGTGTGTGCATCTCATATTACTTCTGCCCCTTCCTCCGCCTCTACCAGAAAGTCCTCCATGTGCACTTTGACTTGCTTCTCCTTTCCAATAATTTTTGTTCTTATCAGACATCACAGCTACAACTTCATACGTTTGGTCTTGGTTGTTGTGTTGAAGATTGGTCTTTTGTAGTCTTGAATAAATGCTGTTTACAGAGGGAATGTCTTTCTCAGACAAGAATTGAGCCTTAATTGACTCATATTCTTTGTCTAGGGTTGAGAGGAACAAGCTTACCCTGAATTCTTCCTTGTACAGGTTTTGTCGTTCAATGTTACTAGTTGAGGGCTAATATGTTAAATTGGCTGGAGTTCTAGAAATGAGGGTTTTGAGAAAGAGGATAAGCTGGCTCTCATTGAGTAGTAGAAGAGAAAAATTCAAGTACATATTTCGTACTCCTTTGTAGGCTTTATATAGGACAGTCCACTTCTAAAGATAGACAGATTGGATTTGATTAGATTTGATGATTGGATCTAGTTTGATATTCAAATCTTCTTCCTTATTAACTTCTACACCTCCATCATGTTGGAGCATAGATGTAAATCATGCCCAGCTTGGTCAGTATACCTTCGAGATGATCTCTGCGAACTGGTTTAATAAGAATATTTGTAAGCTGTAGACCAGACAACATGATTCAGATGTAGAGTATCATTGAGCACTTGATTCCTTACAAAATGAAGATCCAGTTTTATATGCTGTGTTTTTTTTATGGAAAAGAAGATTAATTGATGCATGGATTGTTATCTGGTTATCACATAAAAGACTTGTTGGAATACTAATAGGAATGCATAGCTTGACTATTAGATTCTTCAACAATGGAATTTTGCAGTTGTTGAGGCAATGACTTTATTTAGCTTCGGCAGTTGAATGGGTTCCAACATTCCAGGCCACAAGGTTACCACATAGAAACATACAATAACCAAAAATACACTTGCGACCTGCAGGAGATCAAACCCAGTTAGCATCATTATAACTGCCACTTGAAGATTTGAATAGTACCTATACAACAATCCAGTGCCAATACTGCTTTTCAAGTATCTCAGAATTTGGTTGACAGCTTCAAGATGTGGCTTTCTAGGTGTATGCATATATTGGTTGACCATGCTAACTAAATATGACATATCACGCCTTGTAATTGTTAAGTATATCTATCAACCGACTAATCTCCTCTACATCTCAAGGTCTTGAAGAAGTGTACATTGGTCTGGATTTCGCTTAGTGTTAGGATCTATAGGAACTTTTGCTGGTTTACAATCAAGAAATCCAATGTCTTTAAGAAGATCAGTAACATGTTTTCTTTGAGTTAAAGCTACCTCTTGTTTAGAATTCAATACCTCTATGCCCAAGAAGTAATGAAGCCTTTCCTAGGTTTTTAATAGCAAACCTAGAATGCAGAAACTTTGGATCATATATACCCTTACACATCGCCACCTGTAAGCACTATATCATCCGCATAAACAGTTATAATAATCATCCCAATCTCTGATCTTTTGAAAAATAAATCATTCCAACCTCTGATCTTTTGAAAAATAAGTAGTCTGGCTTGCTTCTTTGACAGCCAAAAGTCTAATATAGTTGCACTGAATTTATCAAATCAAGTATGGGGGGATTGCTTTAAATCATAGATGACCTTTTTAAGTTTGTAGACATGCTCTTTCTCAAAAGAGTAACTCTGGTGGTAAACAAATATAAATCTACTTATTTAAACCCCCATGTAGGAAAGCATTCTTAACATTCAATTGAGATAAGTTCCAGCCTTGATTCAGAGTCATTGAGATAACAACTCTGATTGTGTTAAGCTTTGCAACAGGAGAAATGGTTTCAAAAATACTTTTTTCCATAAGTTTGAGTGAAACCTTTAGCTACCAATCAAGCCTTACACCTTTCAATTGAGCCATTCCATTGATGATCTATAGCCTTTTTCCCTTTCGGCAGGAGAACAAGTTCCCAAGTATCATTCTGTTGAAGAGCAGTCACCTCATGAATCATAGCAAATCTCCACTCTGAATTGTCAAGAGCTTCTTTTACATTCCTTGGTTTTCTTAAAGCAATAGTGAGATCATCAGTTGCAGCTTCCAAAGGATCAGACTAGTTATTCTGAGCAGGATCCTCAACAAAAGTTGATAATTAGTTCTGATTTGGAGGTTCAGATACAAGCTTCTTGTTCCTTCTGCTGCAGACAATGACATCTAATGATGGCCTAGTAGTAGAAGGTTGTGCAGTAGATAGGTCAAGGATAGGTAGAAGCAGAACAAGAAGTGGTTTTTCAAAATTTTCAGGTTCTATGGACCGGTAACACTCATTAAGTGCCATAAATGAATCTGAAACTTGTTTTGAATAATAAGAAACATCATAGAAACTGACATCAACAGAAGTAAATATTTTATGAGTGATGGGATTATAACATTTATAACCCTTTTGAAAGCTGGAGTATCCTAAGAAGATACATGTACAAGCTATAGGTTGAAACTTGTCTTTATGAGGGTCATGATTGTGGACAAAACAAATAACCAAACACTCTGGGTTGAATAGGGAAGGAAGAAACTTTAGGAAACAAAATATTATAAGAGCTTTTGTTATCAAAAAATGGGGTTGGAAGTCTATTGATTAAATAACATGCAGTAAGTACTGCATTCCCCTAATAAATAGATGGAACTGATCTCTCAAAGAGTAAAGCCCTGTCAACTTCTAATAGATGCCTATTTTTTCTTTCATCAATAAAATTTTGTTGAGGGGCATATGGACAAGTTGTTTGCAAAATAAGCACATGATTTTGAAGATAGGTTTGAAATGAACTAGAAAGACACTCCCCTCCATTATCAGTCCTGAGAACTTTGATTTCTGGATTAAGTTAAGTTGAAATTTCTCTCAGAAATATTTGAAAGTTAGAGAATACCTCAAACTTGAATTTCATCAGGTATAACCATGTCATACATGAGTGATCATCAATGAAGATCACAAAGTATCTAAAACCATCAAGAGTAGGTCTCCTTGAGGTCCACTATGAATCAATTAAGAAGGCAAGAGATTGATTTTATTAATTCTAAATGGATACATAGTTCTATGATGCTTGGCAAACTCATATGATTGACACAAATGCCGAATACAATCTTGACTTTGGGAATAAAATTTTTAAAATTGACAAAGATGGATGACCTAGTCTACAATGTTACTTCGTGAAAGGTTCTTGATAACAACTAACTAAAAAGCCTTTCTTTGATGCCCATCAAGATCAAAGAGATACAAGTCATTTTCCTCACGACCTCCGCCAATCATCTTTTTCCTTTTAAGATCATAAAATTCACAATAAGTGGGATAAAAGGTTATGCAACAATTTTTTTCCTTAGTAAGTTGACTAACTAAAAGAAAATTGCAAGGGAATTCAGGGACATATAGGACAATATTCAATGAAAATTTGGTAGTTGGATTGTTCCTTCGCCAGAAGTAGAAGATATTGATCCATTTGCCGGAGTAACGTATTTAGAGAAGGTTATACTATTGAAAAGAAGCGAGAGAATTGTAGGTGCGAATCATGTGGTTTGAAGCTACTTAATCTATAATCCATTGTGGGCTGGAGATACTGGAATAGATGAGATAGTAGAAGCTGAGGGATTAGTAGTAATAAATTGTTGATGTTGAGAAAACATGATATATTTTGATTCAGGGATAGGAACAAGATCTTGATCATGATGGCCTGAACCAGTTGGAGATGAACTTTCTCAACCTGACCTTTAGTAACACCAGTAACCTGAGAATATACAGCCTACAAATTGTTATCACATGTTGGTTTCCCAATAATGAGCCAACACCTATCAACTGTGTGATTTGTGCGCCCACACTGGTGCACTGGAGGTTACCACAACCTCTTTTTCTGCCAAACTGCCCCCCACGAGCTCCACGGCCTCCATCACCTCTTCCCCATGCTTGCTGAACGGTAGATATTATAGCAAAGACTTCTGTTGAATTTGTTTGAAGACTAGATGTCAAGGAAACACTTTGAAGCCTTGACTACATGTTGGTGAGTGAAGGAATCTCATTGTTGGTCATAAACTGATCACTATCTGCAGTCAGGGGTTGCTAAGTGTTTAGCTCTTCCCACAAATTTTTCATCTGGCCATAATATTCACCAAGTGGATGGCCAGCCTGTTTAGCTTTACAAAGAGATTCTACAATAGCACAAACCCTAGTAATGCAAGTTTCTTTTGAGTATAATTCCCTGGCTTCACTCCAAATTACTTTATTGGTCTTGCAAAACATAAAGTGGCTACTGGCCTGAGGCTTCATGTTGTTCCAAAGAAGAGACATCGTATTGTTGTTTTCATGTCTCCGCTCCTTTGCAAAACATAAAGTGGCTACTGGCCTGAGGCTCCATGTTGTTCCAAAGAAGAGACATGATATTGTTTTCATGTCTCCACTCCTTTTCGGTAGGCTTAGAAAGGTTCATCTTCAATTATGTGTAGCTTTCCTCGTGCCTCCAAATACACTTCAACAGCTATGGACCATTGTAAATAATTTTGATTCCCTTTCAATTTAATTGAAGTGATCTGAACTCCAACCATATCCCCAAGCTTGTTGTTGCTCTCAATATCAGCCATGCTCAAATCTAAGAACTACTAGCAGGAGATAACTTGTATGACAAGTGGATGAGATGCAGAGGAAGGGCAGGAGGCTTCAGAAAATTTTTCATGTTAAATTGGTTGGAGTTGTAGGAATAAGGGTTTTGAGATAAAGGATAAGCTGGCTCTCATTTAGTAGAGCAGAAAAATACATGTACATGTTTCATTCTCCTATATAGGCTTTATATTGGACAACTCACTTCTAAACATGGACAGATTGGATTTGATTAGATTTGATCTGATTGGCTCTGGTTTGATCTTCAAGTCTTCGTCCTTCCGTATTGACTCCTACATAATATACAGTGAGCTCATCCCACAAGCTTTTCATCCTTGCAAAGTGGGGCTCTAGATATTTTCCTGATTGTCTAGATTTCACCATCTCTTCAATGAGCTCAAAGATCCTAGATATATTATTTTTTTTCCAAAGTAACATTTGTTGGCTTCATCCCCAATTTCTTTAGCTGTATCAGAGGACATCATATTACCGCTCACAATAGGATCCATGCTATTCCATAGTAAGGTCATGACTTGACCACTTTTTTTGTGCCAGTTTTCATCAGGTTTCTCAGGAGGTGACTTCTCAATATATGACATTTTCCCTTCATCTCTAAGAAACACCTACACTGCCTTTAACCATTGATAATAATTCCTAGATCCCACAAGTCTTACAGTAGTCATCTGGAATTCAGAAGTATCATCCATGGTCAAGGATACTTTATTGTCTTCCTGTGAGCTTTCCATAAGGACAGGGGAGAGAATCTAGGGTTCCTAAAGTTTGGAAAACAGGAGCTCTTAAGGCTCTGACACAATGTTAAGATTTGTAGGGAAAAGGATAGGTTGCTGGTGACAAGAGTTAATTACCAGGTTTTGACAGAAACTATGGTTTCTGAGAAAAGAGAGAAACAGAGAGCTTTATTTCATAATCTGAGAGAGTAGATAATACAATACAATAACCTCTGGGTTCCCTTCTTATTTATTGGGAAGAAATCCTGCTTTGTGTCAAATCAGAGTAGGTTTCTAACTTCTCTTTTGAAGTCCAATAAATATACTATCCCGTATCCTATTTGGGTTCCTAGTTTGACCAGGAGATTGACTAGTTACTGCTAGCTGAAAAACTACGTTATTTCAACAAGGGTTACCATTGCCATGGCAGTTTTAGAAATATAGTTAACTAGTGATAGTCTGAGGTGGAGGCATAACAAGAGAAGGATCCACTTTATGTTTTCCTGAGTGAGGGTCAAATTTCACTGCTATTTGACAGTTAAAGTTACCAAGTAATAGCTTAAATACTGATTGAATTGCCTTAATTTTTATTTTAAAGCATCTTTGCAGAAGTACAAGGATTCTCATCAATATTGAATTCATTTGTGTGCCATTTGTTAAAAAGTCTTTAATTCTTCAATTGACTTTATTCTATTCTATAGGAAGAGTTGGATGACATCATAAGATATGGTTCAAAAGAGCTATTTGCTGAGGAGAATGATGAAGCTGGAAAGGCACGTCAAATTCACTATGATGCCGCTGCAATTGATAGGTATTCTAGAAGTGTTTAATCTTCTTGATTCTCATGCATTTCCTTCTCTTAATTCTGCTTATCTTATGGTCTACTAGGTTGCTTAAGAGGGACCAAATTGAAAGCGAAGAAGCTCCAGTTGATGATGAAGATGATGATTTTTTGAAAGCCTTCAAAGTAAGATTCTGTTTTATAGGTTTATTTGCTTCCATTGTTTAGCACCGACTTATCTATAGCCTTTTGCTCTTCAAAAGTTGCTTTCAGTATTCTGTGGGGTTATAATGCTGATTTGCGTAGTTGGACATGTTCAAGTGGTATTGTAAATTTCATATTGAACTGAATCTTGAGAATTAGGCTCTGATCAGGCTTTCACATAAAGAGGTGCACCAAACTCATTATTGATAGATAAACATAAGCAATCAAATAAATTTTTGAGAAAAGATGGCCTCAATTTTGATTAGATATAGATTATCAAACCCAAGCATTAAATTTGTAGTTAAATTTGGAAATAGATTTGCACCTGTTGACTGTTGCTCATAAAATGAGTTCTCAACCTTAGGATTCTTAGAAATTATCTTGTATTGTTGCTGCTTTCAATGCTAATTGTATTATTTCTTTGTTGATTTGCTTATATATTTATATTTCTAGACTGTTCTGTACTAACCTATTTCTTTTGCTTGTCATTAACACCTTTTTATTAGAGTATTGGTTGAAGTCTTCCAATATGTGCATCCTTTATTAGTTTATTCATTAATCAAGTGTTTTCTGAACTTCTTCCCTTCATTAGCTAAAGTTTCATGGCATCATTGTGATAATTGGGTTTAGCAAGATTTTTCTTGGATTACCAAGAAAAACATATTTTACCATTAAAAAAATTCAGTAGTTATAATTTTAGCAGACACAGCTACCAGCAAGCAGTTAATCCTTTGGATTTATTTAGAACAATAGGGTTTTGTTTCAATTGATTTGTAACATTCTGTCCATAAGTTCTCTTCAAATTTCTTACAAGTTCTTACTTTGCATCTTGTATACTGTGCAATTGTGTATTCAAAGATAACATACACATTGAATTATTAAATGAATTTTTGATGTACCCATTCATATTGTTTTCTTTATTCAAATAGCTCAGGATGCTTATCTGGCTTAAATGTCAAACTTATCATCTAAGAATTTTCTTGAATATTGGTACAGTCATAACGCATCCCCTTAATTCTTGCTATGAAAAACACAAACAGAAAAGTTCTGTCGTATGTAATGGGCAATGCTTTCTTGTTTTGGTTAAACTATATGAAGAAGTATTTAATAGGATTATCTTTTTACCACATTTTTTAGTCAAAATCCTTTACTTCACTCCTAGAATTCATAGTTGCCAGTTGATTGTGGGCTTACATGGATTCTTATTTTGTTTAGGTACTGGTCATTTACCTTCTTTAATATTTGAATTTTGTTGGACGTTGCACACCCATTATTGTCTACATAACTAGAAGTTTTTTGTTCAATGGCATATGTTGATAAGTTGATTTCCAGGCCTTCTCCGGAAGATTGTCATACCATTTTCCCATGCATGAGCTCCTGGGTTCCATTTCTGTATAATTAATGAGAAGCTCATTAGAGCTTTGGATGAAATTTGCCTTCTCAGAGGAAATGTCCAAATTAAAATTCCCCAATGATGTTGTAGAAATCCAGTATTTGAAATTTTCTTATTTCAAAAATATTTTCCACTGATATGTCGCTAGCTCTTTACCCTTTTTTTTGCTGGTCAAGAATCCTCTTATTATTAGTTAAGATTAAGATTTTGTACTGCCTAGTCTTGATTTAATGCTACCTTCTATTCAAGAAGCAAAAATTTCATTGCTTAATGTGCTTTTAACTATCATTGTGTTTTACTAATCCGATAAGTATGAAACTAGCAAAATAGAATCATCCAACAAGTTTAGTAGGTTATATATCATGCAATGTGAGCCCATAAATGAATTGAAAGCATGCTCTGGTTCAAAGGGAAGTTACTTATTGGGTGTGAAGTGATTATAAGGATTGACAATTAGGCTCAGGCTAAAATTAAAATTCGAGCTATAATGCACTTTTTTGAGTTGGTTAGAAAGCTAGAGCCTCCCTACCATTGCTTTCTTCGAAATAACAGTAAATGAGCATCAACTCGGTTCATATTGGTGTGCTGAACCTGTAACATACTAAATAATTTCGTTTAATCATATTGTTGTAGGTGGCTAATTTCGAGTACATAGATGAAGCTGAAGTTGCAGCTGCAAAGGAGGAGGTAGCAAGAAAGCAATCAATGGCTAACAATTCTTCCAGTACCAATTCAGATCGGGCGATTTACTGGGATGATTTACTGAAGAACAGATATGAAGTTCAGCAAAATAATGAGTTCACTGCAATGGGCAGGGGAAGGCGAAGTCGTAAACCAGTATTTACTTAGCACTCTTGTTATTCTTTAATTCTTTTTTTGCTCCTTGAGTTGAAATTGTTTTTTCACCTTCCATATTCCTAGGGCAACCTTTTTGCTTTCTGGTTTTGTTTTCATTTAGATAAAAAGTTTCCTTGTATGTTTTAGATAGCATTATTTTTAGCATTATATCAGAGATGGGTATCCTCATTTGTTGTCAGCAAAATTTCATTTTTTAAGCATGTATCTTCTGTCCCATTTACAAATCAGTTTGAGTTTCTTTGTTCATTTTTAAGGGAATTCAGATGTTGATCCTTGTTTAACTGAAAACTGTGTATGTGATATGGAATGCTTGTCATACCTTCCAAATTGTCATTCTAACTTCACCTAGAATTTTCAAAATTTTTTTTGAGATTGAGAGTTTATGATGGCATATGGTTTTTGTTCCTGAAAGCCAAATTAACACAAGCTACAGATGTATTGTTGATGGATGGCAGCTTGTATAAGCATTTTGTGACTCTTCATGATATGACCTTTGAACGATGCTTATTTTTCTGAATTGTGTGCAGATGGCAGCTGAGGAGGTTGACATTAATGCTATGCAAGATGTAAGTTCCGAAGATGAGGATTATAGTTATGGAGATGACATATCAGACACTGAAGTCTTGATACCTGGATATCCATCTGAGAAAAGCAGCCACCTTTCAAACAAACGAAACCTCGGTATTTGACCCAAGAACCTTTATCTTGTGATCCCATATACTGTATCTTGTTTGTTTTTCAGCTTTTAACTTTCAGTTCTTGAATTACAGGAGATAATTCAGAATCACATCCTCTGATGGAGGGCAAGGGGAAGTATCTTAAGGTTCTCGGGTTCAATCAAAACCAAAGGGCTCTATTTGTGCAGATACTGATGAGGTTAGTTCACTTGTAAATACCATAAAGAGAATGAAAGAAGTGTTCACCAAAAGACGTTATGTTTGTAGGCATTTACAGGCCACCTTCTTGTCCAGTTGATTGGAAATATCTGATTCTTTTTTCCTTTTACCTTGCTGTGTATTCTCATTTTCTACCCTTCAATTCACTTCCATAAGATTCATAGCTATTCGTTTCTCATTCATAACTATTTATATCAGCAGCATAGTTTTTTTTCATAACTATTCAATTCACTTCCATAAGATTCATAGCTATTCGTTTCTCATTCATAACTATTTATATCAGCAGCATAGTTTTTTTTCATACCTATTCTTTTCCTTTCCTACCTGATCATTTTATTTACTCTTAATAGTAAGCTGGATGTCGGGTATTCTTGTTTTAATTCTTGTCATTGTTTGCCAGATTTGGCTTTGGGGAGTTTGATTGGAAAGAATTTCTTCCTCGGCTAAAGGGGAAAAGCTTTCAGGAAGTCCGTAGGTATGTTTAATTAGTCTATTGCTTTATCTTGCATTTTTAGTTATAGCTCTAATACTGGCATTAAAAGTTTTACTAACCTGTATCTTTTGTTTTTAGATCTAGCACTGTTGGCATAAAGCTAATTATATTTTTTCTTAATATTAAGAAATATTGTGATGATTAGACAAATCAGCTGAAGCATGTTTTATTTGTGTATTACAAGGGGCATCTATGGTATATTTTGTTGGTATAATACTGGAAATTTTTTTGCTTGCTTGTTAATTTTCTGAGTTGACATTTGACATATATTATTTGGCCCTACACAAAAGTAGATCTCAATAGGACAATCATTGAATGTTTAATATATTTTTGCAGTATAAGGAAATTCTGTCATCCATATTTTCAAGCAAAAGTTTACTGTAACTCTCTTCAGTTGGTGGAAATTTCCTGTTTCTATTTGAAGCATATTTGAAGTATCATCTGCCATGAGCAGCCCCCTTGAAATATTCCGTGGTGTTAGGACATTTATAAATAGTCATTTACTCTAAATGATATATGCATCTATCAAATTCCAGTTTCTGTGTTTTCAGTAATACTTTCAGTTACTATTTGAGTATCAATTAGCAGATCTGTTCTGTAAATAAAAATTCTTCTATGCTTCTTAATGAAGAACTTCACCTGATGTGCTAACTTTTGTTGGTTTCAATGTCACATTGTATTAGATTTTCAGCCCCAATTTTTCGACTCTTGAATGCTTCACTTATTTTTCGGTTTGATATTAAATCATTCATTATTTTATAAACAGGTATGCAGAACTTTTCATGAAGCACATTACAGAGGAAATGAGTGACGCACCGACATTCAAAGGTGGTTCTAATTGTCTACCTAAATTCCAATCTTATACATACCAAGGGTTAAAACTTAATGGTTACAACTATTATGACTACAGATGGCGTTCCAAAGGAAGGATTAAGAATCGAGGAGGTTTTAGTGAGGGTGGGACAGCTGCAAGTAATAGAAGAGAAGGTATAAATTTTCTTGCTTCTCTTTGTGTGATTATATTGCTATTATGAGAAGTCCTTTTCTGATGTAGTTGTTGAGTTTCTTATGAGGTATAAAAATAAAAATATAAAAACTTGTCTTGGGAGTAACATGATGACTTTCATTGACCCAATACGATTGTAGTTGTTGCTAGAAAAAAACAAAAAAAATTTGGTTTTCTGCATGTTCATTGCTTCTGCTCTTGCCATCCCCTTCTTATTATCAAGCTTTTGTCTCACCATTTTCTGTATGGCTTTGTTTTCCTTGAAATCATGTACAACTTAGTTCCAAAACTTCCACTGGTAGAGACAGTGTGGATTCTGCATGGGTTTGACTTTCTCCATTTCTCCCTTGACAGGTCAAATCAGTTGATAAAAATCCAGGAACTAAACTTTTTCCAGTTCATCTATCATCCCGCTTCCCAGAGTTGACTGGGAAATATTGGAAAGAACAACATGATTTCTTTTTATTGAAAGCTATTTTAAAGTAAGTTCCTTCTGGTTGTCTTGTGATTTGAATTTCATGTATCAGCTAGCATATAAGCTGCTTTTTCTTGCCTCCTTAGATTGTACAGTAATATGAGATAATTTGTTGGAAACATGTGAGACTTGTTTGTCATCAATATTCTTTATCTGTTTAATATCGGTAACATTTATGCTATTCTCAAGATGGTGTTGTCAGGATGATTAGCTTGTTCATACAGCCTTTTTGCCATTGTCCTGTACATACTTTGTTGCAATAAGACAAATGAATTTTAAGTCATTGTGTAAATCTTAATATTTTTCGATGCAAATGTTTTTTTGCCAGTTTTGCTTTTTTTTGTAGCAACAATCTTGTGAGCCCTTTTTCTGTTGTTTATTTACCTTTCATTCCAGACCACAAACAATTTTAAAATTTTAATGATTTAACTTTATTTTGTGGTTTCTCTTTTAGCATACAGGAGAAGTAAAAATAACCATATGTGCATGTGTCAGTAGACAAGGCTTTGAGAGTGAGTACTGGGAATTTAAGTGGTGTATTTTGCATGACCATCTCTTGACCTGAACCTTTCACTCTTGTGCCTGTAGCACAGCTCCTACAAATAAGCCTTCTGCTTAAAGCACTGTAATTTGCATGTAATTTTGTTGTGAGGAACATTGACTTGATCAGTTGGTGTGATTTTTCCCCCACATTTTCAGCCATTTTTCATCGAATTTTATCAAAAAGTTCAAATACTGTCTGATTATTTTTTTTCCAGATTACTGCTTCGACCTTTTTTTTTTCTTACTTCTATGACATGGGTTCATTTGTTTCATTGCAAGGCATGGGTATGCTAGGTGGCAACCCATTGTGGAAGATAAAGAACTCAGGCTTGCAGATGTTGTTCGCCAAGAACTAAACCTCCCTAACATAACCGGATCCTTTGCTGGAGATGTTCGAATGAAGGATAAAGCAAATTCAGGACAATCTTCCAATGTTGGTCTCTTGCTAATGTGCTTAATTGGTTAGATGGAAATGCCAAAAAAAAAAAAGGTTCCAAACTCACACTTATGTTCTACTACAGGTAATTTCAGATTACCCTGCAACGTATCAGTTCAGAGAAATGCAGCGAAGGATGGTTGAATTTATAAGAAAGAGATATCATCTTTTAGAAAAGCTGGCAAATATAGAATGTCATATGGTGAGCTAGCTTCAGCTGAACTTCAAAGGATATCCTTTGCCTTCGCTAATGTCTGCCCATCTGTTGAGATTGTCTGTTTGCAACACAATGATCATGATTGATGCTCTCTTTGTTTGTTAGCTTTAATTTGATGAGGTTTGATGTTTCTTCTTAGTGTACTCTACTCTCTGATCTTTTAGAGTTCAGATTTATAATCTCCTGTATGCACGGATGCAATTGAGAAGCATGATAACATTTGCAATTAAATATTTTGCCTGATTGTGGTCAAAGTTATGAAAGTACAAAATCCCCTTGAAACTTATAATTGTGCAAGATCCTGTCCTTTAAAAGCCAGTGGATTGGTAATGCTATCTGAGGAGAGAGGGCATCTTGAAAATTCTCTTTCTTCTCTCCCTTGTTTTTTTCTGTTGTGTTTTTGTATTCTGTCAAATGCAGTGTTGATTTTTTTTCATCTTGCACCTCCAAGCATCTTATTGCTTGTGTCTCCCTACAGCTCTGTTCTGTTGCACTTTTATGTTTTGTTGAGTGCACTGTTGATTCTTTTGTCATCTTGCAACTCCAAACATCCTATTGGGTGTATCTCCTTATAGCACACTTCGATTATATGTCCTTTCGCTATCTCTTCCATTATTCATGATATCCTTCTTCTCTAGCAACTGTTTGTTCTGTTCAGAAACTTCTCACTGCACTCATTGCCCCAGAATTTTGTCCAGACTCAACTTTTATTTCATATTCAAGCAAGTTTAACCTGATGTACCATGACATCCTTTGTTGCTAACATCTGCTCCTCCAACTATACATCTTGAGCCATTTTTGCTTTGTTCTGACATTCTTTTAAATGCTGCTGCTTGCTGAAGTAGTCTGTGTTAGAAAGTAAATAATTGAACTTCTGTAATTGAAATCCTGTATAATTTACAAAAATTGGTTTTGTCTCCAGTATATTTGTATTTATACTTTTGCATTGGGAACTGCCACCAGACATGATGTGAGTTGTTAATTTGAAAGAAAAGTCAGGGAGCAGCTTGGTAAGTGTGGTTGAGCTTGGTCTTAAGAACTGGCATTTAGTGGAGAGGATAAACTTAACCCAATGTTTGAAGTTAGAGGTTAAGTGGAAATGTTAAATTTAATTTGGGAGTGTCTGGATGCCATTATGGAGTAAAGACAGGGTCAATAATGCAAATAACTATCACCTTGGTTGACCTCACCTGGGTGTTCAGGGTTAAGAGATAACATGAGGTTATTCCCCCTGGTTCGGCTCAGATTAGTTGTTAACCCAGAGTAATTTTATACACATGGAAGTTGTTTTAATGCAATTTATATCCTGTACTTGTGGATTTGTAATTCCCAAAATACTTGGTGCTTATCGACTTTGTACACTTTTTAAATTCATCATTACAACTAGTCAAATTTTCCTTTGAATAAAAATTTATTCTATTCCTGGAAATATATTGAATTCTGTACTGATTTTCTGGTGTTTGAGGGCACAATCAATTTACTTTCAAAATGTGTGACCGTTGTATTTTAGTTATTGCTGAGTTTAACTGTTCTCTGTGTTGCTTACAAAGTTGGTGTTATTTGAAGTTCCAAATTGTATGTTTAAGGTCTAGTCTCTAACTTATACAGGAAGGAAACAGGCAGATCCATATGCTGCAATACATGGTCTAAGGAAATAGTTTTGCAAATATAATGCACATATTTTGTATCTCTTTATTAAGATTCTTGGTTAGCTGCAGCAACACGGGACCAATACTTGATGTTGTTCCCTGACTGTTTGTTACTTGCCTTTACGGTTCTCTTTTTTTGTGTGTTTTGTTTTGAGGAAGTGATCTTATTTTGGGTAATTGAATGCAGCATATGAAGGTTTCTTGTAGTTTGTTGAAATCATACAGTTCCACACTAAACATGATCCAGATAGAATTGTCTTGATCTGAGTGGTTCTGTAGCATTTCAAGACATTGTGGGAAAATCTCTTACTTTGGTATGTTTCTAAATTGCTGCAGGCTAATGGCATCCCGTTTGAGGTTGCAATCGGATATCCAGAAATGGAGCCTGAGGTTTCAGGAGAGTCTAATCCATATGCATCAGCTACCAATTTGACAGCAGAGAACTTGCCTGTTCTGCACCACATTGGTAAGTTATTATACTCTATATGAATCATTTTTGGGGTTTCCTTTTCATGTTCTCGTGTATCATGAGTGTTTTGTCAATATTTTTGAGCTCTAATTTGATACATCCTCTTTGTTTCTGTTGATTGCACACCATTTTTTGCTCTCTGCGATAACTGCGGTAAATTTACTTTTGCCCATCTCGCTGATTATGGTTGTGTTCTCACTTTATCTACTTTGCAGCTCCAGAAGAACCTGTTTATGATAACCAACCGGACCGCAGGAACATGGCACAGGTTTACAATGACGTAAGCAATGAATTTTAGATGACCATACTCATTGCCCTTCCTTTCTGGATCAGGCATCAGCTCGTTGTCTTTATTCTTGCAGTTGTGCAGAGTAGTAGAAGAAAATGCTGCTGATGCCATCCAGGAATATTTGGGCGATAACTCTGCTGGCTCTAGGTTAAGAAAGAATCTCTGTGAACTTGAAAGCTTATGTGATAATATGCATCAGATTCTCACCATGCAGGATCAAGGTGTTGGCTCTCTCCGCGTAAGAAAGAAAACCAACTCCTTCACATCCAAAAGTTCCTCCCAATAATGGAGCAGTTACAGTCTGAATCTGAATTCCATGAGTCAAAACCAGATACAGAACTCTTGGAGCATCTGCATCTTCAGACCCATCCTGCAGCAATTCAACGTTTGTCAGGGGATGCAGAAGATCTGCAACAGATAATTTTAGAAGAGTGATAAGTGTTTCAGTTGTAACCTATTTGGAGAATGCTTCTAAAACATTCTATTGGAACTGAAATGCAATATTTAAAATGTAGCAAATTATTCTGCTATGGGATGTTTGCTGTTCTGATAAATTTAATATGTATGCATTTTCCAAAAGTAATTTTGCTGGCATCTAGAAACATTGATGTTTTCTGTTTTGAGTGAAAAAGGTTTGGCGGCTGTGATTTTAATTCTGGCTGTTTTTCAGGACATACTTCTACTAATTGAAGTACAGGACTGCAGTCTGTCAACAATAATCTAACGGTGATTGACTCTCTAATTTGGTATTGTCGATAACCAATCTGATTTTTTTTAAAAAATTACCTTTTTCATTTCATTTTTTAGCTCTATCATGTTGAACTTGCTCCGGCTCTCTGTTGCCTTAACCAAGTAAAACCCCAGATTTTGGGTTCTGGCTCGGTGAGGACCTAGTCGTGATATTCATGTTTCTTGGTGTTTCATGCAGCTTATGCTGCTTGGTGTTTCTGCCGGTTCTGCTTGCCAAAGGTTTTACAAATGGAAATGGGAAAAAGTTCTTGTTTTCACCAAGTTGATCTAAGTTACATTTGATAATATATGATCTAATTTGTTAACTCGAGTCCAATGCGACCTAAATTAAATGGATTTGAATTTATTATAATTAAAATTTAGTCGTAATCGGATTGATCCAATTGTGATTCAATAAGATTCGTTTATGATCTGATTAATTTATTTAGTTTTTAATCATAAATGGGTTAGGTCGGATCAGATTAATATATTTACCAATTAAGCCAAATAAAATTATTTAATATTTTATTTTACAATATTTTTTAAAATTATTATTTATAAATTAAGTATTTTATTATTATAATTAGTTTTTAATAATATTATTATTTTAATTATTTAAAATATATTAAAATTAGTAATATTGCTTAAATATGTCATATCAATTTAGGTTAATTTGGATCAATTCGAGCTGATTTGAGTCAATTAGATCAATTCCTATTAGGTCAAATTATAACTCGTTTAATTAAATAGATTAAACTGAGTTTAATCAAGTCATGACCTGAATTCAACTCATTTAATAAATGGGTCAATTTGGATTAAGTCAGGTTATCCATTTAAAAATCAGGTCGGATTTAAATTTAAAAATTTAACCCATTTAAGAAACATGTCAAATTGGAGTTGATCCATTTACTATAGGTTTGACTTTATCCAGACCTAATCCATAAATTAAAATTGTCAGGTCTAATCTAAGTGATCCCCACTGCCAAATTAGCTGAAATTTGCCAAGTGGAACCAATGGCCCCTACCGCCAAATCAGCTCCAAAAATCCAAAGGACAATCTATTTTGGGCCCAAAAAAAGGGTGGACCACCATTTTTGCCATTTTCTGTTATTTTCATCAAAAACTCAATATTTTACTCAACTCTTCCTAAAAATAACTTTTATCGACATGGAGAGAATATGAAAGAATACAGAGAGAATACAGGAGAATATGGATTGGACACAACAATAACACAGGAAAATATAGGTTGAACATAATGAGAACATGGGAGGATATGGGAAAACATAGGCTATACATGGTGAGAACACGAAGATAACACAAGTAGAATATGACAAGAATATAAGAGAGCAAGAATAGGATACAGGAGAATAAGAAGATGACATTAGGAAAATATGGATAGCATAAGGGGAGAACATAGGTAGGATACGAAGATGATGCCAAAAGAATATAAGTAGGACACGATGAGATTGATGTAATTTGGCATATAAACTATATCAAATTTGGCATCTAAAAGTATATGAAGTTATATGTGTACATCATCTTGATTAATTTGGCATCTAAATTATAAAGCTGATGTAATTTTAGAGACTATACGTTCTTAGCTACTAACCCAATGAACAAGAGTTGGACCAAGATAAGGAATTAGTTTGATCAGAGATACATAGAAGGAGCTAATATCTTTCTTGAGTATGCCTATAGGAAAAAGGGGTCAAATCAAAGAATAAGATATCTCTGCATTGATTGTTTGAATGTGTACGATTAGAGGTTTGCTGCATGATGCATTTAGTCTCTTAGAGTTCACCAGAGCTTAAGGTTTTGCAAGCAAAAAAATGCCAATAGAAGATCCCAATAAAGATGAATAAAATTCTTCAAACTATTGGACAAAACTAACAAAGAACTATACCCGAGATGCAAAAATTTCAGATTTTTATCCTTTGTCATATGGCTATTGGCCGTGAAGACTAAGTGTTGATTTAGCAATAAGTCATTTAGTATCCAATTAGAGACTTTGAAAGAAATATTTCATGAGCTGAATTTATTCCAATGTTTTTATTGTGAGTCATAAAATACTGTAAAAGACATAGGCATCAGTATATAAAGGTTCATATATCCCAATCATTGCATGCTCTCAGAAATGATAGTTATATTTTAAACACTGCGAATCCTCACGATACAAGAAATTCAAGACTCGAGGTAATGAAGATAGTTAGGAAGTGTGGAATATATTAACTAAGATGGTTAGGTACTTCCTCTGAAATTGAGACTACAATGGCTTTTATTGTTAGAGGAAACAACTTCATATATAAGATGACATGTAGAAGGTCATCTAGTAGATAGATCACAGTGGCATCTAACAGACAGTGTGGCTTAGAAGAATTTCAATCATAAGTACCTTGACTTTACAAGAAATGTTCACAATATATGCCATATTGGGATTAGGTAGGTTGCTCTTTTCAAATAAATTGGTGGTTTTTTTTTGGTAGATGATCATTCAAATGAAAAATCAATCTTCGACTATACAAGCAAACACAAATCTATAGGAAGATTGCAGGAAAATAATCTTGCAATTTTTGGACTACCATTGGTGCAATTGAAAAGCAAATGTGAAGAAGAAGCATTTCACAGCATTCAAGAATCAACCTAATAAGCTCGCCACTTGCCTAAATAGTAGGACTGAAGTGAAGAAGTGGCCCTCTTCTTTTGTGATATTGGCAAATCTTAGATGTTTGGATATCTCTTCTCTTTACATTTATATATATGTTAATCACTACAACATTAGTAAGCAATGCCAATGCTAAACAAGTGGTGCTAGGTAAGCACCATTATTCATGGAACAATGCTAATTTGCTTAGAGCCATCAATATCCATAGTCATCAATTGCCAGCATCTTTTGTTAGCACTATGAATGAGCAAGCAATACTGGCGTTAAAATGTTAGCTCTAGTATTGACCTCTTTAAGATTCACCCCTACTGGCCCTACCTAAATTTTTTGTTATTTGAGAGCTCCAATCTCCAGTTGTCAACCTTGACCTCCCCAGTAACTGTAGCTTGTAGTCTAGATCCTAGGCCCAGCATGCACCACTACTGGGTCCCCTTGTTGCTAGGTCTCCTCATTGTCGGTAGCATACGATTGCTATCTCAAGCACCTATTCCCAGCCTCCAGCACCCGATTGTGGATGTCAACCATCACCACCACCAAGTTAGTCCTCATCTGGAATTTTAACAGGTTTCATCTTGAAATCAATTTTGTTTTGTATTATCATGGGGATGAATATTGTCTCTCTTAGTTTTGATGATGAACAAATGATATTTGATGATCTACTTGAGTCGTGTTTAGCATAAATACTTAAAGCAATCAAGAAAACATTCAAAAGCTTAAAGAAAAAAAAGAAGTGTGATAATAGATCAATGAATGTGACTTGATGAGTTAAAGGGATGGCTTAAGATGGCTTGGGGATGGCTACAATAAATTGAATATTCACAGGTGGCATGAACAAGGCCAAGACAATTTAAGAAATCGATTTTGACTAGGTCTAACTTTCTTTTCTTTTAGTTGAGTTGAAAACTTATTTGAGATAAATTATTTAGCATTTAATATCACATAGAGTTTTGCAGGAATCCCTTAATAAAGCTTTTTTGATTGAACCAAATGTTCACCTCTAAACTAGACATTCAGTTGAGTCAGACTAAAAATTTTAGTTTTAGTCCTAAGTAGAATCAGACATCTAGCCGAAAATTGGATGTTGGCTAGCAACATGTTTTGGCTTATTAACCAGAACTGGATGCCCAGTTGGGATTTTTGTTCTAAAGAACTAGATGTCTAGTTGGGAACTAGACATTTGATTGGGAATCGGACATCCGGTAGAGTTTTGAGCCAGTACTAATAAATCGAAATCAGATGCTTGGTTATTTGAGATGGACATCTGGTTCAAAATTTTTGCATGACTAACGGCTAATTTTTTGATTGTTGGAGTGAGCCAAGATATGGGATCTCACCTCTAATGGGTAGATTTGACTCCAAAAGTATAAATAGAGTTGAAGGGACTTCTATAAATAACTTTTGCATCTTCTAGTCTTTGAGAAATATAATCAAATCCCCTTTCTATTCTCTAGCTATTGTTGAGCTCTAAACTCTTAATCTCATGCAAATTTTTGTTGTCCTTTTCTTCAATCTTGAGAGAATTTTATGTGAGCTAAAGTTGTATCATTCATTCTCATTTTTCAATTGTAATACACTCTAAGATTGTTTGAAGTGGTTGAGATTTCCTATTTTGAATTGGAGGTATATCTTACTGGTTGGAGCAAGAGGAATTGTATGGAGTAGGATTTACCAATGAAGTGACACATTAGTTAAGTATTAAAATTCTCAAGAGTGAGGCTTATTAACTAGAACTGAATGCCCAACTAGGATTTTGGTTCTGACAGAACTAGATGTCTAGTTGGGAACTGGACATCTGATTGGAAATCGGATGCCCGATAGAGTTTTGAGCCAGTACTAATAAACTAAAATTGGATGCTTAGTTATTTAAAATAGACATCTGGTTTGGAATTTTTGCATGACTAACAACTAATTTTTTGATTGTTGGAGTGAGCCAAGATATGGGATCTCACCCCTAATGGGTAGATTTGACCTCAAAGGTATAAATAGAGTTGAAGGAACTTATATAAACAACTTTTGAATCTTCTAGTCTTTAAGAAATATAATCAAATCCCCTTTCTACTCTCTAGCTATTGTTGAGCTCTAAACTCTCAATCTCATGTAAATTTTTATTGTCCTTTTCTTCAATCTTAAGAGAACATTATGTAAGCTAAAGTTGTATCATTCATTCACATTTTTCAATTGTAATACACTCCAAGATTGTTTGAAGTGGTTGATATTCCCTATTTCAGATTTGAGGTATATTTTGCCGGTTGGAGTAAGAGGAATTGTACAGAGTTGGATTTACCAACGAAGTGACACATTAGTTAGTGAGGCATGGGCCATAGTGAAAGCACAAAGATTACTTAAAAGAGAGGAGGAGGGAGGGAGGGGGGGGGGTGTTGGGGGGTGAAGGGGAGGTGTGAATTAGGTTTTGAGACACTAATGCGACTCTTTTGATGAAATAGAAACTAATTCAATCCTTAATCATAATTTGAATGATCAAAAGCTAATACTAAGCAATAACATGTGCAATTTAAATAAAAGTTAAGTTGAGAGAGATTGTACCATGATGTAACATAGTTCGGAAACCAACCACTCCTACTCCATGACCTTTGCCTCTATCTTGAGAACTTTAGCTCTCCACTAAGAGTGTTACTTTATCAGTGAAGCCAACACTATAAAAGTCCTCTTTTCCTACTGATAAGATACAATTCCAAACCAGAATTAGAACCTCTCAACTACTCCAAACAACTTTGGAGTGGATTACAAGTGAAAGAAAGTGAAAATAGATGTTACAATTTCAGCTCTTACAAAGATCTCTCAAGAAAGAAGGAAAGGGCAATGAAAGCGTGCTTGAGATTGAAGGGTTTAGAGCCAAATCAAGGCTTCAGAGTGAAAGAGAGCTTTTTCACTTGACGCAAGGATGAGAAGATGTAAAACTTGTCAAAGTTATTAAGTCAAGTCACTTTCACTCTATTTATACCTTTTGGATTGCAACAAGCCATTGGGAGTGAGATTCCACCATTTGTTTTATTCCAATGGTCAAAAAACTAGCTGTTATCATGTAGATTCAGATTGAATTAGACATCTATTTGTAATTGAATGTTTGATAGAACAAAGAAGGTAGTCATTTTCCACTTTTTTAGGATGTCCATTTTCAAGTAGATGTCCAGTACAGAGTATAGAGTTGCTTCTTTTGTACTTGCTGGACATCTGATATAAATCAAGCATCCAGTTTAGTCTGGCAAGCTCTATTAAGAGCTTGCTACTAAACTCCACTGACAATCCAACTCTAAGCAAATTATCTTAATCAAATTTTTGACTCAATTAAAAATAAACAAAAGCTAAACCTAGTCAAAGCTAATCTCTTGAGTTGCCTTGGCTTTGTTCAAGTCATTCTTGGATCTTCAAGTGGTTGTTTACCCCTTCAAGCCATCTGAGAGCCATCTCTTGACCTCATCAAGCCATGTAGCTGATCTACCATCGAGCTTCCTTTTCTTTGAGGCTTTCAAACATTTCCTTGAGAGCTATTAATATTTTGGCTAAAATACAACTCAAGTAGATCATCAAAACTAGGTGGGACAACATGTGGAGTAGGAGTGATTGGTCTTTGAATTATGTTACGTCCTTGTGCACATTTCTTAACTCTATTTACTTAATTGCAATTGAGTTTGATTATGATTTACTTGAAATTGCTTTTGGTGGATGGAATTAGTTTTAATTGCTTGTAAAAGGAGCCATTGTTTGCAAAAACCTAACTTAGTCCCCCTCTTAGGTGGATTTCGTGCTTACAACTAGTATCAAAGCTTGGTGCTCTCATTTTTTCATTTAAGCGCCTAGAGCTTTTGATCCAATTTCAATGGTCAATTTTGGTATTTCTCTCTCTCTCCAAGAAGGACAATCCACAATTAGACCTTCTTTCTTTAATGGTACCCATTTTAATTATTAGAGGTCTAGGATTAGAATCTTCTTAATGGTCATAGGCTATGATATTTCATGAATTGTGGTAGAATCGTATACTTTACCCACTAAATAAATTGATGGTGTGAGGGTCCCCAAGCCTAGAGGAGAGTGGGATGAATTAGATAAGAAAGATGATTTTTTGAATGCTAAAACCATAAACATTCTCTATTATTCCCTTGATTTGAGCAAGTTTAATTGGGTTATTATATATGAGACAGTTTATGAGATTTGATATTGTCTTGAAGTTACCCATGGGGGTATAGGGCAAGCCAAAGAGTCTAAAATGAATATATTGGTTAACTAATATAAACTCTTTAGAATGAAAGCAAATGAGTCAATAATTAAAATATTTAATCAATTTATTGATATTATAAATACCTTAAAATCTCTTGGAAAAGGTTTATATTAATGATGAAATGGTGAGAAAGATTTTAAGGTGCCTTCCAAAGTGACTGTGATTCAAGAGGCGAAAAACCTCAACATGTTGCCCTTGTAGGAACTCTTGGGATCACTCATTGCTCATGAGATGACTATGAAGGATAGGAGTCAAGAGCATGATGAAGACAAGAAGAAGAAAAACATTGCTCTCAAGACAAAAGAGTCTAGTGATGATGAGAAAGATAGTAATAAAGAAATGGCTCTCATCACTAGGAAGTTCGAGACGTTTCTAAAAAAGAGGTACATGCCAAGAAGACCTTCAAGGAATGAAAAGAGCTACAATAATGAAGAAGATGAGGATGTACCCAAATGCTTCAAGTGCAAAAAGTCAGGATACATGGAAGCAAATTTCCCCCTCAACCCTCAATCGAAGAAATAAAAATAAAAGAAAAAGAAGGCAATGGTGATAAGTTGGGACAATTTGGAGGAAGAAAATAAAGGCACCTCTTCTAATGAAGAGATTGCTAACTTGTGTCTTATGATTATTGAGGAAGAGATATGTGATTTAACATTTGATGAATTTCAAGATACTTTTGAAAATTTATATGCTATACATGAGAGATTAATTCAAAAACATGCCTCTTTGAAAAATAAGTTCAAATTACTCGAAAGTGATTTTGATTCTTTGGAATTCTCTACAGATACCTGTGATAGTAAAAAGGAGGTTGAGATTCTCCAAAAGGAAAACCTTATTTTAAAATCCTCCAAAGTTTCATGTGATTGTAAAAAGAGTCTTGAAAGGCTTCAAAATAAAAATGGAGTTTTGAAAAAGAGTCTATGAAAATTCTACTTTAAATATAATTTTGAAAAATCAAAGGAATGTTTTGAGTAGATCCAGATGTGGTTTTATATCTTCTTCAAAATCCAAAGGTACCAAGTCTACTTTTATAAAGGCTTCTAATTCCACATCTTCAAAATTTAAGCATAGTTATTATTGAAGAAATGGACACATCTCCATAAGTTTCCCAATTAAGAGAAGTATTTTTTTAAAATAAATTTGGGTGCTTTAGGGGATGATTCCTAAAGCTAGGGAATTCAAACGAGTTTGGGTTCCTAAAACATCCTCCACTTGAGGAGTAAAAGCTAACTAGATGTGGCCCATGAGCTTTATACTTGCTATTCCTATGGCCACATTCTAGCTAATCCAAAGGTAAGATTCACTTTATTTACTAGCTTTTCATTCATTGCATTTATTGTTAACTTATTGTTGTCATTTATGTTTACTCTCTAACCCTTTGGACCCATACTTAAAGTGGGTTCCATCCCAATGTTTTTGTTAGTATTTAGTTATACTTCCACTCTAAGGATCAAAGATATTAATGATTTCTAGATAGTAGTTACTCAAGGCACATGATGGTAAATCCATCCATATTTATAGAGCTAAAAAAGGATGGATGACACATCACTTTTGGAGATAATAATTATAGGTATTGAAAATGTTTCAATTGGATTCTCCTTAAATAAAAATGTTCTTTTGGTAGAAGGTCTCAAACATAACTTACTTTTTATTAGTCAACTATGTAATAAAGGTTTTCATATTTTTTTTTTAAAATTGAAAGTTTGCATAGTTAGACACAATGATGATAATATTAGTCCTTGTTGGTCATTGAGATGGAAATATTTACATTATTGACCAAGATGACTTGAAAAATAAGAAGTATTTTGTAGCTCAAGATAGCAATGGATGACTTTGGTATAGAAGGATTGGATATGCAAGCATGGTTGCTATAGTTAAAATCTACTACTTGTAGAGGTCTATCCAAAGGCAAATTGATCAAGTATTGAGTATGTGATGTATGCTAAATGGGGAAGCAAGTGAAGACCTCCTACAAATCCAAAACATTTGTCACATAAACAAGGCCACTACAACTTCTTCACCTACACTTATGTAGACCAATTGGGACTACAATTCTAGGAGATAAAAATTATGCTTTTGTAATAGTGGATGATTACTCTAGTTTACACGGGTTTTATTTCTTGCACATAAATATGGTTCCTTCAATACATTTGTTGATCTTTGCAAATAAATTCAAAATAAAAAGGATTACATGATTTCAAAAATTTGTATTGACCATAGAGGAGAATTTGAAAATTATTTATTTAAAAAATATTGTATTGAAAATAGTATTGATCATAACTTCTCGGCTCTACATACTCCACAACAAAATGGAGTAGTAGAATGGAAGAATAGGTCTCTTCAAGAAATAGCGAGAGTCATGCTTAACAAATACTCTTTACCCAAACATTTTTGGGTAGAGGTCATTAACACGATATACTATGTCTTGAATTAATTTTCTATTTGCCTGATTCTTGACAAGACTCCATTTGAATTGTGAAATAATAAGAAGCCAAATATTGCATAATCATATTTTTGGTTGCAATGCTTTATTTTAAATACAAAAGATCATTTGTCCAAATTTGATTCAAAAATATTTGAAGGTATTTTTCTTAACTACTCTACTAACTCAAAGGCATATAGTCTTCAACAAGTTCCCAATGGTTGTTGAAGAATATATTAATATCATATTTGATGAAGCTAACCCTCCATTAGAGAAAAAAACTTATTGATGATGGTGTAGATATCTCCAATAAATTGGATAAGATGCAACTCAAGAAAAAGGAAGAGGGTGAGCCATGCTAAGGTTCAAAGGATAAGAATGACAAAGATGAAGGGGATAAATAAGAAGAGTAAGATGGAGAAAAGGAGCTACTCAAGACATGAAAATTTTAAAAGAGTCACCTAGAGGATCAAATCATTGGTAATATTAATCAAGGGGTAAAAATTAGATATGCTATTAAATACAATCTTCATACTATTGCTTTTCTTTCTCAAGTTGAACTCAAAAATATTGATGAAGCTCAAAAGGATGAAAGTTAAATTCTTATTATGCAAGAAAAACTCAATCAATTTGAGTGAAATTAAGTCAGAGAATTTATTCCAAGATCAAATGATTACCCAATTATTGGTACTAAATGGGCTTTAGGAACAAATTAGATGAAAATGGTGTTGTGGTTGAAAATACGGCTAGATTAGTGGCCAAAGTTTTCAACCAAATTGAGGGCATTGATTTTGAAGAAACCTTTGCACTCGTAGCACATTTGGAATCCATTCATATTTTACTTGTCTTGTATGTTTTAAAGATTTCAAACTTTTCTAAATGGATGTCAAAAGTACTTTTCTAAAAGGTTTCCTATCCAAAAAAATTTTATGTTGAACAACCTCCCAATTTGAGAATTTGCAATTTTCAAACCATGTTTTAAAATTGAAGAAGACACTATATGGTCTTAAGCAAGCCCTAAGAACTTGGTATGAGAGACTAAGTTTCTTCTTAATTTTAAGTGATTTTACTCGAAATTGTGTTGACACCATATTATTTTTATTAAAAAAAATATAATGACTTATTAGGAATACAAATTTATGTAGATGATATTATATTTGGTGCTACTAATGAAAATCTTTGTGAGATGTTTGCAAGTATTATGACAAAGGAGTTTGAGATGAGTATGATGGGAGAATTGAATTTTTTTTCGAACTCTAAGTGCTACAAATGAAGAATGGGATCTTTATCAACCAAGCCAAGTGCACCAAGAAACTACCTAAGAAGTTCAATATGGATGAAACTAAGGCAATATAAACTCCAATGAATCCTTCAACTAAGTTGGACAAGGATGAAGATGGTGAAAAGTTTGATGAAAAATGATATAGAAATATGATTGGTAGCTTATTGTATCTTACTGCTAATAGACTCGACATAATGTTTAGTATTTTCTTATGTGCTAGATTTCAAGCATCTCCTAGAAAATTGCATCTAGTTGCCATAAAATGCATACTTATATATCTTAAGAGTACAACACTATACTTAGGATTATGGTATCCAAGGGATGATTGCTTTGATTTGGTTGGTTTTTTTGATGTGGACTATGCCAAATATCATGTGAATAGAAAGAGTGCTAGTGGTACATGCTAGTTTCTTATAAAGTCTCTAGTTTCATGTAGTTCCATGAAACAAAATTCAGTGGCTCTTTCTACCACTAAAGCCAAATATGTCGTTGTGGGGTATTGTTGTTCTCAAATTTTTTGGATGAGACAAACACTCCAAGATTTTTTTAATGATTTTTCAAATATACTAATTTATTATACAATACTAGTGCCATTAGTTTGTCCAAAAATCTAGTACAACATTCTTGGTCAAAACATATCGACATTCGTCATCATTTTCTTCAAGATCATATTTTAGACTCACAGATATTTTCACAAAATCTTTAGATGAGATGTGGTTTTATTTCATTTAGAATGCTATTGGTATTATAAAGATTATATGATTTGCTGAGCTTTTGGAATTGAGCTTTCAGTTTTATTTATGGTCCATATAGGGGTTCATATTCTTATCTGAATTAGACACCCATTTCTGAAATTGATGTCTAGTATAGGAATTTTGGGAAGCCAAAAATTCTCTATTGGACACCGTTTTTGAAATAGATGTCCATTACAATAAATTTTTACAGTCAGAAATCCTCTATTGGCACCCGTTTCTAAAATGGACATCTGGTATAGTATTATTTAAACTACCAGATCACTTCTATCAGACGCGTATTTGATGAAATGAACATTTGATATGCACATACATGGCTTGCTTTTGAAGTTTAAAACCCTAGCTGCTGGGTCCTTTTCACCCTTCTCTTGTGTGTGACTCCTCTCTAGTGACATCTTCAAGCTCTTTGGCATCCCTCTTTGGTGATCCAAGGCTTCTACCTTGAGTTGACACATCCTCCTTTGATCCTTCACCTTCTTCTTCTCAATTTTGAGTTCTTTCATCTCCAATGGCCAAAAGGTTCAAGCACCTCATCTCCAAGAAGAGAAAGGGCAAGGGATCTTCCTCCACCCTTGGTAATGGCAAGTAAACCCACAAATTTGCTTCCATTGATCACATTATCATCTTTCAAAAGTAATTTGCTACTTCTAGAATAGTGATGCCTATAATGTTTGATTTTGATGATATTGCCTCTTTAAAGTTTAGACCACCTTTTGAATATCAAGGATGACTTTCATTGCTTACTAACCATGAGACATACCATGATCATGATATACGAGTCTTCTATGCAAATCTCTACCACACTTGAGACATCATATAGGGGTAGAGGCTCACCCATAGTGCTAGGTGCTATCCTTGAGGTACCTTTGGAGGGGGCTCAATTGAATCCAACCCACTGATGGCCTAGCCACCTTCCTTCATACGCCTTAGTTGTTGAGGCCGTATTTGAAGGAAACTAGGGCAATGCCATGCACATGCTTCAGTTGAACCTCCTCCCACCTCGTGCCTATATCCTTCATCATATTCTCACCTACACCTTCCTTTCAAAAGGTGGCATCGGGATGAGTCTTTATTGACTCAGCATAGGGTTCACTTACCTTACCTTATTCTTCACCACATGGGTCATTACATTTGACATGGTCATGCCACTCTTGGCTACCCAATATCATATCACTTATCTTGAAGAATGTTGGGACTTCCATTCCTTCTTATGATCTCTCTTTTTATCATGCCTTCACTCTTGTTGATACCTTCTCTAGTTTTACCTTTTCTGGATGGGCTTCAATGAGAGGGATGGAGTTTGGATGCGAGGTCATGCCAAAGACACTGATGAGGATAAGGAGGTTGCATTTGAGGATGCAAAGAGTAGCTAGAGATCAGGACCTGCATGCACTGGACATTCACATGTCATAGCTATAGGCTTTGAGACTAAGTTTGCTATGAGGCTTGCACATCTTGAGGATATCATTAAGCGCATAACCAAGTAGGTGGCCCAACTCTAAACATTGGTGGATAGATTGTTAGAGATGATGCACATCTCATTGGATGGGCTGTCAAAGATGATAAGCTCCTTGCTGGAATGCAAGCACGACTCTCAGATAGACTGCTAGACAGAGTCCTTAGACTCAGACTACTTAATTTTTTGAGTTTCATATTTTATCTCTGAGTTTTGTAGATCTTGACTTAGTTTATAGATTTTGATCACTTTACCTTTGTAGGAATGGGTTCAGTATTTTAGACTATGGATTATGGTTTATGGTTTAGTTCTTTGTGACTTGATATTATGGCTATTTTTGTTTTTTATCTTGTATCTTGGATATCCCAATCTTATACATGAATCAAGTCGGGGGGGGTGGGGTGGGTGGGGTTCATATCATTTATATACAAGTTGTGATGGTCTTGGTTTTGTTTCTCTATATCCTATTAGTTGTGATGATGATTTAGCTTGTATATAGGTTGGATTCTTTAATTTATAGGGGAGATTGTCAAATTTTAATCATGTGTAGTACCTTTTTTGTTGATGTCAAAAGGGGGAGAAAGAGCTAGATACATTGAGAGATACATTGATTTATTATACTGTATGGATGTACATGCTCATGATCATATATGTGCTTTTTGCCTTATGCTTATATGCTTTCCATGCTTTAAATTTAAAGGATTTTAATTTGGGAATTTGTCATCATCATAAAAAGAGAGATTGTTATCTCTCCTAGTTTTGATAATGAGCAAACGATATTTGATGATCTACTTGAGTTGTGTTTAGCCAAAACACTTAAAGCTCTCAAGGAAACATTAGAAAGCTTCAAAGAAAGGAAGAAGCATGATGGTAGATTAGCAAGGTAGCCTGATGAGACAAAGAGATGGCTCGAGATGGCTTGGAGGTGTCTACAACAACTTAAAGATTTATGGATGACATTAACAAGGCCAAGGCAACTCAAGAATCGACTTCAACTAGGTCTAGCTTTCTTTTATTTTTAGTCGAGTCAAAAACTTGCTTGAGGTTTATTATTGAGCATTCAATGTCATGTAGAGTTCTACAGAAAACTCTTAACAGAGCTTTTTTTAACTAAACTAAATGTCCATCTTTGAATTGGACACTTGATTGAGTTAGACTGAAAATTTTAGTTTCAGTCCTAAGTAGAACCAAATGCCAGGTTGAAAATTGGATGTCTGGCTAGCAATAGGTTTTGGCTTATTAACCAAAATCAAATACCCAATTGGGAATCAAATACCCAGCTGGGATTCTAGTTCTGATAGAACCATATATTCGATAGGGCTTTGAGTCAATAGTAATAAACAGGGACTGAACACCCAATTATTTGAAATAGACATCTAGTTTAGATTTTTTATGTGACTAACAGCTAGTTTTTTGATTGTTGGAGTGAACAAAGTCATGGGATCTCACTCCTAATGGTTAGGTTAAACCCCAAAGGTATAAATAGAGTTGAAGGGGCATCTATAAACAACCTTTGCCTCTTCTAATCATTGAAAAAAGTGATCAAAGCCCCTTTCTACTCTCTAGCTATTGTTGAGCTCTAAACTCTCAATCTCAAGCAAGCTTTCATTTCCCTTTTCTTCAATCTTGAGAAAACTTTGTGTGAGTTAAATTTGTATTATTCATTTTCATTTTCCAATTATAATTCAATCCAAGTTTGTTTAGAGTGGTTGAGAGATACTATTTTGGATTGGAGGTGTATCTTGCCAGTTAGAGTAAGAAAATTATATGGGGTTGGCTTCACCAACGAAGTGACATACTAGTGAAGTGTTAAAGTTCTCAAACGCGAGGTAAGAGCCATGGAGTAGGAGTGATTGGTCTTCGAACCATGTTACATTATGGTGTACATTTCCTTAACTCTATTTACTTAATTGCAATTGAGTTTGATTGTGATTTACTTGAAATTGCTTTTGGTGGATAGAATTAGTTTTAGTTACTTGTAAAAGGAGCCATGAGGCTATTGAACTATGTGGTTGTTGAATCATTACTAGTTCTACTACTAGCAAATGAACTATGTGTCTATGGAATGGTTTTGTGGTTGATAGTATTGTATAACTTTATGGTTATATTGAAGATAAGAGATAATGCTATTATGCCTTGTTTGCTCTAGCTCATATACATGAAAAATTAGCTTTTCTTCACTTGTATCTTGTCCAAGCACCTTATTACAGGAATTAAAACTAGCAGTGTTGCATTTATTCTAAGGCAACATAAGAAGATTTGGCATCAAGAATTTTTTGAGCAAAAATTTGGTATCATGTATAAAATTAGCAAAGAAGTCAAATATTAATAAAAAAGGTGACTTCCATAATGAATTTTCATGATACTACTTAACATTTATCAAAACACAAACTTGTAAGCAAAATGCAAATGGAAACAATGGTCTTCCATGCAACTTCTAACCATCAGCAAAAGCAAAATGGAATATATGCATCCTTGGAAGTAATAGATGTCATGGTCCTGCTGCATTAAAAGAGAAATTTGCAAAAGAAAAGTGAATAAATGGGGTAGTTGATATCAAACAATGATCCAGTATCTTCTAAATTTTACTATGACTAGCTTCATGATAATACAAAATATATGTAAATTAAGAAACTATAAATCATTTGAACCTTTTGAACAAAGGGTGCCATGAAGTCTAGAACAATCTAACTTGATAAAGTCCTCCTTGATTTCCTGATTACTGCCTCATCAAATGATGGTAAATATAACTTCAAGTTAAGTTAGGTTTTGGGATTTTTATTGAAAGAAAGAGTTTTTTATAATAGAATCAAGAAGTTATGTACATATGTTGAGCATCACAAATATTAGTGGAAAGAGGGATGTACATGGCTTTTCATTTGTCTATGGCCATACTAGATTAAACATCTTTTGATTGGGAATGCAAAAGGTTGATGTGTGGGTATAATGAGCACTCTTATTTCTGAATAATAGCATTGATAATTTTTGTAGTTGCATTCTTTTCTCTACATTGCGAGTGGTTATGCATATCAAACTATTGTTGATAGTTTTGTCTATGCTAAATTGCTAGTTTCACTTGTATTTCTACTAAAATGAGTTTTTAATTTATTATTGTGGTTGGATTAAATACTCCCCTAATAGGGATATGATGTTTGGGGATGATAATGTGACTACAAAGTATTAGTGTTTGATTTTGATAAAATCTAAGGAGGTAATCTTTTTGAACACCTACCCGAATGAGCAAGCGTTGTTCAATTTGGCTTACTATTTTTGTGATTATAATATTTATCTCTTTTACTTCAATATTTATTTATTTAAATAGAAGTTATATATACAAAGTATTAGATTGAGGATTAGACATATTTCTAAGATATGGATAGGAGTTGGATCAAGATAAAGAATCAACTAGATGCCAGATATGTCAATGGAATAAATATATTTTTGGACTATATCTACAAGAGCAAGAGATCAGATCAGAAAATATAATGTCCATGTATTGATTATATGAACACACACAATCGGAAAAAGTAGGAGGTGTACGAACATGTAATTGTAAGAGGATAGAATGTGTATTACACTAATTTGATATTTTATGACAAAGAGCCATAGTATTTAAATAGGCTGAACTTAATAAATAAGGTAGTTAATGTGATAATAGTTAACAATAAGAGAAATGATACAAAAGGATTCATTTGTGATGCCTTTGGGGACCCTGCATTTTCTCACAATACCCTTCTTTATGCTATCAATATGGTAAGTGAGAGTTGTGATTACGATGGCTAGAAATTTTACAAAATACTTAATGAATATAACATTAAGTTGTATCTTGGATGCAAGAACTTCACCTTCTTATTTTTCATCATGTGATTATTGGGAGTGAAGTCTAAGTGTTGCAACCACTCATTCGGTATATTATTGGAGACATTGAAAGAGGTATTTTCTTAGCATCCTTCATTTTCCAAATCATATCAGGAGGTTTCACTACAAGAATTAAAGGTATTTTTGACACTAATTATGTGCCTGTATTGAGTGCCCGTTAGTGGCACTAAGTAGTTAGTACCACCAATGAATGATCATTAGCAATAATAAAATAATCAGCACTGCTAATTATTGTACATTAGCGGCTCTAAAATAATTAGCACTGATAATGTGTTTATAAGGCCCGACATTAGTCTCCCAGCCTAACATCCTCCTTCTTTATGTTTCTTACAAAGAGTTGACCACCAACTGCCATTGGTTCCTGCTCGCCTGCTGGCTCCCCAAATGCAACATCCCCGCTCGCCCGCCTGAGATCCTGCCTTAGGTCAACATCCCCACCTTGGTTTTGTTCCACCATCTCCCTCAAATCCAATCCATCAATTTTATTTTGCCATCGGCTTAGTCACCACTTCCGATTCTATCTCCTCATTGCCTCCTCTAGCATTGGATAGGTGAGAGTTTAGTTTACCCCTCCAGATTCATAATTTTGTGGGATGATTTTGGTTCCAAACTCATATGTGGTGTTTAGGACATCAAGATAGCCAACAACTTCTCAATATTACCTATATTTTTTTATGAATTAATGGTGATTTAGAGTGCATAGAAGATCTCATTTTTTTGGATTTTTGGTTGTGTTATTTTTTTGGGAAAAGGAGTGTTTTCTTTAAGGTTCCATTGAATTGTTGTGATTTTCTTGATAATATATGTAAATAAGTGAACTTGCATTGAATTCTTGTTGATGCAATATTGTATTAATTTGTACATTTGACTTGAAATGGGTTGTAAGAAAACTTTAGATGAAACTGTCAAGATCAAATCATATTAACACAAAGATACGATTTCATTTGTGATAATCAATTTGACTTAGTAACTATGAAACTTGTTTAGGAGAGTTGGACTCACCTGGAGTTTTCATTTTTCAATTTTCCTTCTTCACAATTATGCATTTAGATTTGTTATTGATAGTGTGAAGTTAAAACTTTGATATGAACATGTAGTCTTGATTAGTTATGTCCAGAGCCATCTCAAGTGTTTGAACCTTGAAGATTTTTGGTATTACATGTTTTAGTTGTAGTTGGTGAAGTGAAGCTTAGTCCCATTATTGGTTATTATCTACCATGTGATTATTCATCTTCGTATAAAACCTCACTCTGCTTGCTTCAATAATTGTGACATGGGTGCTTCACTCAATTAGGGCATTAATTGGCACATGATTGGTGCTTACTGGCATTTTTGGCATTTATTTGTTTTGTGAGGAAGGTCAACAAAAATTCTCAACCAACAACTTGCAACTTGTGTAGCACTTCCCTTACCTACTCTTGACATTTCTATCATTTGTTAAAGTAATGCCAAGAAGATAGATCTTCTTGATAGATAATTTGCAAATCAGTGCCTTCTTTCAGAAATTTTTTTTGACTTTTTAAATTTCTCTTGTGTATAATATCTGGTTTAATTTGCCTTTTCCCTAACAAACTTGAGATATTAGCACAACATTGAAATGCATATATATTGAGATTCAATAAATGATTTGCCTCAAGAACCTATAATACTTTCCAAGGATATAGTTGAACTAAATTTATTTTGTTACCTTAATTGATGCACTCTTCAAGATGAGGTGGGGGACCCTTGCCCCAATTCACCAATGTTAGGTGGTCCTTCATTGTTGCATCTACCATTGAGTACAAATAAAGAGTATATTTTTTCATTCATACATCCTATAATAGTTCTTGACCTTGAACCAACTAAGTCGAAATGCATATCAATTATACTAGTTAGTTGTACCAATTCATACACTCATCTATAGAAAATTTAATCAAGGAAATATATGTGTTGTATTTATTTTAGGTTTGTTTTGGCTTCAGTGGAAGATGGATGAATATATACAAGAGGAAATTCATAATCAAAACCAATTCAAAAGGACCAATTTACGTCCAAAACTTGTCCCAAAATGGAATTGAGTAGGAACATCAATAAGGACAAAACCAATTCTTTGTATATATTTCCATTTTGCTTATTTAAAATATGTGCACAAAACCTTAAGTCTTTCAATTTTCTAGTTGATTGTCTTCCTTTTTATATGGTGGACATGTACGAAAGCATTTGTTTGTATTGCCAACACTATAAATTTTCAAAAATAGACAAACCAATTCTATCTTTTCTTATGTTCTAGGATGAAGTTCAAATTATGAATTGTTATTGAACTTCTAGAAATAAACTCAAAGTCAAAAAATTTTTACTCTATGTGCTTTGGAATCTTAACAGAATGTCTACTCAAGTTATGGTTAGAATGATTCTATGTATACCTCCTTGTTGTATATACAGAGCATTGTACTGAAAATTACACATATTCTATACATAGAGATAGGAGTTAGATCAAAATAAAGAACCAGCTAGATGCCACATATATTAATGGTATAAATGCATTTCTGGACTATGCCTATAGGAGCAAAAGACCATATTAGAAAATACTATATCCACATATTGATTGCATGAACCGCACAATCAGACACGACATGAGGTATATGAACATATAATTATAAGAGGATGGAATGTGCATTGAACAAATTGAATATTTCATGATGAAGTGTCATGGTATTGAAATAGGTTGAATCAACAGGTCGGGCAGTTAATGTGAGGATTGATTTGTGATGCAGACTAAGACCCTACATTTTCTCATGAAACCCTTCTTAATGCGGTCAACATGGCAAGTGAGGGTTATGATTGAGATGGTTAGAGATTTTACAAAATACTTGATGAATTTAACATTGAGTTGTATTCAGGATGTAAGAATGTTATGTTCTTATCATTCATCATGTATTTGTTGACTATGCAGTGCAAGTGTCAATGGAGTAATCACTCATTCAGTATATTGTTGGAGACATTAAAAGAGGTATTTTCTCAGTTCATTTTTCAGTTCATATTAGGAGACTTGGAATATTAAGAAAAATACAAGTCTGGAATACACAAATATTCATGCATGTCCAAATAATTATACACTCTACAGAAATAAAAGTAAATCAGACACCTATTGCAAGCATTACAAAGCACCACGATATCAATATTTCCTATTCTAGAGTGATGATGATAATTAGGAGATTCAAAAAATTCTTGCTAAAGTTGTATGATATTTTTCTATCAAACTAATGCTGTAGTGACTATTCATGTCAACAATGATAGCATCATATATGAGATGACACATTGAAGGCCATGCACATGATAGGAGAGTTAGGCATCTAGCAGATAGTGTCAAGTAGAAAGAGTTTGACTCACGATATTTGAGCTTTATTGTTGATATCTGCAATATTCATTTAGGCTTAGTTTTTGATGATCCCTTTTAGAAAATGAACTACTGATATAATACTTGGCATGTGATTTTGATTCCATATAACTTGCCTCCTTGGTTGTGTATGAAACGATCATTATTTATCTTATCCATGATCATTGATGGAGCAAAGAGACCAGGAAATAACATTGACATATACCTATAGTTGTTGATTGAAGAGCCGAAGGAATTATGGGAACCGGGCATTCCAACATTTGATGTAAGTAAAAAACAGATGTTCTATTTATATGCATAACTAATATGGATAATTAAAGATTTGACATATGCATATTTTTTAGGATATAGCACAAGAGTTGATGTGTCCTATATGTGGAAAGAATACACGATCTAGGTGGTTAAAATATTATTGAAAGTTTTGTCACATGTGCCATAGATATTTTTTGCCTACTGATCATCAATTCTAACATGATAAGACTACATTCAATAGGACATGTGAGTATGACATTCCTTCCCCCCTCTCTCTTCTCTTCCCCTTGACTACCTAGATCTGAGGTACTGATTGAAGCAGAGCCTACTCAAAATCATGTAGACAAGCATGGTTGTGGTCCTATCTCCAGGCAAAGACTTCACAAATGCATATCTCAGGCTACTCAAATATGAAATTTAATTGGAAGAAGATAAGCATCTTTTTTGATTTATTATACCGGAGCTCATTGTATATTTGACATAATCTCAATATCATGCACATTGAGAAAAATTTTCTCAAAAATCTATTGTGGACATTGCTTGGCACTTTGGATAAGTCAAAAGACAATTTGAATGCATGGCTAGATTTGAAAGCCATTAGCATATGGAGGGCCCTTCATTTGGAGGATAGAGGTAACAAAATATTTTTGTCATTGGCTTCATTCACCATGAGAAAATAAGAGAAAGAGATTTTCTTAAGTGTATTAAAAAATATGAAAGTTCCAAAGTATTACATGTCAAATATTTTTAGATTTGTGAATATAAAAGATCAGAGCATCATTGGTTTGAAAAGTCATGATTGTTATATACTAATACAATAGTTGCTACTGATCATAGCACAGAGATATTTACCTAAGCATTTAGCCAAACCTGTAATTGAAATGAGCAGTATCTTTTGGCATTTGTATACAAAAAGCAACCACCCATTTGACTTTGAAACTTTGCAAGCTAGGATTGCCCTAACTCATTGCTACCTTGAAAGAATTTTTTTGCTTTCAATTTTCAATATCATGGAGTATTTGCTTATTCACCTGGCGGAGGAAGCAATACATGCAAGATCTATTCACTACCCTTGTATGTATTTGGTTAAGAGGTAAACCTCAACTATTATTTTTAACTTTTGTATATTGTTTCCATTCATGATAACTAACAATCACATTGTCATTCAAGTATCTTTCGAAAGTGAAGAACTATGTGCAAAACCAAGCTTATCCAAAAGGTTCTATAGTAGAAGGCTATTTGGTGGAGGAATGTATGACTTTTTGTGTAATGTACCTAAATGACTTTCAATCAAACTTCATTCAACCTTCTCAAAACCAAGATCATTATCTCCATGATGGATAGGAACATTTAGTTAGAGCTTAGGAAGGACTTCATTATATAGGCTAAACTCAGTGGGCACAAGCACACTGCTATGTACTATTTAATCTAGACATTATGATAACCTTTCGCGAGCACTCTAATGAACTCTAATACTACTTATTTATCTTTTAAAATAATGAAAATATATTTTGTTGGAAACACTTGAAGCCGATAAAATTTGATAGATGATGTTGAGGTGGAGAGTTTAAATAGGAGAAAATTCATAGTGGCACCTTTAGTAAGTGGTTCAAGGAGCATGTATGTATAATTGAGACTTAACGTATATATTATGTAATCATTTTTCTTCCTATTGATTTTTAAAACATGACTTATTATTATTTTAGATTGTTAAGTTAGAAAGAAGTAGTAAAGTGTTTGAGATTTCTAAAGAGATTTTACTATTAGCAGTTGGTTCTAACAAATGGGTGAGGAGATACTCATAATATATTATAAATAATTTTAATTTCACACGAAGATGTGGAAAATGAGCCATTATACATGAAATAGTGGTGTGACTTTGAAGGCAGCTACAAGAAGTTTCACAAGTACAAAGGACAAGAACCACTATAATAGGAGTTGTATAATTCTATGATATTTTAACAAATATTATTGAGATACAGTACAACAACGAACTTAAGTTCATGTTGTTTAGTGTGATTGGGCTGATAATAATACCATGTTTAAGTAGTTTTTGCAATTTGACTTCAACTTCAAGTTAGAGCTAGACTTTGAGCTTGATTTAGGGGATTGAGACTAACTTAAGATAGAGAAGAACTGAAAAATTGGGCCCAAAACCTAAATAGGATCACAATCAGATTTTGATTCTCAACCAGTCATTTGATTATGTTTGATTGTACATACCCTAACTCTCAATCAAACATCCAATTCCAACTGAATGTCCAGTATAGTCCGACTATGAGAAACTTTAGTTGTAGGACCTCTGGTTTGATAGCAAATTTGCAAAAATAGAAACAAAAATTCTTCTCAAAATTCATCAAAATCAAATTAATTTTTTGACAAGGAAGGTATAATCTTGGAGAATATCAATCTAAGATTCAAATATGAGGTTTATGGCAAGAGAATACTCATCAAATCTCCCAATCAAATCCCAATAACTAAAATTGGAGATCCTCTCGAAGCCCTATAAAAAGGGGGCTAGGGCACACAAATTTCACAACAATTCAAAGGTGATTCTTGGGCAAATTCTGCATGAATTGAAGGAGAAGTTTTGCAAAAGATCCTGTTATCTAGGAGGAGAGCAAAGAGGTGTCAACAAGGGATCGAAAAGATGTAAGATTTCATTTCTTTTTTTATCTTTTCTTTTATTGTCCCCTCTTCTTTTTGTCTCTTATGAGGTCTTTATTTTCTCACGCTTGCTGCTACTACTGCCCCATCTTCCTCAAGGCTTGCAACCACCCACGACCTTATTCTCCACCAACCATTGCACATTCTTAGCAACCTGAGTTCGAACGACCAAATTTGAAAGAATCAGGAGTTTGAACCCATCATGGGCCTCTCTTTTATTCATCAACACCATGACCATCCTCGGCTTTGTGTTGGTAGATCTCCCCCAACACCATGGTCATCTATGGCCATCTGTATGATGGCAGATCTCCACCAATATTGCAGCCACTCGTAGCCTTTCGTATAATGGTGGATCTCCACCAACACTAAGGCCACCTATGGTCTTTCATATAACAGTGAATTTGTACCAACATCATGATAACCTGTAGTCTAGAATGCCAACAAATCTCCATCATAGCCATCCATGCCTTGTTCATCACCATGGTGTCATGTCAGATAATGATCAATAACAAGAACCTCTTGGATTGACAATAAAGTAGAGAGTGAGAAGAAAAACAAGAACAAGAACAAAACAAAACAACAAAATAATAATAATAAAATATTCTCATAAAAAGGTTTAGGGTTGGCGTGTGGTCTTGTCTGATAACTAATCTGATTTAAGGTCAGCCTGCGATTTTGCTCGAAAGTCAAATGTTTTAGGGCCAATATGCAGTCTTGCCCAATAACCATTTTGACTTAAGACTAGTTTGTGGTCTCTTCCAAAAGTCAAATAGTTTAGCACCAGCTTGTGGTCTCACTCAACAACCAATCGATTTAGGGCCAGCCTATGATCTTACCCAAAAGTCAAATTATTTAGGCCCAACACATAGTCTTGTTGAATAACCAATTTGACTTAGGGATAGCCTGTGATCTTTTCTGAAAGTCAAATAGTTTAGTACTAGTCTGCGATCTAACTCAACAACCAATCTAATTTAGGGCTAGCTTACGGTCTCGTCTGATAGCCAATTAGACATAGGGCCAACCTACGGTCTTATCCAAAAGGCAAAATGATTTAGGACCAGCTTGTAGTCTCACTTAACAATCAAATCAACTTAGAACCAGCTTGTAATCTCATCCAAAAATCAAAATGTCTTAGGGCTAGCCTACGATCTTGCCCAATAACTAAATCAACTTAAGAGCAATTTGTGGTCTCACTCGAAAGTTAATTTGAACTTATGGCTAGCTTGTGAGCTGGCCATAATGTCATTATGATAGTTTGAGGGTTTTCGAAGCAAATAAATTAATGTAAGTCAATCAAATTAAAGTGATTCAAATTAAATTTCAAATAAAACTCGAACATAAGTTAAGTTTTGAATATGAAACTAAATCAATCAAACCTGACCCAAATCAAATTTTGAATATTGAATTGAGTCGAATCAAACTTGATCCAAATCAAGTTTTGAACATAAATTGAATCAAATTAGATCTAAGTCTACTTCAAATTTTGAATAATGAACTAAATCATATTTAAACTGAGACCAAGTCTGAATTTCAAATCAGCTTAAATTGAATCCATGACTAGGTTAAATTTAACTAGACTCAAATATGAACATAAGATAGGTCAAGTATGACCTAAACAAGTTCAAATAGAATTAGAACAAGGATAAGTTAAATCCCATTGGGTGTGCTAAACCTTTGGTAGCACTCCAAGGCAATCAATAATGGGCGATGTTGCCACGCTGACGTGAACCAAAATTAGTGTAAATAAAACTAAATTGGGTCAAACTAAATCTTATCGGGTGTGCTACAAAAGCTCTTGATAGCACTTTGAGGCTATCCCAACTCCACAAGAAGTGGGTAATGCTACATTAAAAAATTAATAAAGTTATTGTCTATACCTTATTGGCTATGTAAATACCTAAAAATTAATAAAGTTATCACCTACACCTCATTGGCTTTGAAAATACTTTAAAAATTAATGAAGTTATTACTTATGTCTCATTGGCTATGGAAACACTACAAAATTAACGAAGTTATCGCCTAAACCTTATTTACTATGGAAACACTTCAAAATCAATGAAGTTGTCACCTACACCTCATTAGGTATGAAAATACTTCAAAAATCAACAAAGTTATCACATACACAATATTAGCTATAGAAATACTTCAAAATCAACGAACTTATCGCCTATGCTTAATTGGTTATGGAAACACATCAAAAATCAATGAAGTTATTGCGTATGCCTTATTAGTTATGAAAATATTTCAAAATCAATGAAGTTATTACGTATATCTTATTGGCTATGAAAATACTTTAAAAATAATAAAACTATCACCTATGTCTTATTGGCTATGGAAACATTTCAAAAATTAATGAAGTTATTACCTACATCTCATTGGCAATCAAAATACTTCAAGATTGATAGAGTTATTTCTAGCACTTTATTGGCTAATGGAAACACTTCAACTCAACTAAATTTCCACCAATGTCTCATTGACTAATAGAAATACTTCAATCTAGGAAGTTATTGCCAAAACTCAGACAATTGAACACACTTCACTCCTCCTTCTCTTTTCATGTCCTATCGGATAATGCTACCAAACCAAATCATCAACAACACCCAAGGATCAAGTCAAGGCCCATTCAAGTTGTACTCCACATGGTTTAGCATATGAGAGTGGGGCAGCAATACATATCAAAGCATCTTCTCTACCCTTTTTTTTCTATATTTTTTTATAATTCCATATTGAAATTTATTATAAAGTGAGGGTATAAGCTTACTTAAGTCATGTACCATTTTTTAAAATCAATTGAATGCTTTCTTTTTTTCTTTTGTGTCTTTATTTTATTAGCTAGATTTCTTATTTTAGAAAATTTTTGATAATTATTGGGGTAATTAATAATAGGAGCTTATGCTTATGGGAAGTTAATATTTTCACAATACCTTAATACAGACTTTAAATTTAAAAACTCTAATTTGTGCATCAAAGTCACTGTGGGATCAATTTCAGTAACCCAGGATGGTGGAGACCCTGAGAGTGATCTTAAATCATAAATTAAAAATTATTTTGATTTAAAGTGCGTTATCAGGTGTTGTGAGAATATTGACTTCCAACAAGTGCAAGCCCTTATTGTTAATTATCCGATGATTGCGGGAACCTCCTAAAATAAAAAAGCTAACTAATAAAATATAGACATGAAAAAGAAAAAAAAAGCATTTAGTTGATGTCAAGAAATGATACATGGTTTAAGTAAGGGTATGCTCTCACTCTATATTGAATTTCAACATGAAAGAAATAAAGAAAAGAAATGAGAAAGGAGTGGAGAAAAATATGTGCTGCTGTTTTGCTCTCTTACACTGGACTATGTGGCATCTGACCCAAATTGACTTGATCTTTGGTAGGTATTGATGACATTGTTTGATGGGATATGAAAGGAAATGGAAGAAGTTGAAAGTGTTTTCAATAACTTTGAGTATTGGTAATAATTTTATTTGGTTTAGTGGCATCACCAACAATTTATAGGGTTAGGTCTAGTTTTGCAATGCATTATCAACTTCTTTTGAGGTTGACTAGTTTGAGGAGTGCATTATTAACTACTTCTAAAGTTGACTAGACCTGCATCATCAACTATTTCAAGGGTTAAATAGTTTGAAGGATGCATCGCCAACTACGTTAAGGGTTGACTAGCTTGAAAGGTATATCATCAACTACTTTTGAGATTAACTAGCTTGAAGGTCATGTCGCCAACTGCAATTGAGTTGCGCGGGTAGAGATGTGCGATATGCACAGTAGGTTGTTATATTATATGTGACACTGCTTTAGTCTCGGTGACTCTGGGCTTGTTCTACATTTTTTGTTGATTTCTTTCTTAGCGGATCGAAGAAATATGACAAGCGTCCATCCTTCATCAATCAAACTATCAACTAACGGCTGGATAGAAAGATTCTTTCTCTCTAAAGGAGGTCAGCTAGAGCAGCTTCCACCGAGAGAAAAGTCCCACATCTGATTCAAATCGGTTTTTAGTAGAAGCCCGAGCGTCTTCCAGTACTAGTACTAGGAGCTAAGGAAGTAAGTAGGTTTATCGATCTATGAGTTGAAGGTCTTCTATCTCTAATAGTGAAACGTTCAGAAAGGCCACTTTTCAATAGAGAGATCACATTTTTAGGACCGATATGATAGAAACTGAAGAAAACAATTTCTTTTACTATATCTTAGCTACAGTCAGTCGACGCTTGTCTGTCTGTGCTTGTCCGTCTTAGCTACTAGTCGTCTGATGAGCTTATCGCCGCTAGTCCGCCGATTGAAGTGCCTGCCTTTGCTTCTTCCTTGAATATAACTGCTTTCTTTCCCGGCCCCTAACGCTTTAGGGGCAATTGCTTTCTTTCGAAGCTTTCTAGGCTGTATGTGCTTTCGATTAGCATTCCAAGGTTGTAATTCATTGAAATCCGCTAATGAATAAAGTAGGAAAGAAAGATCGTATGTTAATATGTCGATCCTCTAAAGCGAGTGAATGGCTTTCCGCTTGTGGAAGCATTACCGTAGGGCTTGCTTATTGGGAAAAGGGCCATTACGTAAGCAGTCTTTGATGTAGGCTATTCCTCGCTAACCCGAAAGGCTTTCTTTCAACCATACTTTCTTTGGATCTTTGAACCGTGAAAGAGGTTTTTTCCGTTTTCACTTACATACGCGAATCTAGGTCCAGCCTCACTTGCATTCAGCTATCAAGGGAGATGTCTACTCTTTTGTTTACATACGCAAACTCCCAATCAGTCTCCATTGCTTTGACTTCTTTAAACTGGCGAGGCAAGCCTTCTTCAACTAAACTCTTCCTCTTCCTCTAACTGGCATTTCCTCATGTAAACAATGTCTTCCGGTTGAATTCCACTCCCCGGCCTTCCCTTCTCCTTTTCAATGAAAGAGGTGTAAGTTGACATAGAAGGAGCAAAAGCAACGGAGACAAGCGGGCGCTAGTCGGAAGTTCCTAGCGTTGATATCCAGAAGTTCACCCTATGGAAAAGATGCACAAGTGTTTTTTATTTGCATTCACGCCCTTTGGAAAGAGCTGCTAAATCAAGTTCTCATTTAGGTGAAGGAAGTATGAAGAGCACCAACATACCATCAGGCCCCGGAGCTTTGTCACTGCCGATGCTCTTGATCACGTCCTCGATCTCTTGTACAGTTGCTGCCCGGGTCAAGAAAGAATTATCTTAGACAGTGACTAGAGCAGGAGCTGCTGGTCGTAAGCTTCGAAAGGGCCTAACGGCTAAGGCTAACACCGAGTATAGTGTTGGGCTTGATTCGTTCGCTCTGTTGGGACAAGCTGGTCGAGATAGGGCGTCCAGTCACTCATATCGGTAAGGATTGCACTATGCCACCTGTCCTTACCTGGAAATACATCATCAATTATTTTTGGGATTAACTAGTTTGAAGGTGCATCACCAACTACTTGGCTAGCTTGAAGGGCGTATTGCCAATTACTTCTAGGATTGATTAGCTTTAAGGCACATCGTCAATTGCTTGTGAGTTGATTTATTTTAAGGGTTACATCATCAACTACTTGTGGGGTTGACTAACTCGAAGGAGAGCATCACCAACCACTTCTGGGGTTAGCTAACTTGAGGGGTGCATTATCAAATACTTGTGTGGTTGACTAGTTTTGAGCACTGTATCATCAACTACTTGTGGAGTTGACTATCTTTGAGGATAGTGTCATTAACTGATTGTGGGGTTGACTAGCTCCAATGTGGCCAATGACTTTAAGTGCGTTATTTGTTGACTTCGTTTAAACATGATATTGTGGTTGACTTATTAAGCAAGTATCAACCTACTTTAGTTTGGTTTGAATTGAAGCATTGTCAATGCTTTTGAGTTGGCTTAGCTTTGAAGCATAGCTGACAACTTTTGTACCACATCCAGTGATATTCAGTTTTGACCTTACTTAGTTTTATTTGAATTAATTTTGGTTTGAGGCAGGATGGTAATATCACCCTTTATTTATAGCCTTGGAGTATTGCTGAGGGTTCAACACATCTAGTGGGACTCATTTTGACCTTATTTAGTTCCGTTAGGACTAATATAGTTTGGATTTGAGTTTGATTCAGAATCCATTTAATACTCAATTTTGATTTGAGTTTGAAATTGATTCAACTTGATAATGATGTGTTTTCAACCCTTGGTAATTGGATTTGCGCTGATACTTTATAGCATGACCAGGGGAACTATTTGAATCATCAAAGTTACTAAATGTTTAGTAATGAATTCAATCCACCAAGCTTAGCATTAATCTTTAGAAGAACATTTGTTAGACACTGATCATTGACTCTAGTTGGAGTAGTGCTAATTTTGATTTGAGCCTGATCTAACTTAGTTCAATGTTCAAGACTCTATTTAAATTCGAGTTTGGTTTTACTTGGTTCAGGTCGAGTTTGACTTGATATTAAACCTCTATCAAATTCTAGTTCACATCTTTGGTTCAAGTTTAAATCAATTTAGTTCAACTAAATTTTAGTTCAGGTTCAATCTAGCTTATTTCTGGTTTAACTTTGGGTTTATCTGTTTAGTTTGCACTTAATTTAATCCAATTAGGATTTGATTTGAGCTTAGTTTAATCTAAATTATGTTTGATTTGAACTTAACTTGATTTTAAATTAACCCATCTTGATTCTGATTGATATTGAGTTTGAGTTTATTTGGTCTAGGTTAACTCAATTTGGATTCTAGTCCATTTGTTTGATTAATTTAGTTCCATTTGAGTTAACTAGGCTTTTGTCCACTTATTTAAGCTAGCTGAGTGCGAGACTGAGGGCTGACTTGGATGCGAGTCCGATGGTTAGCTAAGTGTGAGCCCGAAGGTTGGCTAAGTGCAAGCCCAAAGGTTGGCTTGGATGTGAGCCTGAAGGCTGATTGGATGCAAGCTTGAAGGCTAGCTAAATGCAAGCTTGAAGGTTGACTAAGTGAAAGTCCAAAGGTTAGCTTTGATGTGAACCCAAAGGTGGCTAAGTGCGAGTCCAAAGGTTGGCTTGGATGTCAATCCAAATGTTGGCTGAGGTGCAAGCCCAAAGGCTGGCTTGGATGCGAGCTTGAAGGTTGGCTGAGTGTGAGCCCGAAGGCTAGCTTAGATGGAAGCTCAAAGGCTGGCTAGATGTGAGTTCAAAATTTGATTGAGTGCAAGCCCAAAGGTTAGCTATGGTGGAAGCCCGAAGGTTGGCTAATTGTGAGTCCAAAGCTAACTAAGTGTGAGCTTGAAGGCTAGGTTAGATGTGAGTTTGAAGGCTAGCTAAGTGTGAGCCTGAAGGTTAACTTGGATGCAAGCCCAAAGGCTAGTTGAGGTGTGAGCCCAAAAGCTGACTTGGATGTGAGCCCAAAGGTTAGTTGAGTGTAAGCTCAAAAGTTGGCTTGGTTGTAAGACTAAATGTTGGCTGAGTGAGAGCTCAAAGGCTAACTTGGATACAAGCCTAAAGGCTAGTTAAGGTGCAAGCCCGAAGGCTGGTTGAGTATAAGTGTGAAGGCTGACTTGGAAGTAAGTATGAAGGCTATCTAAGTGTGAACCCAAAGGCAAGCTTGGATGTGAGCCTGAAGACTGACTGAGTGTGAACCCCAAGACTAGCTTGGATGCGAGCCCGAGGGCTAGCTGAGTGTGAGCTTGAAGGCTAGCTTGGATGCAAGCTTGAAAGCTAGTTGAGTGCGATCTTGAATACTAGATGAATGCAAGCTTGATAGCTGGCTTGGGTATGAACCCGAAGGCTAGCTTGGGTATGAGCCTAAAGGCTTACCTTGGGTGTGAGCTTGAAGGTTGGCTTGGATGAAACAGAGATTCGCTGTCTTCGAGAGGCCATGAGTGGTCATAGTGGTGTCAAAAATTCATCATCTTTGAGGGCCTGCGAGTGGCCATAGTGAGGTCATGCATTTACCATCTTCATCACTATCTTCAAGGGAGGTGGGTGGCTACAGTGATGTTGATGATGCCAAAAATAGAGAGAAGATTTTCTTTTTACACAATAACTTTTTTTGGTTATTTTTTCTTTTCTATTTCTTTTCTCTCCCTTCTCTCTAGTGTGCCTTCTTCCTTTCTTCTAGAAATGCCATCGAGCCCTAGTGGCTCGGCCTCCTTCCCAGTTAGATTTGACCAGATCTAGCCTAGCACTGGCTCTGTGCAGTAGGGATGGGGGCCTAAGCCCCTCGTCTTCTTCATTTTTCACTTGAGTTTGACCCTCTACTTAGCAATGAGCACAACGGTGAAGAAGGCGTGGCACAGGACTAGGGTTGCATGGGTTCTCTGGTGAGGCAGTAGGGCTTCAGGCAGTTAGGATCAGTGTGCAGGCTCTCCAACAAGGCAATAAGGCTTCAAGCAGTTGGGACCAGTGCACATGTAGGGCAGGTGGCAATAGGGTAGGAATAGGCTACAGGGGTGGCGCAACTAGGAACCAGGGTGGCAGTGCTAGGGCTTCGACATGGTAGTGTAGTGGGTGAGGGTGGCTTGGAGCATGGTGGTGAGGCTCAGGCAGCAAAGGCAAGACTTTTGTTCGAGGGAGGAAGAAGAAGAGAAATAGGGAAATTAGAAGGAAAAGAAAAGGTAAGAAATTACCCTATTTTGCTTCAAGTTCAATTCTCGATAGTATCTCCAATCTTCTGCTCTTTTCATTCTCCCTTGCTCTATTGTAGTACCATTCTTCATGTCTTCCTTTTCTATGCAGGTCTTCATCAACATTTATAGGCTTTGAGAAGATTTGAAACCAAATTTTCGATTGGTTTTATTGCCAAATTTAGTTGGATGGTGATTAGCATGTTTGGGATTAAAATATGTAATTGGATTGTATTTCCAAATTTCTTGATTAACATGGAATTGATTGGTATTTGTTTTCCAAATTTCAGGATAGTTATCTACAATTTTTTAAAAAAAATTTGGACCAAAAAATTTTTTGAAGGACTTATTTGCAAGTTTTTAGAAAAATTAGAACAAAATGTGATTTTGTAAATTTTGGGGGGCTTTTGCAAATAGAACATATTTGTAAAATTCTAAAATTTGCAAGGTCCTTTTTGAATAAAATCCTGGACTTATCCATAAATAAAAAAATTTGGGAGTTTATTTATAAATCCAAATTTAATCCAAATCTTATTTTAGCATTTGATCCAAATTTGGGCCCAGATTCAATATTTAAAATTGGCACATCATGAGTCCAACTCAAATTTGGAATAGGGCTTTAAGGTCTACTTAAATAAAGTGTCATGTTCCCATCCACTTCATGAGCTTTCTTGGTGAAGGGAGTGGATGCGAAAAGAAGAGTCAGCACCTTATTTTCCATTATTGCCTCTGTGAGTGTCTGATCAATAAGCTTGCATGTTTATTCTTTTGTCTCCTCATAACAGTGTCCTTTTCCTTTGCTCCTTCTCTTTTATTTGCCTGGCTCACATTTTTTGAAGGTACCATGAAACCCTTTGTGATCGAGAGGATTGGGGAGGAAGGTAGTTTGGCTTTATGTCATTTCCTCCCAATTTTTGGGACCAATATCGAAGTGGCCATTGCACACCAACTGCAAGAATATCGAAAGCAGGTGCATTTTGATAATTATCATCCTTTAGCCCACTTTTTGAAGGAAGGGATCCCACGTGCTAATGGGGTAGGTGGTTGCTTCATGCTAGAATTAGATAGTGAGAATCTTTAGAGACCTTGGGGTTTCACACTCTTAATGGTCGCTCACCTATTTGGGGGTAATCATTCCCTCTTGCTGGCATAACACCAGTTCTACAAAATTATTTAGAGTGGGTCAATGATGTAATGTCTCAATTCTCAGCCCAACTTGTGAGACTTGACATCCTTGAAGGAGTTACAGTATCTAAGGGATAATACACTAGAGACTCAAGGATTTTGCGTGGCATGATTGAGATGTGGAATCATGCTACTAATGCCTTCTATACTCTATACGATGAGGTCAGTGTTTCCTTATGAGATATAAAGCAACTAGCTGGGATCCCCATCCTAGGAGACTTTTACAATGAGTACATCCCTATTAACCATCATGCAAGCCTTGACTTCTGTTATGTTTTGTGCAATCTCCTCAGAGTTTATGAATGTTTGATGACACATTTTTCAAATAATCAGAAGAGGGTATATTTCAACCATTGGATCGAGATTTCTTTATGAAAAAAGTCTGACTAGTAAGCCAACCAAATTTGATTGGATTATGTGCAACATAGGTGACATTCTTCTAGAATTTAGTCCTGAGACATTTTTTGCTACCTTCATTAGTTTATGGCTTTGCCACTTCGTTATGCCATACAGCAGGCAGTAGATCCATCTAGAGACATTTGCGATGGCCTATAAGATGGCGCATAGGTAAAGGGTTGCCTTGGCCCTTGTGATACTAGGTTGAATATATGTTGGTCTCAAAGCGATGGTAGATAATCGTACAGGACCAAGTGATTCTTCGATTTGGTTCTCCATTCATTTTCTTTATGTTTGAATTTATGTCCACTTTAAGAGAACATATACTGATTTAGAGCCTATTGATGAAATAAAAAAGCATGTCATTCACATTCGGTCTTTGTCCCCAAGATGATTCGGGTCATGGGTATAGCTGCCTCTACTTTCTCTCTCAAAGAGACTAGGATGCATGTGTGGGATTTTGAGAATTTTGAGTGGTGAGTTTTTCCCTTCACTCTTCATGATTCTATCATGTTAGTGGATATGGCTTCTTCTCTTATCTTCAAAGGCTTATGAGTATATTATCTCTTTGAGACATGGCATGCTTCTACTTTATTATAGAGAGCATTTAGCTATGGAGTCTTATAATCTACATCGATTTTGTTGATAGTTAGGGTATGATCAGGATTTTCTTGAGAACATTCTTGCTCCTTCATCACTATCATGTCTTGGCCAGTTAGCAGGCTATTAGTTACATCTCACTCATATCCAGGATGATTCAGAGTACTATATTTTTGACATTGAGCACGAAGCCAAGGTACTTTGTTCCTATGCCATAGTGGGGCTTGATAGTATGGGTGGATATTTTCACATTGATCCTGAGTTTCTATTCCAAAATGAGCCTAGTTCACATAACAAGGAAAAGTAAGTAGTGAGCAGTAGAGGGTTGAAATGGCAGAGGACTTAAGAGTCATAGAAGGCTCTGGCTGGTAAATTTGCTCGCCCTAGATCTAGTGGAGAGAGACCCATCCCTTCTTACAAGATCAACGATGACCATTTTTGAGGTAATGTAGGTCCCAGATTGAGCCTGAGGCGGGAGGTATCTCGACCTATATATGACTACCATGTGACCGATGCTCCAAGGTGCCTGTTGACACATGCAGCCCTATCTGTAGGTGGGAGCATGGAAGCAAATTCGCATATACCATCTTGGGACTCAAAATTTTCCCATTATTGACATAGATGCAGAACCAGGGGCGATGCTTCCTTCACCGCCACTAGTATGCCAATATCTTGACATAAATTTGAGTAAATTGTCCCAACCGGCTTCTTTGTTATCTATCTCTACTGGCCATTCATCAGATTTGCGTATCCTTGAGTGCTAGTAATTTTATTTTATTTTCTTTCCTCTTTTTATTTTGGCTGAAAATCCCTCTTTTTTTTAGGCAAATAAGGATTTTAGAAGCCTTCTTGATGATATTTCAGACTCTGATGGTAAGGGACACTCAAGCTTTGCCAAACTTTACATTGTGTATATACTAATTTTGCCTTTGTTGTAGACATGGTTCCTAGGTCATGCTTTAGTCAAGGGATATTCACATCCATATGTATCCATCCACCATCACCCGCATCACGTAATGACCCACTATCTTCTTCTTTTCTTAAAAATCTTTCTATCTTCTAATGCATCATTTGCCCCTTCAGGTGATAATGGAGAGGTATGAGCAAGTGACTACTGAGTAGCCATGATCATTGGGATCACTATTTAGTCTTTATATATCTTAAAATTATGCTTATCCTCTTTATCTAGAGTCTCTGTTTATTTTGGTCTTCTTTATTTAGGAATATTATCATTGCTTTATGGAATTTCTTTGCTTGGCATTAGATTTAGTCTTGCAACCTCATATATTTCCCTTTTTTTTTCGTTTGTAGGTCGGCCATGTGAAACGAGTTATGATTTTCTTTTATTTGTTAATGACTGTAATGATGGACTTGCCACATGAGGATATGCTTGAGTTGTCACAATGAGTAGACTTGCTTTGTCACAAGCAGTGTATTTGGTTTACAATATGAGGTGGACTTGATTCACCATATAGAAGTGGCCTTAATTTGCTACATAGAAATGGACTTGGCTTGTCACGTAAAAATGGACTTAATTTTTCATATGAAAGTGAACATGGTTTGCTACATAGAAGTGGACTTAATTTATCACATAGAAGTGAACTTGGTTTGCCACATAAAAGTGAACTCAAGCTACCACAAAAGAGTGGGCTTAGGTTGCCAAGTGGAAGTGGAGTTAAGATGCCACATAAGAATGGACTTAGATTATCACATAGAAGTGGACTTGGTTTATCATATAAAAGTGGCTTAAGCTGTCACGTAGGAGAAGAAATGGACGTAGACTACCACATGGAAGTGGACTTATATTGCCATATAGAAGCAGACTTGACTTGCCACAATGAGTGGGCCTTTATGGGGATATGGATTTAACCATCACATAAATTGGGTGGGATTTTGTGTCTATGATTTGCCTCAAGAAACATGGAGTGCATGTTTCACCGGATATTTTCTTTTGAGAAAGTTGGACATTTTATCATAGACAAAATGTAGACACTTTTTATTTTTATTTTCCATAGAGCTTAGGCATAATACTTTTTGGGAAATTGGCTGTTGATTGGTGGCATAGGCTTTTCTCTTTGTCATCTATCAGTTGGTAGGATCCTCCCTTCAAATATCCTTTCGACAATATAAGGGTCTTCTCAATTAGACTCAAACTTGCCTTTATTATTTCGATTTGGGATTATGGGTCTTCTCAAGACTAAGACTATTTCTCCCTTTTGGAAAGGCCTAAATCGAGCCATTTTTTTGTAGGCTCTGAATATTTGTGCTCAATATATTTTCAAGTTTTTCTAGGCTGCAAGCTTTGTCTTGTCCAAAGAGTCTAGCTCATCAAGACAAAGATGAATGTTGTCTTCTTTTGTGACTTCTTCTTGTAAGGCAATTCTTAGTGAGAAAATTTGTGCTTCTAGTGGTAAGACTACCTCAGTCTCAAACACTGATGTATATGGTGTTGATTGGATAGGGGTTCAATTTGTGATGTGATAGGACACAGTGCCTCAGCAAGCTTTTGGTGCCAGTCTTTCTTATTTTTGGTAACAACATTTTTCAAAATCTTGGAAAGGGTCTTGTTAAATCCCTTAGCTAGTCCATTGGCTCTATAGATGGATGAATATCTCCAATCTATCTTGTGGTAATATGCGAGTCATCCTACCTTGAAATTTCTAAAGGATGACCCATTATAAAAAATGATCCTTCAAGGGACACCGAATTGGTACAAATTTTCTTGAAAGAAGTAGATAATAGTATCCACTTTTACCTCTTTTGATGGAATCGCTTTAGCCCACCAAGAGAAATAATTAGTTGCTGTTAGTATGAAGCGGTGGCCTATAGAAGAAGATGGTTTGATTGGGCTGATAATATCTATATCTTATACCTTGAATGACTATGAGGACACTGTTATATGTAGAGAATTTGGGTATTGATGGATAAAGTTACCATGAATTTGGCATAGGTGACATCTTCTTATATATTCATGGGCTAATAGTAGCCTATATGCTTAATCTTCATCATCATTTTTGGACCCAATTGGTGAGCCCCATAGACCCTAGAATGCAATTCATACATAACTTCTTTGGCCTTTTTGTTTGAGAGATAGTGTAGAAGTAGTTGATCGAGCTTTTTGTTTGAGAGATAGTGCAGAAGTAGTTGATCGAATGACCTTATGTAAAAAGTGTTATTGATAAGCAGAAAGCATGCGACCCTTTTTTTGAGTTATGCCTGTATGGATTTATCCTCTGGGAGTTCTCAACTTTTTAGATAGTTGGTGAATGGTATTCTCCAATCTGTGGCCTCCTCTACTAGTTTAGATTCAGTCCTCTCATGGTTGATGCTAAAGACTGAGCTCATCATTTATCTACTATGGACTATGATTAGAATTTCTCCTTGATCAGGGTTAGCCAGTGCATTGGCTAGTTTGGCAAAGGAGTTAGCTTCCATGTTGATGGACCGAGGAATCTTAGTTATTTGAATAAGTGAGATTTTCCTTAAAAGCTCTTGAGCCTTTTCATGGTGTTTCAGAAGCTTAGATTTATGGACTTTATATTTGCCTTGAACTTGGCTGATAACTAGTTGTGAATCACTAAAAATATGTAGGCGTGATATTTTCATATTGAGGGCTATTTTTAGACCTACAATTAGGGCCTTGTATGTAGCCTCATTATTTGTGTATGGTTTTGAAAGGGAATAGGAGAATTGTAAAAAGCATCCATTCAAAGTGAAATAAATAAATTCAATGCCCACTTTAATTTGCAGAAGCTTTGGTTTGATCCCTGGTTTAATGGATAATGCTCTGTTAAAGTATAGTTTCCAGTAAGGTTCCCCTTCTTTGACCAAAAGAATTTCTTTATTAGGTAGTTCGCAATTCAAAGGAGAATCATCTGACACTGGATGAGCTATGAGAAAATCAGTGAGAACTTGCCCTTTGACTGCTTTTTGGGGAGTAAACTTGATATCATATTCTATAAAGATTAATACTCATTTTGTTAGCCTTCTCGTGAATATAGGCCTAATCATCAGGTACTCTATGAGATCAATATGTGATATTAAAATGACTTGATGAGAAATTAAATAATGCCTCAACTTCTTGACTATGAATATGAGTGCCAGACAATGCTTTTCGATGGGGGAGTAGTTGCTTTCTATTGCTGCCGTATAGAGGATAAGGGTTTTATTGAGTAGAGGTACTACTAGGACTAGTGGCTTTAAGATTCTACTTGATCTCTTCAAAGGCCTATTGACAGTCTTGATTCCAAATAAATGGAGTGTCCTTCTTCTTCAACCTAGAAAAAGGCTTGCATTTTCCAAAGAAGTTTGAAATGAATCTTCTTATATATGCAAGTCAGCCTTAGAACAACCTCAATTGCTTTAAATTGTTGGGTGGTGGCATATCCAAGGTATCTTTGATCTTAGATGGATTGATTTCAATCGCCAAATGTCTGACAATAAAGCCAAGAAATTTTTCCAATATTACCCCAAAAGTACATTTCATAGGATTTATCCTTAAGTTACATTTCCTATTTTTAGACTTAGTTTTCACTGCCAAGTCATCCACATAATATTCTACTAACTACTATATCTGATCATCAAAGATTCGAGCCATGGCCTTTTGATAAGTGGCGCTTGGATTCTTGAGCTAGAAGGGCATGGCCTTGTAGTAGTAAATGCCAATTGGTGTCCTAAAGGCCATATATTTCTCATCATCAAGATGCATCTTGATTTGCTTATATGCTAAAAAAATCATCCATAAAAGAGAATTTTAGAAATTGGCTATTTTGTTAATCATGATTTTCATTATTGGTAATAGAAAATTATCTTTGGACATGCTTTATTCAAGTCCCTGCAGTCCACATAAATATGGATTTGGCCATTCTTTTTCTTGACTGACATGATGCTTGCCACCCAATTTGGGTTTTTTTTTTCTCTTGATGAAGTCTACTTCGATCAATTTCTTCATTTTCTCTACCACCTTCTATTCTAGGTTGAGTTCCATCTTCCTAGGTATTTATTTGACAAGCAAAAGCTTGAGATTGATGACTAACTTATGGACTATAACTTCAGGAGCTAACCTAGGCATCTCCTTATAGCTCCATGTAAAGCAATCAATGTACTCTTGGAACATTTCTTTGAGCTAGGTTTGGCTTTCCTCTGAAAGTTGAGTGTTGATAAAAATTGGCTTGAGGTTCCCATCTGAGCCTAGGTTGATCCCCATTAGTTCATCAACTATGTCTTGCTCCCCATCCTCAAATTTTAGTGGAGCTTCTTTTGGTCTAAGGATTATTTCTTCACCAAGTGATTCATCATGTCGAGTAAGGTTTGGCGAAGGTTCATCTGAAGGCATTTTGGCTACATTGTGCTCCTTTCTTTTGGTTCTAATAAAATTTCATAGAGGATGTCACCTTCTTGTAATATCTAGAATGTTATGGCCACCTCAACTCACGTGTCAAGAGGTATTAATATCATTTGATCATCCTGAACATCGGAGAGAGGTCCATAGATTCGGTGACTACAAGAACTGTGTGGGCATTTGGCGTAATATAGCTTAGTCCTTTGGTGTTCTTATTTCCTCTTCCAGGAATGTAAGCATGTCCTTGGGATGGATCCCATAGATTCTTGAAGAAATGACTCTCTCTATTTATTTGTGGATGTCCATAGCTAGATTTTGTTGATTATCTAATGAAGTTGGTCCAAGAAATATTTAGGCATGACTATCGGTTGATGGTCACCATCATCTATTAGATCTTTAGTCCCAAGGATTCCATGTATGCTGGGGGTAGAAGGGATTGCCTTGTAAAATAGTATTTTTCTTTTCTCCTTTACACCATGGAGAAATGTAGAAAGTCATTAATTTTTCCACGACATTGATGCTCAACTCATCTAATGGCTTAAATAAGCCTCTCAAAACTTTAGTAATAAGGAGAATATCTTTCATTTAACCTCTATTGTCATCTTTGTCAAAAGTATAACCACCCAAGTAGACTTGCGAGATATTTTCATCTGAAGAGGTTAGGTCAGAATCACTTCCTATGTAAAGAGGAGCAAAAATTAGGCTAGTAATCTTTTGCTTCACTTGATTGATGGAAGCAAACCCTCTATCAGTGTTAGATCTCTGATAGTATTTTGCATCATCATAATAAATTTCATGAATATCAAAAAGGCATACATCTTTGTTAATTCGATGCTCTTCACTATCTTTGAAGTATTTGAGACATTAATATAGGGTTGATGGTACTATTTTATTTTCATGTAGCCATAGCCTCCCTAGCAGTGCTTTGTATGATGCATCAGTATTAATCACATAAAACTTGATGTCTATAATTATTTTGCCTATTTTTAGAGGAATAGTTATGGTTCCCAGAGCTCTTTGACTATTCTAATTAAATCTTTGTATTGTTATAATCTCAGATGATAGGTGACACACGTCCAAAGTTAGAGCTTTTAGAGTTTAGAGAGTCATCAAGTTGATTTAGGAACTTGGATCAATCAGGATGTGATTGATCTTGATCCCATTGCTATTCCTTATGATATATAATGGTTTATTGTGATTTGTTATTCTAGGTAGTAGGTCATCATTTGTGACATTGATGGCAGAAATTTGGCATGCATACAAAGACTCCTTTATCTTCTCTTCATCAAAATATGCTTTGTAGTTGGCCGAATTATACAAGATGTACTCTAGTGTATCCCTGAGTTCTTGCAATATCATCAAGGCATCAAACACACTTAGCATAGCAAGGATCTTCTTGAAGTGGGCTGCTATGTTGTATTCCACCTTTTTGGGTGCAGGTTTAATTTGTGAGGGCTCGATGCTCTCAATTATCTAAATTTCTTTTTCCTTGTCCATTGGGATATTCTTGTCCTAGGGATTGGAGCTTGCCTTGGAGGTAGCACCTTCCCACCTTAGGGTTGTATCTGGATTGTTCTCCTTAGTTGAAATTTGACATCATGAGACCAATAAGGTTTATCTTTGAAATCACTCCTGAGGTTAATCATGCGACAAGAGATAGTGAACCCTTGCCCCGAGTCAGTAGTTCCCTGAATATCCTTGGAGGATATGACTAACGGATAATCGTCCTATTCAATATTAGAATTAGGCACGTGGGCTTCCTAATAAAGAGGTTTTCAAAGACTCTTTGAATAAACCCTTCTACGTTATCTACTGGCAAAATCTTCTTTAGAACTTTGTATTTAGGATATTTCTTCCGTGAATATCTAGACTGGCTTGACTGTAGATATTCATATTGACTTGATGCAAGGTGAAATAAGCTTTAGCATTAGCTCGCTTGATCATCTCCTGAAATGCCTGCTTCTTCTTTTGGCACTTGCTAGTGTAGGGCCTTCCGAAGCAATTATAAAGTTGTTATGAGTCAAACATGAAGTCCTATTCATTGTTCATGCCTAAAATTGGCAAAGTTCATCCTTTCACGAGTTCTAGGATTGGGACTTTACCAAACCTAGTGGGTTAGGCATTTGTTGCTGGATTTCCTAATGGACATTGGAATAGCAACTCATCGCATTCACTACAGACGTATGAGTCACCATGCAACAAGAGGTCATAGACTTAGATAATTCTATTTGATAGTGTTTAGCTTTTTTGACCCATCTTTGGAGTGAGTAGCATGAGTGATCATTTTAATCCTTAGGAGGGTCAGTGAGTGGTTTCTCACCACCCCTATGAGGTCTTTAGTATGGCTTTGTCTTTTTTGCTAGCACCTTCTTTATCCTCTCGATTTCTTCATAGAGCATGGTAGTCATATTTGTCATACTTTCCATGTGAACAACTATAGTCTTCATATCCTCATTCAGCATTTGCATTTGCCCCTTGACAAATCTCATGTTAGTTGTGGCTAGCTCTTTTATAGTATCTAGCTATAATTTGAGCATGTCATAGTCATACTCATGGGTGAACCTATTCTCTAAGATAGTTATCTTATGAGCAACCCTCAAGGATACCTATGGGATCTCTCATTTCATCAGTAACATCCTCAGTAAATCTATTCTCTTATTCTTGCCTTGCACCCTAAATTTTCTCATTATTGAAGCGACGGGGTGGGGATCAACTTGGTTATAAACCTTTGATGGTAAATATGGTAGAGCATATTGCCATCAGAAGTTCACTTTCTTCATTTCCTTCATTAGGGTTCTCTAGTAAAGCTTTAAGTTTATCAGGAAAGAATTTCTCAAGAGTTACTCAGCTTCTTTCTCCCTGAACATATTCATCCAGAGCATAGATGTATTCTTGGATAGCTGGTTTCTTAACATTGCACTCATTTGGCTGAACCAGCTTCTTCTTCTTGCTTCTATTCTTTCTCTTCTTGATGTTCCAAGAAAGTGAGATATTTCGCTCTGATGAGGCTTTCTTCATCACCATCCTAGGCTCTTTAGGGTTTCTAGTCATTTTATTCATCAATTTTTTTAGCCTTTTTAAAATGTAGACATTCCATAAGTGCCCTTGTCTAGAGGTATCTTGTGCTTCTTCCCCAAAGATGATTTTAGCAAACTATTCATGATCCTCGAATATAGTAATATAATTGATATGTTCGATGAGTGTTTCGAATAGGGCTACCTTTGAGTGAGCTAGCTTGCCTTCTCGGTATTGCTTCTTGACCCAATCCTTGAACACATAATAATCTTCAATGGTATGCCCCAAAACTCCATGGTAAGGATAATAACTTCAGGGTATCTTGGAAGATTTTATTTATTTTTTTCTCTTTTCAAAGAATATTTCTTTCTGAGCTTTTTTTGAAAATCATTGGATCATTCCACTTCTCCATCTCCTCTAAGAGTTTTTGGCTTCTGAGAATTACCTTTATTCATGGCGGGATTTAGAGTTTTTTTTTTACTTAGTTGTTGTGAATGCAGTATTCACAATTTTGGAAGGCTCTCCACACTTTACCTTACCTTTTTTGGTTTGAAACTCAATGAACTAGATAAGGTTAATGGGCCAATCCATTCCAACTTCTTGACTTGCATGATGAGGTCTTGTAAGGTATGGATAGAAGAGGTGCTTAGATAAGGTGTCATCCATTCTCTTCTTATGTTGCTAAGGACTAAGTTCACTACCTCAAATTGGCTCATGGGTTGTTCACACTTAATACTGAGATTTCTTCACTATACAAGATAATCTAGAATTAGCTCATTCTCGTATTTGGTGTTGAGACAAGGTCTACAATGGTTACTTTATTACTAACATCTTTGAACCTAATTTGAAAAGCCTCTTTTATTTGTGCCTAATTTTGTATGGATTTCAGTTGCAAACTAGCATACCACTTGAATGCTACTCCTATCGAGTTTGCTGAAAATTGGCAAAGTAATAACGAGGAACTATTAATTAAATTTCTACACAAAGTCACAAAATGAGTTATATGCTGTTCAAGGTTGCCCGTATCATTAAACTATTTGAAACTAGGTACTGTATAGCCTCTAGGATATGGCACTTAGTCCTGATGGTTAGGGTATGATTTGCTAATATTATTTACTCTACCTGTCTCACTTCCTTGTCTCAAATGTATAGCTACCATTCATTTTACCTGCTATTGTTTATATGTTGGGAGTTTTATGTTGTTAGGGATTCATGAAATTAGAGATTGGGTATCTCTTACTGGAGGAGATGCTTGAGAATGGTCTATATTTTCGAGGATCTCATCTATAGGAGATGCACCTTTTGTCACCTCTGTTGCTTGGGATGGCTATTGAGATCATTCCAACTTATCAAGCTTCTAGCTTATTTGTAGCATTATCTCCATCAACTTCGTAATCTTCTTTTGAGCTTCACTTTCTCTGTCTTATTATCTCAGCTATTCTTGTAGTGCTTCTATGGTCACTTCTTGATTGGAGCTTTCAGTTATGACCAAGGTTTCTATTAGAAATGATAGTCTATGTCTTGAGAATCAGGTCTAAGCTTTGGGTTAAGGCTAACTTTTCCCATCAATTGAGTTATCTTATTTAAAAGTCTACTTATGGAGCAGGTTATCACACTTTATCTTTGGCGTGGTAGTGAGGATTGGTTCACAAGGCCCTCTCCTCTTGGATTTCTTCATCATTAAGCCTCATTCATGTAGCCTTCTTTTCTGTTTAGCTAGCTGGGGTGTGAGCTCGTGGTCCCTCCCAGAGTCATGATGAAAAATGATTTTGATAGTATGGATGGTCTCCTTTTACCATAGTTTTAAAGTAAGACTATGCCCCGTATGATTTGCTCCTACCCCTCTCCAAATTGCTTAATGGAGCAAAGGAGTTAGAGGTAGAGATGGTAATGACTGACTTCATTTAAAGGCCCAAGTTGGCTGAAAATTCTGATAGCTTTCCTTTACTTATGATATCCAGGATGAGATCTTCTTCATCGATGCTTGTGTCCAAATTTGCTTTTGATTTCCCCTTGAAGGCGACCAAAAATTGCCTATTTTGGTTAAGGTATAGTTTCTAGCTCTTCATCCAAATAGCCTTTCTCGTTAAGAATGACAAGAAGGACTATATTGAACGTCTTTCCCCTTAATGGAAGATGAGAAACAAGCTGGTTTTACATGTTAACAACTTCAGTTAGTGTAGTAGTAGATGTCTTCTCTAACTAAATGACCTCAGAGATGGTCTTGAACTTGATCTGAACTTCAGCTACTTTTATAGTAACTGTTGACTGAGGTAATGCACAACTGATCCTACCCCTAGGATGATGGTTTATCTTAGGGCATAGATATTCTTCATTATTACCATTTGATTCTTTTTTATCTAAAGGAGAACACAATTAATCAGTCGTCAATCGTAATTCTACCTTATTAGTGTCTCTACCATATTAACTAGATTTCTACACTTGGAGGAGAAGTTAAGTCTATCCATTTTGGCGGTCCGAGATGGCAGAGACCCCAAAATGATCTCAAATCACAAATCAAAATTTATTTTGATTTGAAGTGTGCTATCAGGTATTGTGGGAATATTAACTTCCAACAAGTGCAAGCTACTATTGTTAATTACCCCGATGATTGTCAAGAACCTCCTAAAGTGACAAACCTAGCTAATAAAATAGAGACATGAAAAAGAGAAAAAGAAAGCATTTAATTGATATCAAGAAATAATACATGACTTAAGTAAGGAAAAGAGAATGAAATTTTAACTTGAAAGAAATGAAGAAAGGAAGAGAGAAAGAAGGAATGGAGAAGAAGCTCTTATATATGCTGCTACCCTATTCCTCTGTGTTGGACCACGTGGCATCTGACCCAAATTGACTTGGTCTTTGGTAGGTGCTGATGGCATCATCTGATGGGATGTGGAAGGGAATGGGAAAAGTTCAAAGTTTTTCCAATTATTTTAAGCATTAACGATAACTTTATTTGATTTAGTGGTGTCATCACAGCTTATAGGGTTGGGTATAGGTTTAAAAATAGCATTGTCAACTGCTTTTGTGTTGACTAGCTTGAGGAGTGCATCATCAATTTTTTATGGGGTTGATTAGCTTGAGGGATGCATCATTAACTACTTCAAGGGTTGGCTAGCTTGAAGGATGTGTCACCACCTGCTTCTGAGGTTGACTAGCTTGAAAGGTGCATCATCAACTACTTCAAGGGTTGAGCAACTAGAAAGATGCATCATCAACTACTTTTGGGGTTGACTAGCTTGAAGGGCGCATCACCAACTACTTTTGGGGTTGGCTAGTTTAAAGGGTGCATCATCAATTGCTTTCATGATTGATTAGCTTAAAGAGTGCATCACCAACTGCTTCTATGGTTGACTAGCTTGAGGGCCACATCATCAACTATTTGTGGGGTTGACTAGCTTCAAGGGTTGCATCATCAACTGCTTGTGGGGTTGACTAGCTTGAAGGTGTGTCACCATCTGCTTCTGGGGTCGGCTAGTTTTAAGGGTGTGTCACCAACTACTTCTAGGGTTGGTTAGCTAGATGGTGCATCCTCAATTGCTTGTGGGGTTGACTAGCTTTAAGGACTATGTCATCAATTGCTTGTGGGGTTAAACTAGCTTGAAAGAGTGCATTGCCAATTACTTCTAGGGTGTGTTATCAACTACTTGTGGGGTGGACTAGCTTTGAGGGCTACATTATCAGTTGTTTGTGGGGTTGACTAGCTTGAAATGTGATTGACAACTTTGAGCGTGTTATTTATTGACTTTATTTAAATAATGTATCATGGCTAACTAATTAAGGAAGTTTGGCCCTACCTTAGTTCGATTTGAATTGAAGCATTATCAATGATTTCAAGTTAGCTTAACTTTGAAGCATGGATGATGGCTTTTGTAGCACAACCAACGAGACTCAGTTTGACCTTACTTAGTTATATTTGAACTAATTTTGGTTCAAGTCAAGATGATAATATCACCTTTTGTTCATAGCCTTGGAGTATTGTCGATGGTTCAGTACACCCGGTGGAACTCGATTTGACCTTATTTAGTTTCATGAGAACTAATATAGTTTGGATCTAAGTTCGGTTCAGAATCCATTTAATAATCAACTTTATTTGAGTCAAAAATTAATTCAACTTGATGGTGATGTGTTCTAAACCTTTGGTAATTGGGTTTACATTGACGCTTTATAGCAAGACTAGAGGAACTATGTGAATCATGAAAGTCACTGAATGCTCAATAATGAATTCAATCCACCAAGATTAGCATTGACCTTCAAAAGAACATTTATCAAACACTGATCATTGACTCTAGTTGGAGTAGTGCTGATTTTGATTTGAGTCTAATCTAACTTAGTTCAATATTAAGGACTCAGTTTTAATTCAAGTTTGAAGCCTCTATCAAGTTTTGATTCGCATCTTTGGTTCAAGTTTAAGTCAATTTAGTTTAAGTTAGTTTTAGTTCAAGTTCAACCTAGCTTGGTTCTAGTTTGACTTTGAGTTTGCCTATTTAGTTTGGATTTAATTTAACCCAATCAAGGTTGATTTGAGCTTAGTTTAATTCAGATTAGATTTAATTTGAACTCAACTTGATTTTAAATTAACCCATCCTGTGTTTGCTTAGCGTTGAGTATAAGTTTATATGATCTAGGTTAAATTAATTTGGATTTCTTTGGAGTCCAACTCAATTTGGGTTTCAATCCAATTGTTTGATCAATTTAGGTCCATTTGAGTCAACTAGGCCTTTGTCTATTTATTTTGACTGAGTTTAATTTTTATGTGATTGAGTTACTTTATGTTAAGCAATTTGATTTGAGAGCCCTTGGCTATTTATCATAATTTTAGGTAAACCCATAGCCCGAGCTTAAATGTGTGAACTTGAGGGTTGACTTAGTTCATGAGCTCAAAAGCTAGTTTAGAGGTATAAGCTCAAGGGATGACTGGGTGCATGTCTGAAGACTGGCCTAGATGCAAACTTGAAGGCTGGCTGAGTGTGAGCCCTAAAGTTAGCTAAGATATGAGCTCAAAGGTTGACTGAGTGCGAGACTGAAGGCTAGCTAAATACAAGCCCAAAGGATAGCTGAATATGAGACTGAAGGTTGACTAAGTTTGAGCCCAAAGATTGGTTGAGTGCGAGAGCGAAGGCTAGCTTGGATGCTAGCCCAAAGTCTTGCTAAGTGCAAGCTCGAAGGCTAGCATGGATGTGAGCCCAAAGACTAACTAAGTGTGAGCGTGAAGGCTAGCTTGGATTTAAGCCCCAAGGCTGGCGAAGTGCATGCCTGAAGGCTAGCTTGGATGTGAGCCTGAAAGTTGACTAAATGCAAGCCCAAAGGCTTGTTGAGGCACGAGCCCTAGGTTAGCTAAGTGTAAGCCTGAAGACTGGCTAAGTGCTAACCTGAAGGCTAGCTAAGTATGAACCCAAAAGCTAGCTAAGAATCGAGCCTGAAAACTAGTTTAGATGTGAGCCCAAAGGCTAACTGAGTGCAAACTTAAAGGCTAGCTTGAATACGAGCTCGAAGGATGGTTGGATGTGAGCCTAAAGGCTAGATAAGGCATGAGACTTAAGATTGGCTAAGTGTAAGCTCGAAGGTTAACTAAGTGTGAGTCTAAATACTAGCTAAGTGCAAGCCCAAAGACTAGCTTGGATGTAAGCTCGAAGGCTAGCTATATGCAAGCTCGAAGGCTGGCTTAGATGTGAGCCCAAAGGCTAGCTGAGTGTGAAATCCAAGGCTAGCTTAGATGTGAGCCGGAAGGCTGGCTGAGTGTGAGCTTGAAGGCTAGCTTGGATGAGAGCCCAAAACCTAGCTAAGTGCGAGCCCGAAAGCTAGTTTGGATGCGAGCCCAAAGGCTGACTAAGTGTGAGCCCGAATGTGAGCCGAGGGTTGGCTGAGTGTGAGCCCAAAGGTTGGCTTGGACATGACTCCAAAGGCTAGTTGAGTGCGAGCTCAAATACTAGTTTGGATGCAATGGGGACTCATCATCTTCTAGAGGCCATGAGTGGCTACAGTGGTGTCAAAAATGTGCCATCTTCATCATCGTCTTCAAGGGGTTGTGAGTGGCCACAGTAAGGATATAGGTTCATCATCTTTATCAGTATCTTCGAGGGAGGTAGGTGGCTACAGTGATATTGATGGCATCGAAAATCAAGCAAAGACTTTTTTTACACAGTAACATTTATTATTATTATTATTTCCTTTCTATTTCTTTCCTCCCCCTTCTCTCCCGTGCGCCTTCTTCCTTTCTCCTCAAAATGCCACTAGGCCCTAGTGGCCCAACCTCCTTCTCAGCTGGATCTAGCCTTGCTTTAGCTATGTGCAACAAGGATGGGGGCTGAGACCCCTGTCTTCTTCATATTTTGCCCCTAATTCGAACTCTATCTGGTGGCAAGCATAAGGGCGAAGGAGGTCTAGCATAAGAGCAGGGCCACATGGGCTCTTCAATGAGGAGACAGGGCTTCAGGCAATTAGGATTAGTGTGCAGGCTCTTTGGTGAGGTGGTAGGGCTTCAAGAGGTTGGGACCAGCATGCGGGTAGGCCGGGTGGCAACAAGGTAGGAGTAGACTGCATGGGCAACGCAAGCAGGCACTAGGGCGGTAGTGCTATGGCTTCGGCAAGGCAGTGCAATGGGTGAGGGTGGCTTGGAGCATGGCGGAGAGGCTCAAGCAATAAAAACAAGACTACTCTTGGGAGAGAAAGAAGAAGACAAATAGGGAAATCAAAAGGAGAAAAAAGATAAGAAATTACCCTATTCTGTTTCAAATTTAATTCCTGATAGTTCCTCCGATCTTGTGCTCTTTCTACTCCCCCTTGCTCTATTATGCTGTCATTCTTCCTATTCTCCTTTCTTTGTAGGTCTTCATCAACCTTTATAGCTCTTGAGAAAATTTGAAACCAAATTGAGAAGATTTGAAACCAAATTTTCGATTGATTTGATTGTCAAATTCAATTGGATGGTGATTGGTATGTTTGGGATTGAAATTTGTAACTGGATTGTATTTCCAAATTTTTTGGTTGATATGTAATTGATTGGGATTTATTTCCTTGATGAAGAAATTTGGAACTTATACCATTTCTGGATATTGAATTTTCAAGGAAGTTATTTACAAATTTTTCGAAAAATTTTGGACTAAAATATAATTTTATAAGTTCCAGAAGCCTTTTTACAAAAATAACATATTTATAAAAATTCTAAAATTTTTGGGTTTCTTTTTAATATAATTTGGACTTGTTCATGAATAAAAATGTTTGAGAGATTTATTTGCAAATTTTTAGAAAAATGGGACCAAAATGTGATTTTGTAAAATTTAGAGGGTTTTTTGTAAAAGGACATATTTGTAAAATTTTAAAATTTTTAGGATCCTTTTTTAATATAAATCCTAGACTTATCCACAAAAAAAAATTTAGGAGTTTATTTGTAAATTCTAATTTAGTTCAGATCTTACTTTAGCTTTTGATCTAAATTTGGGCTCAGATCTAATGTCTAAATTGGGCTTATTATAAATCCAACTCAAATTCAAAGTACAGTCTCAAAGTCTATTTAAACAATTGCCCTCGGGGTCTCCACCACTCCCAAGCCACCCAAATCGATCTCACAAATTCTAGCACGTCTAGTGAGACTTGACTTCTCATCCATGTATAGAAACCTAACTAATATAATAGAGATATTGATAAGGTAGAACTACAATTAGAAACTGATCAATTATATTCTTCTTTGCAGCAAGAAAACATCAAATAGCAGCAATGAAAAACATCACCACCCAAAGGTGTAGCATCATCCTAGGAGTAGGATTGGCTATGCATCTACCCCAACCAATGGTCGCAGTTGAGGTTCAAATTGAGTTCGAAACCATCTCTGAGGTTATCCAATTTAAGAAGCCATTTGCTACTATTCCAATTGAAACTATTATTATGACAAGCCTACTTCTCATCTTACATCGAGGGAAAAGAGACCCAATGTCATTATTCGTAATAAGAAGGTCCATTCGGATGAGGAGCTAGAAACCATGCCTCAATTTGGAAAGATATCAGTCTTCCAGAGGATAGGACCAAAATGAATCTAAGTCTTTGATTGCCTCCACCCAATTTCTAACAAGGGGCAACCAAAAATAAGTTTGGACATATGCATGGATGAAGAAGACCTCATCCTAACTATCACAAGCAAGAGAAGAGCTACTGAAATTTTTAGCTGACTTAGGAAGTCTACCCCTCGAATGAAGTCAATTATTACAATTTCTACTTCCAATTCTCTCACTCTATTAAGCAAGTTAGAAAGAGGTAAAAGCAAATCACAGGGGATCTTAAGACTGTGGCAAAGGGGAAAATAGCCAAGTAAAATCACAATTACTATAAGGCTATAATGTAGTATGAGAATTCACAGAAGGAGATCACCCACTCTGTCAAGGTCATTTCTCAATACGACTCTGGAAGGAACCATAAACCTATGCCCCAACCAGCCAAAAGTCAAAAGCCAAAAGAAGGCTATATAAATAATGCTTACTGATGAAGAAATCTAGGAGGAAAGAGTCCTTGTGGACCAATCTTTGCTACCATATCAAAGAGAAGGTGTGGGGACCTGCTCCATGAGCAGGCTCTTGAATGAGGAAACCAGATTGGTGGGAAAATTTAGCCTTGGCCAAAAGCCCAAAACTGACTCTTAAATATGGACCATCATATCCTGATAAAAATCTTAGTCATAACTAAGAGCTCCAATCAAGAAGTGACTATAGGGTACTACAAGAACAGCTGAGGCAGTAAGACAAATAAAAAGATGAAGCTCAAAAGAAGATCATGGAGTTAATAAAAATGATGTTACAAGCTAAAAGGTCAAAATATTAGAACAATCTCAACAACCATTTCAAATAGTAGAGATGGCAGAACATATATCTCTTATAGATGAGATCCATGAAAATATATGTCCTTCATAAGCACCTCCTCCATTAGTAAGGGATACCCAATCCCTAATTTCAAGGATCCCTAATAACATGGAATTGTCAGCATATATACAACAGCAAATGCAATAAATGATAGCTATACAGTTGAGACAAGGAAGTGAGATGAATAAGATAAGCAACATTGACAAACTATAATATAGTCATCACAATTGAGTATCATATCTCAAAGGATATACAATGCCTAACTTCAAATATTTTAATGGCATGGGCAACCCCAAATAGCACATAACTCACTTTGTGACTCTTTTTGAATATTCAAGTAATAACCCCTTATTGTTACTTTGTCAATTTTCACCAAGCCTGATAGGAGTAGTGTTTGAGTAGTATGCTAGTTTGCAACTAGAATCTATGTAAAATGAAAGAAACTTTCTGAATCAAGTTTGGAGGAGTTAGTGATTAAGTGACCATTTAGACCTTGTCTTGACACTGAAGCATGAAAATGAATTGACCTTGGACTATATAACATGATAGAGAAATCTCAGTATCAAGTGTGAATAATCTATTAACCAATTTGAGGTGGTGAATCTAGTCCTTGGCAATATAAAGGGAGAGTGGATGATACCCTACTTGAGCACTTCTTCTATCCATACTTTCCAAGAGCTCATTATACAAGTCAAGAAGTTAGAAAGGATTGGCCCACCAGTATTACTTAGTTCACAAAATTTCAAATTAGAAAAAGATTAGGCAAAGTTTGGAGAAACTTCCAAGAACATAAGGATGACATTCACAACAACTGAGCAGAAGAAACCTCTAAACCCTACTATGAATAAGAGTAATTTTCATAAACCACCAACTCTTGGAGGAGATGGGGATGTGGAATGATCAAATGATTTTCAACAAAAGCTTAGAAAGAAAAATTCTTTCAAAAGATAGAGAATGGGTAAATCTTCTAGCATATGCTAAAATTAGGCCTCCAACTATCAGAATATAGAAGACCAAATGAAGTTAATAAGAAAGACCACCCAAACTATTGTCCTTACCATAGAATGTTGGGTCATATCATTGAATACTACTTTTTATTCAAAGAGTGGGTCAAAAAGCAATATCAAAAGGGCAAACTAACTCTTTCGAAGGTAGCCCTACTTGAAACACCCACCAAACACATTAACCACATCACTATGTTCAAGGAGCATGAATCACTTGTTGAGTTCTTCTTTAGGGAAAAAGCACAATAAACCCCCAGGCAAGAGCACATATAGAACATTTATATTTCAAAAAGGTTGAAGAAGTTGATAAAAAAGATTACTAGAAATCCTAAAGAGCTTGGGATGGTGATGAAGAAAGTCTTAATGGAGAAAACTACCTTACTTGCTCAAAGCATCAAGGAGAAAAAGAATAGAAGTAAGAAGGAGAAGTTGGTTCAACTAGATAAATACAACATCAAGAAATTGACCATCCAAAAATACATCTATGCTCTAGAGAAATATGTCTAAGGAGAAAGAAGCCAAGTTACTCTCGAGGAGTTCCTCCCTAATAAACTTAGAGTTTTTCTTGAAGGCTCCAATACTGGGAACTCAAAGGATGAAATCCTAGTAGCAATATGTGTTGCCACTTTTACTACTAGAAGAAGCAAATAGATTCATTGGAGATGTTACTGATGGAATAAAAGATCCTATGGGCCTTTCCGAGGGTTGGTCCTAAGATGACAATCTTAGATGCCCATGAGTACAACTATGGTTTGCCCAAGTTGCAGTTGGATACTATGAAAGAACTAGCTACAACTAACATGAAGTTTGTCAAGAGGCAAATACAAATATTGAACAAATAGATGTAGGCTATGGCTGCCCACATGAAAATTATACCAAATATGACTATCATATTTTGTGAGAAAATTGAGAAGATAAAGTCGTATAAAATGCCTTACAAGGGTGGCAGGGAATCACCTAGCAACCCTCCTCAAGGTTGATCACTCATGCCACTTACTTCAAATATGAGTCAAGAAAGCCAGATACTGTCAAAAATAATTATCTGAACTTATGATCTCTTATTGCATAGTGACTCATACATCTGAGCTAAATATTGATAAGTAGCTATCCCAATCTCCATTAGGCAATCCATCAACAAAATATTCAACCCAATAGGTTTGGTGAGATCCTAGTTATAGAACTTGTGGAGGGATGGTCCCTACCAACTTTAGAATAATTATACACATGAGACACAAATGATGAATATGACTCTATGTCTAAGTCAAAACAACCTTATGACCGCTTCAAGAGGCCCTACACTAGCAAGCACCAAAGGAGAAAGTAGGAATTCTGAGATAGGGTCAAATAGGCCAATGCTAAAACTTATTCTTCCCTCGCATCAAGTCAATCTGAACATCCACATAAGAAATGTCTTAAATATAAAGTCCTAAAGAAGATTATACCAGAAGACAAAATAGAAGGATTCATCCAAAGAGTGACCTCTCTATAAGAAATCCCCACGTACCTAATTCTAATGTTGAGTGGGATGATTTTCAGCCAATCACATCCTCCAAAAATATCCAAAGGACTATCAACCAAGGGTAAGAGTTCATTATCTCTTGCCGCATAATTAGCCTTGGGAGTGATTTAGAAGATGAACCTTATTGGTCTCATAATGCTAGATTTTGATCGAGGAGTACAAACTAGGTACAACTTCAATGTAGAAAGGTGTTGGCCCCAAGACAAGCTCCAATTCCTAGGGATAAGAACTCCTCCAATGACAAAGAAAAGAAAATTTAGATAATGAAAACATCAAGCCTTCGCAAGCTGAACCTATACTCAAGAAGGTGAAAAACAACATCACAGCCCACCTCAAGAAGAATCTTGCTATACCAAGTGTGTTTGATGTCCTGATGATGTTGCAAGAACTCAATGACACATTGATGCACATCTTGTAGAATTCAGCCAACTATCAAGTATATTTCACAGAAGAAAGGATAAAGGAATCTTTATATGTATGTCAAACTCCTATTATTATTTTTACAAATGACAACTTGCTACCAGGAACAATGGAACATAATAAGTCATTGTATGTTATAGGGAATAGTGATGGAATCAAGATTAATTGCATCTTGATTGACCCAGGTTCCTTAGTAAATTTAATGACTCTTCAAAATCTAAGAGCTCAACTCTGAATGTATGTCACCTATCATTCAAGATTATAATTATCCAAGGGTTTAATCAAAATAGTCAAGGAGCTCTGGAAGCCATAACTATCCCTCTAAAAGTTGGTCAGTTGATGACAGATATCAAGTTCTATGTGATCGACACCAATGAGCCATACAAAGTACTACTAGGGAGGTTGTAGCTACATAAAAATAAAATAGTATCATCAATTCTACATTAATATGTCAAGTACTTCGAGAATGGAGAAGAATACCAAATTCACGAAGATGTATATCCTTTTGATGTTAATGAGGTGCATTATGATGATGCAAAATATTATTAAAGATCACATGCTGACAGAAGGTATGCTTCTATTAGTTATATAAAATAAAAGATTGATAGCATGATCTTTACTCCTCCCCACCTAGAAAGTGACTCTAACCCAGACTCTTCAAATGAGGAAGCCCCACGAGTCACCTAGATGGTTACACTTCTGACGAAGATGACAATAGAAGTCAAATAGAAAATACTCTCCTTATTACTAAAGTTCTAGAAGGCTTATTTAAGCTATTAGATGAGTTGAGCATCAATATTGTGAAGAATTAATAACTTTCTATATTCCTCCATGATACAAAGGAGAAAAGAAAATAGTATTTTACAAGGCAATCCCTCGTACCCCAAACATACATGAAATTCTGGGAACTAAAGATCTAGTGGATGATACTGACCATTAGCTGGTACTTATGCCTAAATATTTTCCAGAACAGCTTCGTTAAGTAATCCAGAAATCTAGTTGAGAGCATCCACAAATAAAGAAAGTGAGTCATTTTTTCAAAAAACTGTGGGATCTGCCTTAAGGGCATGCTTACACTCTTGGAAGAGGAAATAAGAACACCAAAGTATTGAGTTATATCACTCCAAATATCTAGACATGCATTATGATCACTATTGGACCTTTGTCTGATGTTCAGGATAACCAAACAACATCAAAATCTTCTGACACATGTGCTAAAGTAGCCACAACTCTCCAAACACCATAAAAAGGTGACGACCTCAATGAAATTCTGTCAAGGCCAGAGGAAAAGTGCATGATACAATCGAAGCACCCTCAGATGAGCCTTCATCAAATCACACTCGATATTATTTGAGGTGTTTTGTCATAATCAAATTTGATCAAAAAATGATTAAAATTGAGAATTATATGCCACTAAATTATATATCAAATATGGGTCTCAGTTAGACTTAAATTGCGCCCAAGTTTGACTAAAAATTGAGACCACTTTAGACTTGAATCATTGTGAAAATTTTGGGCTCAAGATAGACCTAATCCAAATAGGCTAATTGAGTTGGATTTTTAGACCAAAATTGGGCCCAAAATTCATCTAAAACTTGGGCCAAAATAACAAATGGGTTCTTGATTAGATTTTTCTTACAAATAGGTCCCTAGAGTGAGAATTTTATCAAAAAAGTCCAATAAAATCCTAAAATTATAAATCAGTCCTATAAAATTTAGGCTTTATAAATAAGCACCTCGAAAGATTGATAGTTGTGATTTGGTCATTATGAAATTTAGGGTTTACAAATAAACCCCTCCAAAATTTTTCTTTATAAATAAGTCCTCAGAATTTAACTTTTTATAAATATGTCCCTCAAACATATTTATTTATGAATAAGTCTTAATTTTATTCAAAAACCCTGAAAGTTTAAAAATTTTATAAATAAGTTTTTTACAAAGAAGCCCCATAAAAATTATAAAATTATAATTTAGTCTAATTTTTCGGAAAAAAAATTATAAATAACCCCTCTACAATTTTAGTGTCTGAGATGAGTACAATTTTTAAATTTTATCATCTACAAATAAATAAATTTATCCACATCTCTTCATATGTTCATCCAAATTCTAAATAAACCATATCCATATTCATTTATATCCATATCCATTATTCAAAAATTCAAACACAAGGGAGGTCATTTCCAGCCAAACGTCATCTCTTCGAGTCCTGTATAAACCTGTTGACCTAAAAAAAATCATCAAGAGATCAGAGATCAAAGATCAAAGATAATAAAGGAAAAAATAGAACAAGAATAAATAATGTTGCAAAACTCATCTTGTTTTGTTTAGCTATGCTTCGTTGCTTCTTGTCCCTCCTCTCTCCCTCATTTTGTTTTGTTATGCTTCTTTGCTTCTCACCGGTCCCATCTCTACTTTCCCCTTGCTCCTCAGCAATGACAAGATTAGATGAATCGAGGACCGAACACTCAACTCTGTCATGGCCCACAAGCACCACTTCTGCCATGTTTTCCACCTCACCCATCGCATCTATGTCCATCCTACAAGTTAGGCCCCCGCTTGCGACTTCTCTTGCTAGCAACTCCATGCCACCACCTTCATGAGATCCTCGCCGCATCTCCTCCATCCCGGCTATCGCTGCCGCCACCCATGCCACCATGGAAGACCGCGTTACTACCTTCGGAACACCTCTTTGCACCTACATTTGCATCACCAGCGGCGGTCCCACCACCCACAGTGTTGTCATCTATGTCACCCATGTCAAGCTCTACCCTATACTTCTTGATGGTTGGATGGCCAATGACATCACTGCTGGAGGGTAGCTTACCACCACCACAGATGTCAAGAACCTCCATCATGGGAGCAGCTGGCCGAAATCTTGGCTCCCAAGTTTTTGCAAGGTCAAATATGATTGGAGTCAGCCAGATCTGGCCGTGAGAAGGAAAGGAGAGGTGGCTCAGACTCGTGGGTAGAGGAGAGCCATAGATTAGCTAGTTGTAGGTGGGAGCAAAGGGAAGAAGATAAAGGGGAAAGTAGAAAGGCTTGTGGCCATGGGCTTCATTGGAACTTTGTTAGGAAGAAGAAATAATAGGAGAGAAGAAAAGCAAGTGAAAGAAGAAGATAGGAAAAAGATGAGTTTTGGGGAAGAAGAAAAAAATAGGGGAGAAGAAAGAAACAAAAAAATTCGGCCAAAAAAAAGGAGGTTTCAAGCTTGAAATAGAAGAAGAAGAAAGAGAAAAAAAAAAATAGAGGCAAAAAATTCAGCAAAAAAAATAACAAGAAAAGGAAGAATTTTCAATATTGTGGCCACCCGCGGTCTTTGGTGCGATGGTGGACTCTTGATCTTGTTGTGGCCACTCGTAGCCCCTAGAAGATAGCGATAAAGATGACAATGAAAATGGTGAACCCATGACTCCACTGTGGCCACCCGTGGTCCCTCAAAGATGGTGGATTCCCATCATGACAACCTATCCTTCGGGCTCACACTTAGCCAGCCTTCGGACTCACACTCAGCCAATTTTTGGGCTTACACCAATATAGCCTTTAGGCTCACACTTAGTCAGCCTTTGGGCTCGCACTTACGCTAGCCTTCAGGTTCACACTTAGTTAGCCTGAACCTTAGCTAGCCTTTAGGCTCGCATCCAAATCAATATTTGGGCTTGCATCCAAGTCAATATTACGTCAACCTTCGCGCTCACAACTTAGCTAGTCTTCGAGCTCATATCCAAGTCAACCTTTGGGCCTACATCCAAGCCAACCTTCAGGCTCGCACTCAGCCAGCCTTCAAGCTTGCATCTTAGCTAACTTTCAAACTCGCACTTAACTAGTCTTTAGGTCGCATCCAAGATAGCTTTTAGGCTCATACTTAACCATCCTTCAAGCTTGCACTAAGCCAGACATCGAGCTTACACCAAAGTCAGCCTTTAGGCTCACACCCAGCTAGCCTACGGGCTTGCACAAAGCCAACCTTGGGGTTTGCACTAAGCTAGCCTTCGAGCTCGTACTCAATCAACCTTTAGGTTCGCATAGTCAGCTTTTGGGCTCACACTCAAACAGCCTTTGTACTCGCACTTAGGTAGCCTTCGGGCTCACACTTGTAAGTCTTTGTGTTTTACATCCAAGCCAGCCTTTGAGCTCTCACTCAGCTAGCCTTTGGGTCATACTTAGCCAGCCTTTGGGCTCGTATGTAAGCCAAATTTTGACTTTGCGCCCAATCAGCCCTTGGGTTTGCACTAAGTCAACTTTCAAGCTTGCAAACTAAGCCAACCTTTAGGTTTACATATTTAAAGTCAAGCTATAGGTCCATCTAAAATCATCATAAACAACTAAGGATCCTTAAATTAAATTGATTAATGTGAGGTAACTCAATCATAATAAATGGATAAAGGCCAAGCTAGCTCAAATGAAATTAAATTATTAAAACAAATGGACCAAAACCTGAATTTAGCTAGACTCCAAAAAAATATAAATTGAGTTACCCTAAACTCGAATTCAACCCTAATATGGTTCAAGTTAGGTCAATTCAAAATCAATTTAAGTCAAAATTGAACTAAGCTCAAATCAAATCCTAATTGGGTTAAATCAAGCCCAAACTAAAAGGGCAAACTCAAAGCCAAGCCAAAACTAAGCCAGGTTGAGCCTCAACTAAAACCAAGTTGAACTAAGTTGACTTGAACTTGAACCAAAGTCCATGAAGATGCTGACCTAGACTCAATAAGGGTCCAACACAAGGTCAAACTCGACTCAAGTTAAATGAAGTCAAATTTAGACCTGAACTATATTAGTCCCGATGGAATGAGTTAGGGTCAAATCGAGTCCCACTGGGTGTATTGAACTTTTGGCAATACTCCAAGGTTATGAACAAAGGATGATGTCACCACCTGACTTGAACCAAAATTAGTTTGAATAAAACTAAATAAGGTCAAACTAAGCCTTGTTGGGTGAGCTACAAAAGCATTTAGCAATATTCAAAGTTATATCCAACTCCATAAGTCATTAGTGATGCTATCAAATTAAAGAAGTTAATTACCAACATGCTTAAAGTTGTTGGCTACACTTTGAAGCTAGCCAACCCTAGAAGCCATTGATGACATATCTTCCAGGCTATACCCAACTCCATAAGTTATTGATGGCATTGCCAAACCAAAGTAGTTAATCACCAACATGCTCCAAGTTATTGGCCACACTTCAAATCTATATCTAACCCCATAAGTTGTTGGTGAAATTGTCAAACCAAAGAAGTTAATCGCCAACACGCTCCAAGCTGTTGGTTACACTTCTAAGCTATATCCAACCTCTTAAGCTATTGGTGATGCTACCAAATCAATGCAACTAACAATATGCTCAAATCTATTGGTCATACTTCAAGCTAGCCAACCTAGAAGCAATTGGTGACACATTCTTCAAGCTAGTCAACCCTAAAAGTAGTTGACGATATGCCCTTTCAAGCTAGTCAACCCCAAAAGTAAATTCGTCAAAGTAATAACAAGAAAGGAAGAATTTTCAACATCACAGCCACCCATGATCTTTGGCGGGATGATAGACTCTTGACCTCGCTATGATCACCCATAGTCCCTCGAAGATGACGCTGAATATGGTGAACCTATGACCCTCCTAAGCCACCCTCAGCCCCTTCAAGATGGCAAATCCCCATCACCATAAGTTAGCCCTTGGGCTCCCTCTCAGCCAACCTTCAAGTTCACACTCAGCTAGCCTTTAGGCGGGCTCTCACCTTAGCCTGCCTTCAAGCTTGCATCCAAGCCAGTCATCGGACTCACATCCAAGCTAGCCTTTGAGCTCGCACTTAGCCGATCTTTGGGCTCACATCTCAGGCAATTTTAGGGCTTGCACTCAACCAACCTTTGGGCTCACATCCAAGGTTGCATTCAGGCTCGCACCTAGCCAACCTTTAGGCTCGCACTCAGCCAGCCTTCAAGCTCACACTAAGTCAGTCTTCCAGCTTGCATTGAGCCATCCTTCCAGCTTGCATCTAAGCCATCCTTCAGACTCCCTCACAGCCAGCCTTCAAGCTCACACTCAGCCAGCCTTCAGGCTCACACTAAGTTAGCCTTCGAAGTTGCACCTAGCTAGCCTCTGGGCTCACACTCAACTAGCCTTTATGCTCGCACTCAACCAACCTTCAGGCTCACACTCAACCAGCCTTCAGGCTTGCACTCAACTAACCTTCAGGCTCGCATTCAAGTTAGCCTTCAGCCTTACACTTAGCTAATCTTTGGGCTCACACTCAGCCAACCTTTAGGCTCACATCTAACCTAGTTTTCAGACTCACATCCAATTAGCCCTCAAGCTAGCACTAAACCAGTTTTCAAGCTCACGAACTAAGCCAACCTTTAGATTTGTATATTTGACGTTAAGCTATAGGTTTGTCTAAAATCATCATAAACATCTAAGGACCCTCAAATTAAATTGATTAATCTAAGGTAACTCAATCACAATAAATAGACAAAGATAAAATTGGCTCAAATGGACTCAAATTGGTCAAAAAATGGACCAAAACTTGAATCAAGCTAGACTCCAAAAAAGGTCCACATTAAGTTAACCCAAACTCAAATTCAACCCTAATCTGGTTCAAGTTGGGTCAATTCAAAATCAAGTTAAGTCAAGATTGAACTAAGCTTAAATCAAATCATAATTGGGTTAAATCAAGTCCAAAATAAAAGGGAAAACTCAAAGCCAAGCCTAAACCAAGCCAAATTGAGCCTAAACTAAAATCAAGTTAAACTAAGTGGACTTGAACTTGAACCAAAGTCCTTCAAGATGTTGACCCAGTCTCAATAAAGGTCCAACACAAGGTCAAACTCAACTCAAGCTATTTAAGTCAAATTTAGACCCAAACTATATTAGTCTCAATGGAACTAGTTAGGGTCAAACTGAGTCCTATTGGGTGTGCTAAACCTTCGACAATACTCCAAGACTATGAACAAAGGGTGATGTTACCCCCCTGACCTGAAGCAGAATTAGTTCAAATAGAACAAAATAAGGTCAAGCTAAGCCTCATTGGGTATGCTACAAAAGCATCTAGCAATATTTCAAAGCTATATCCAACTTCATAAGTCATTGATAATGCTATCAAACTAAAGAAGTTAATGGCCAACACGCTCAAAGTTATTGGTCATACTTCAAAACTAGTCAACCCCAAAGGCCATTAACGATGCATCATCCAAGCTATACACAACTCCATAAGTCATTGGTGATGCCACCAAACTAAAGAAGTTAATCACCAATACGCTCTAAGCTATCGATCACACTTCAAAGCTATATCAAACCCCATAAGTCATTAGTGATGCTGCCTAACTAAAAAAGTTAATCGCCAACACACTCCAAGCTATTGGTCACACTTCAAAGCTATACCCAACCCCCTAAGCCTTTGGTGATGCTATCATATTAATGAAGTCAACCAACAATACGCTCAAAGCTATTGACCATACTTTAAGCTAGCCAACTCTAGATGCAGTTGGCATTGTATTCTTCAAGCTAATCAACCCAAAAGCAATTGACGATGAATCCTTTCAAACTAGTCAACGCCAAAAAGTAGTTAATGATGTGATTCTCAAAGCTATACCCAATCTCATAAGTTCTTGGTGATGCTACAAAAGTTAAAGAAGTTATCAATTACACTTTATCGACTATGGAGATACTTTAAAATTAACAGAGTTATTATCAATGCCTTATTAACTAAGGAAAATTCTCTAACCCAAACGAAGTTATTGCTATACCTTATCAACTATGAAAATATTTTAAAAACTAAAAAAGTTATTGCCTATGTCTTATTGACTATGGAAATACTTCAAGGTCAATAGAGTTATCGCCAATGCCTTATTAGCTATAGAAATACTTCAAATCATAAAGTAATCACCCATGCCTTATTGGCTCTAGAAACACTTCAAATCACGAAGTTATCACTGATGCTCAAAGTTACTGGAAAAACTTCAAACTTCTCCCATTCCCTTCCACATTTCGAATCAAATACCACATGGTCTAGCATAAGAGAAGTAGGGCAGTAGCACGCATCAGAGCTTCTTCTCCACTCTTTCTCTTTTTCGTTCTTCATTTCTTTCATATTTTCTATAGTTCCATGTTGAAATTCATTGTAAATTGAGGGCATACCCTTGCTTAAGCCATGTATTATTTCTTAAAATTAATTAAATACTTTCCTTTTTTGTCTCTATTTTATTAATTAGGTTTCTTGCTTTAGAAGGTTTTTGATAATTGTCGAGTAATTAACAATATAGGCTTGCGCTTGTTGAAAGTCATGTTCTCACAATACATGATAGTGCACTTTAAATCAAAATAAATTTTGATTTGTGATTCAAGGTCGCTGCTCAGGTTTTCACTATCCCAAATGATCAACTTTGATCCCATAAATATGAGAAACCACTTGGTGAGGTAATGATCCTTAAACCAAAAGAAGCTCTACTAAAACTCGAAGACACAGGGCAAGCCACAGTTGATGAATTGATGGAAATCAACCCTAGACTCATATCAATACCCCAAGCCAACCTTCATTAGTACTCAACCATCAGAGGAAAGCCAAACCTAACTGAAAGTAGTGCTTGATGCATACATCGATTTCTTTGCATGGAGCTATAAGGAAATACCTTGACTAGATCTTGAAGTTGTAGTCCATAAGTTGGCCATCAATCCCAAACTTCCACCTATCAAGCAGGCACTTAGAAAGATGAAAATTGACTTAGAATAAAAGGTGATAGAAGAAACCAAGAAACTGATTAAAGAAAGCTTCAGGGAAGAAAAGTACCTAGATTATATGGCAAGCATTATGCCAATCAAAAAGAAGAATAGACAAATTTGTATTTGTATGAACTATAGGGATTTGAACAATGTATGCTTGAAAGATGACATTCCATTGCCAATAATGGAAAGTATGATCGACAACATGACCGATTTTAAAATATTTTCCTTTATGGATGGTTTTTTAAGGTACAACTAAAGCAAAATGTATCTTGATGATGAGAAGCATACAAACTTTAGAACACCAATTGGCATCTATTGCTACAAGATGATGTCCTTTGGGCTCAAGAATGCGGATGCCACTTATCAAAGGGCCATTATCCAAATTTTTTATGACCTCATATACCAAGTGGTGGAATGCTACGTGGATGACCTGGTAGGCAAAACCAAATCCAAAGGTAGGCACACCCAAGACTTGAGAATGGTTTTTAACCACCTTAGAAAGTACAACTTAAAGATGAATCCTATAAAATGCACCTTCAGGGTATCATCAGAGAAGTTCCTTGGATTCATTGTCAGATATTGAGGGATTGAAATTGATCCATCTAAAATCAAACGATATGCCACCACCCAACAACCTAAAGCAATTAAGGTCATTCCAAGTCTAGCTTGCATACATAAGAAAATTCATCTTAAACTTCTTCGAGAGATGCAAGCCTTTCTCCAAATTGATGAAGAAGGATACCCTTGTTCATTTGAAATCAAGAATGTTAATGACCCTTTGGAGAGATCAAGTAGTATCTCTTAATGCCACAAGTCTTGGCACCTAATAAACCCTTAATCCTTTACATGATTGTAATGGAAGGGTCTCTAGAGGCACTTCTCACCTAGAATAATGAAAAAGGCAAAGAAAATATACTCTACTACCTGAGGAGAATGCTAGTGATGATAGAAGAAAACTACCCTCCCATCGAAAAGCATTATCTAGCACTCACATTCACAGTTAAAAAATCTCAAATATTATTTGCTTTCTCATCAAGTCATTTTAATATCAAGGATTGATCCCAAAAATAGTTGATGGTTAGGCCTATACTTACTGAAAGACTAGCAAAGTGGGCTTTAATCATCATTCAATATGATATTAAGTTCACCCCCCAAAAGGCGGTTAAAGGGTAGGCCCTCACTTATTTTCTCATAGCTCATCCCATGCCAAACAATTCTCCACTAAGTTGTGAGCTCCCTAACGAAGAGATCCTTCTTGTTAAAGAAGGAGAGCCCTACTAGAAGCTATACTTTGATGGGGTATCATCCATCAAACCAAGGATCAGACCAAAGCTTTTGCTAATCAAAGCAGGCATTGGACTCATCTTTGCCACTCTGAATGGGAGCATCTTATGGCATTCCTATTTTTCTCTCAAAATCATACACAAACAATAAAGCTAAATACAAGACCCTAATTATAGAACTACAAATGGCCCTCAATATGTGGATATCTCACCTACATGTCTTTGGTAATTTGTAATTGATCATCAATCAAGTCCAAGGAGAATATAAAGTTCACAAATTTGAGCTTCTGAAATACCATGGAAAGGCTCAAGAACTCATGGGATAAATTTCACATGTTCAAATAACTATGATTTTCCAATTTATCAATGCAAAAGCTGATTCCTTAGATACATTAACCAAGGTACTGACTGATCTTGATAGAAAAATTCTAATCACAGGTCGTAATAGATAAATGATAAGCTTGGTCTTCAGGATTAAGCACAAAAAGACTGAATCTAAATTAATAAAAGAGGCTACAAGTTAGAGAATACTATTCATTAGCTATCTCAAAAATGGAGAACTCCCAAAAGATAATCAGCACAAACACAACTCAGAAGTAGGGCCATTCACTTCTTACTTATCAATGACACTTTTTATAGAAGGTTCTTCAATCAATTACTTCTATAATATCTTTTAGACAAAGAAGCCAAAGAAGTCATGTATGAGGTGCATTCTGGGGTTTGTGGGGCTTTTCATCAAGTGTATAGGCTACTATTGGCCCATGATAGTGAGGGATTGCATCGAGTACATGAGAAAATATCATTTGTGACAAATTCACAGGGACTTCATTCATCAATACCCAAATTCTCTATACCCAATAGTGTCCTTATCACCATTTGAGGTATGGGGTATGGATATTATTGACCTAATTAAATCATTTTCAAAAGTCACCGCATTATACTAGCAATAACTAACTATTTCTCTCAATGGACTGAGCTAATCCCATTGAAAGAGGTAAAAGCAAATACTATTATGTACTTCTTTCCAAAAAATATCTTGTACTAATTTGCCATACCTCAAAGAATCATTTATGACAATGGACCATCTTTTAGAAGCTTCAAGGTAGGATGAGTCATGCATCATCACAAGATTGGTTGGAGATATTCATCTATCTATAATGCGAGGACAAATGGCTTTACTACGGCATTCAACAAGACCTTCTCCAAGATATTGAAGAAACTCATCGCCAGAAATAAGAGAGATTTGCATCAAAAACTTTCTGAAGCATTATGGGCTTATTGCACTGCATATCAGACCCCTACCCAATCAACACTATATGCATCAGTATTTAGGATTGAAGCATTCCTACCATTGAAAATAAAAATTCCCTATCTAAGGATTTTCTTGCAAAGAGAAATTACAAAAGAAGACAATATTCATTTTTGTCTTGACAATCTAGACTCCTTGGGTGAAGTAAAGCTTATAGCTTAACAAAACCTAGAAATGTATCGAGCACATATGTCTAAAGCCTACAACAAGATGGTCTGGCTTAGATCCTTTCAAAAAGGAGAAAAGGTCTTGGTCTTGAGAAGACCCATAATCCCAAATCGAAACAAGAATGGTAAGTTTGATTCTAATTGGGAAGACCCTTATATCCTTGAAAGGATATTTGAAGGGAGATCCTTCTAACTAATTGATGATAAAGGGGAAAGGCCTACACCACCAATCAATGTTTGATTCCTTAAGAGGTATTATACCTAAGCCTTTGGAGACAATAGTAATAACTAAAAGTGTCTATATTTTCTCTATGACAGAAAATCTGACTCCCTCAAAAGAGAATAATTGGTTAAATATGCACTCCATGTTTCTCAAGGGAAAACATGGACACAAAACTCCACTCAATTTGTGTGATGGTCAAGTCCATGCCCCATCAAATCCACTCATTGTGGCAAATTAAGTCCACCCATTGTGGCATCTTGAGTCCACTCATTGTATCAAATCAAGTCCACTTATTATAGTAATTAAATATACTCATTGTGGCAGCTCAAGTTCACTCATTGTAGTGAATCAAGTCTACTCTCATATAGCAAGATGAGTCTATTGTTGTGCGACAAGTCAAGTCTACAAAATTATCTATTTTTTGGGAATTGAGATGCAGGGAACACAAAATCACAAACAAAAGTTAATGCAAAAAAATTTCATAAAGAAATAATGTTATTCCTAAATAAGATGGAAGAAAGCAAATAGGAGTTCTAGATAAAAAGGATAATGATAGTCCTAAAATACATAAAGCCAGTGATGCTTTTCAACAACCATGGCAATTTAATAGCCGCTCGCTTGCATTTCTCCATCACTTGAGGAAGCAAGTGTCATATTAACAAAAGGAGATAGAAAACTTTCAAAGAGAAGAAGGAGATAGTGGATCATTACCGAAAGCTGGTGATGGTAGATAGATACCCATGAGTGCAAACATCCCTCAACTAAAGTATGATCTAAGAACCACATCTACGATAAAGACTTAAATCAATATACACACAATGTAAAATTTGGCAAAAACCTAGATATCTCTTAACATTTGAGTCTAAAATATCATCAGGGGGCCTCCATAATCTTTATCTAGTTTGCCTGAAATAGAACATGATTTCAATTAGAGAGAAGAAGATAAGAAGAACCAAATGTGGGATGAAGGAGTAACTAATACCTGGGAACTCAATATTCCTTTGAGCACTCATGTTTGATGATGGTGAGCCCAGCTAGGAAACTCTATCCCAACCCATGTCAGAAGATTGATGCATTGGTATTAGTGAAGGAAGGGGTCACCCTAGGCCCCATTTTCATGTCATCTTCCAAAACAAAGAAATCGGGGCTCAAGATGGTGTATGCGGTAAAGTCAACCCTAATACATTAAGAATAGGAAGGTCATGAGTAGATCGAGGTGCCTCTTGCCTCGGACTCAATCTAGAACCTATATTACCTCAAAAATGGTTATCGTTGATCCAACAAGGGGGAATGGGCCTCTCCTCATTTGGCCCAAGACGAGCAAACTTACAAGCTGAGGTCTTCCATGCTTCCTAAACTCTCTACCACATCAACTCTTTGCTACTCACTGCCTACTTCTCTTGCTGTGCGAACCGAGCTCATTCCTGAATAGAAATTTTGGATTAATGTGAAAATATCCTCCATATTGTTGAACTACGTTGTAGCATATAAATGAAGAACATTGGCCTCTCGCTCAATATCAGGAATATAATACTCTAAATTATCTTGAAGATGAGTAAGATGCAACCAATAGTCTACTAACTGGCCCAAACATGATAACGGTGAAGGAGCAGAAATATTCTCAAGAAAGCTCTAATCATACCCAAATTGCCATGAGAATTGATGTGGATTATAAGACTTTATAGCTAAATACTCCCCTGACCATAGTGAAAGTACTCCATGGTGCAAAGAGTTGATGTACTCATAAGCCTCTGAAGATAATGGGAGATGAGCCACATCCACTAGCATATTAGAATCTAAAAGAGAATAAAGAAAAGCTCACCACTCAAAGTTCCAAGGATCTTGCACATGCATCCTGGCTTCCTTAGGAATGAAAGTATAAGCATCTAGCTAACCAATATTGGGCTAGGGTTTCAGGCTAGCTTGACCAAAACTAGCCAGGCTTTGACCTTATGTGGGTGATTGCAGCTTGCATTGATGTCACTGATGATAAGGAGCTCAGCAACAGATCCAAGCAGTGGGGGAATAGGTGGTGCTCTCAATAGCAAATGCAGTCGGGCTTGGATCTGGCGGTGACAAGCTACCTCCTGTAAGGAGGGTATAGGGGAAACTAGCGAAATGCCATGCAGGGCACTAGTCAAGTTTGACTGGCAAGAAGTAGAGCTCACTGGGACCAAATTGTAATTTTAAGATTTTTATGAGTTTTTTAGCAAAAAATCCATCTCAGGGATTTATTTATAAGAAAAATTTAACCACAGGCCTACTTATAAATTTTTTATATTTTTTTCATTTTACCCCAGATTTTGAATGAATTCTAATCTCAAGTTTGGTCTAAATATCTGGCCCACTAAACCTACTTTGGTTGGACTTGGCTTTAACTCAAAATTTGTAATAATTCAAGTTTGAATCAAACTCAATTTTTGGTCAAATTTGACCATAATTTAGGTCTAACTAATACCCATATTTGAACTATAATTTTGTAGCATACAAGTCTACATTTTGATCATATTTTAATTAAATTTGATTGTAGCAAAAATTATCTCAAATATTGGTAATCGAGTATAGTATCATTCTATAGCACTTTAATTTGTTGCAACCATAATAGATATTTAACAATTAATCATGTTGTAAGATACTTTTTGAATCTAATATTTTAATATATTGATAATGTCGATAATAGCAATACAATTCTTGAAACATTATATAAGGTAATCAAGAGGATGGAGCCAGATATGGCTACTAGAATATTAATATTGTGTAAGGTATATTCAAAATCATTCATTTTTATTTTTTGTAAAATTTATAAAGTTTTAACTTGAGCATGTCCATTAAATAGACAAATGACTTCAAAAATAAAGTCAAGGACTTTAATATACAATAAGCAATTATAGCTATTAAGAGTAATACTTCTAGTATATTTGATGTTTAAGAATAATATATATCTACTAATTTAAATAATAACAAATTTTTATAAATATTTTTTCATAAATTATGGCTAGATGGTGGAGTATTTATGGTCAGCATATAACATCTCATCTTGCAAAGATAGCAATTAGAATTTTAAGTCCAACTATTTCAAGTTCACAGTGCGAGAGGAATTGAATAACTTTTAAATTAATTCACACGAAGATGTGGAACAAAATTAAAATAGATAAATTGGATAAACTTTTTTTTGTTATTATAATATATATTTTAAAATTTTGAAACTAACAAAGGAGAAAATCATTAGAGGATAAGATAATCAACTTGTCTACCATATTCAAAGATGAAGATTGTCTAACAGAGTGGATTCAAGAAAGAGAAGAATCTATTTTAAATCATCCTCAAATATAAGAAGTTATTCATCATATCTTAGAGGAAGAATTGGAAGAAGAAGCAAATAGAATAGACAATATTATTGATAGTAGTAATAATAACAATGGTGGTGTAGCTGGTGGGGCTAATTTTTGACACCCACAATATAAGGACTCATCTTTATCTTTTTCACATCATAGAGGAAATAAGTTTTTATCTTTAATTTACATAGTGGTTGTGAACCACAATATCAATATGCTCCACATAGTGTACAAGATAGCAGTCAAGGTCCAACAAATAGTATGGGCAACAAATACTACAACCAATATCATAGCTCAACTTCTTCTTTCAACCAAAATATCATCAGCCAATATAAGAATCCTCATCATTTGACAATATGTATTCCACATTATTTAATGCAAGATATATGATTTCATACTACCCACTTGCTAAATAATACTATAGATCACAACTTCCTCATACTAATGAGAATGGTAATAAAGAACACCAATCTCTTTAAGCTCTTCCTCGAAATAGCATGTGGTTATAACACGTGGTTTATGCTGCCTATGATATGATATTTTCATTATTGTGTTAAATTAATATGCTTGGTGTTATGTATGTGATCAATATGCATATGATATTATTGTAATTTTATGAATTCAAATTTAAATGCTTTATGGTTTATTTCATGCTACCATAATTTTGAACTTCGTTGCCATATTTTATTGTAGTTTTTTTCTTCTAATATTTACTATCACCTATTTATATATTTATGGATCCTAATGACTATATGATGTTTCTTTCAAAATAGATAATAGTGAATCTAAATGATTGTATCACAGTTCTAAACCAAGTTACATTTGAAGTAGGAAAAATAATTATGTTCATTCTTCACCAAAAACTTTTATTCTGCCATAGAAAGATTCCACCTCTAGCTAATGATATGCTTGGGCAAACTTCAATTGAGCATACACTAAAAGATCATAGAAAAATAAATGATCAAATTTATCATGTCTCTTAACAAGGTCCACTTAACGCTATAAAATTACCTTGTTGTAATTAACCCCTGAGCACTTTACACAATATGATATTTATTTTTCATAGTTTATTGGACTAATTTTACTATTTTTGAGAATCAATAAGGTTATAATTTTTATTTTAGACCTTTAATGTCTAGTTATACTCTATAACTACTATCATGAGATTACTCGAAATTGATTATTCTTGCTCATTTGGCAATAGACACTCGCCTTGATCATCCATTTACTAAATTTATAATTTCACATCTAAATATTCCAAACTCAACTAATGGTAATGATGATAATAATGATAATGATAATAATAATGAATAATTACATTATGTTATAATTAGTAGAATAGATTACATATGTCTAAACTAGATCTTAATGATAAGCTAAATTTGCTTATATTAATTTTTTGGTTATTAAATTTCTTCATATTATTTTCTCTTTACTTTCTATTTTTATATAGTTATTTAAAAAAAATAATTCCATGGATATCAAATTTAATTTAAATTAATTAAGACATAATATAATATTATGGTAAAATTATCATAAATCTTTTTTAAAATTTTCTTATTTTCTTATTTCTTTTTAAATTTTATAGTATTTTAAATAGGCTACAAAGAAAAAAAAAGGTTTTCTATGTTTAAAGTAGACCAAATAATAATCTCAATTTACTTATGTTACATATTTTTTCTTAATTATTAAAATTCTATGAACTAATATTCTATTTGCTAACTAATTTTTATATAATAATATAAAAAATTGACTATACAAGTAATTAACTATTAAAATTAATTAAAATTGATTCAAAAATTGTTTAATATGATGATAAAATTAGTTATATATTTTTTAAAATTTTTCTAATTTTTCAAAATTTTTTAAAAACTTTATAATATTTTTAATTTGAATTCAGAGTATAGTCAAAACATAACCAAATTATAGTCAAAACATAATAAAAAAATATTTTGAACAAAATGTATCAGTTTCGATGGGTGTCAAAACTTATTCCGAAACTAAGACTTAAAACCTTCCTCTTTTCTATGTAAGAGTTGAGATACTAGTGTGAAAATGCTTTTGTGATATCAATAACCAAAATATGAAAATATATCTCCATCATTGATCAAACATTAGCCTTATTCCATAAAACTCTAGTTTTGTAATATGATGTTAAAGCCTTATAGTCCTAGATTTCTGAGAGCATCAATTGGAGAAAGACAGTGAGCAGTAAAGACTACAAAGCCTATAGAAAGAGTGAAAGTTTGCAGATCACAACTATTAGGCTTAAAGATATTCAGAATTATCTTCTATGGGCACGAGCTATAGGCAATCTACCAATAATCAAGCAAAAAGCACAAATATCTTATAGATGGTCCACTGGCCGAGAACGAGTTGAAGGATTGGAAGCTAAAGGATTTAGATGTAATGTATTTACTGTACTTAGGCACTATAGAACCCAAGATTAGTATTGGCCGTATGCATTGTGATACCGCAAAAGCACTATGGATTAAGCTTCATGAGATGCATTGAAGTAGAAAAATAATCTCTCACAAATCTTTGCCATACGAGAAGAAATATTCAACCTAAGCTAAGATAGACGAGAGTTGAGCACATATTACAACTTATACACTTGCTTATTAGATGAGTTAGAGTACTATGTGCCAACTACAACAAAAGAAAGCAAATAACACTGAGATGAACTTAGAATTATGAGACTGCTCAATGGATTATATCCCTAATGTGAGTAGTTCAAAGCCAATATTATGAATGGCAATGAACTACCTACATTGAGGACAAATATGGAAGACTACAACGAGCAAGAGTAGCTTCCACCGACCACAAGAACCTAAGAGAAAGCTCAACAATAGTTTCAAGAGGGGCCAATTATGCTGAAAGAGATGAAGTGACCTTAAGAGGAAGAGGACATGTACGTAGAGGCAAGGGGAGAAGCAACCAGAAGTGTTCAAATTATAGGAAGATTGGGCACACCATAGACAAGTGCTAGTTTGTAATTGATAAACCAACATTGGCTAGTAATGTTTAGGGTTTTCCAGCAACTTAGACAAAACCAAAAGTTGAAGAAACTAGAGGAAAACTACCAACTACTTTTCATGGTCAAGTGACCATCCCTAAGGAGTACAATAAACTACTAGCGAATACATCAACCCTCTCTCTACTGAATCTAAAACCTACTCCATAAGCCAACATAGTCGAGAAAATCCCTAGATTATTAATTAAGGGACATTAAATCATATGACTAGTAATTTATTGTACTTCACACATATCAACATCTTACCAATAAAATTAGTTACTTTGGCTTATGGAACCCCCTCTCTTATGGCAAGAGGGAGATGTTTATCTACCACCTCTCAAACTATTCTCCACACTCTAACTACCCAAATTTTCAATAAACCTTTTGTTTGTTAGCCAATTAACAAAAGCTTGGACTTGTTTCATAACTTTCTTTTATGCCTATTGTTCTTTTCAGGAACCTCACATAGGAAGAAAAACTAGTGGGGGTGTTTAAGACAAGGGCTTGTACATTTTATCTTGTGAGGAACCAGAATCAAATGTTATGCTAGTTTAACAGGAGATCATCAATAAATGACATTACAGTCTTGGCCACCAATCCTATAATATTCTTAAGTTGTTATTTCCTAGGTCTAGGTTTTCTAATAAGAGTTATTGTCAAGAATGTGAGTATGCGAAACTAAATAAAGCTAGTATCTCTCCTTTTAATATTGTGCATAGTGATGTTTGGATAGATTCACCACCCTATTTTAGTGGTTATATATATTTTGTGACATTCATAGATGACTACTCAAAGGAGGCTTGACTATATCTTTTGAAAAAGAAATTTGATGTTCATGAAACATTTTGAAAGCTTTGGTAAAAAAATTCAAAATCAATACAATGCTCAAATAAAAATTCATAGAACATATAATAAGTGTGAATTCATGTCTCGAGTTTCAAAATTATCTTATAACACATGAAATAATTTTTAAAATATTTTATGCTTATACAACCCAACAAAATGGAATGACAGAGAGGTAGAGGTATATAGGGATCTTTTTTTAGAATTTAATTGATTCATATCAATCAATTTAATTTGAGAATCCTTATATTGTCATGATAACTTTGGATGAGCCTATAGGCTAGCCTAGATGTGTGAGTTCAAGAACTGGCTTAAATGCGGACTAAAGGCTGCTTTGAATGTAAGTTCGAAAGCTAGCTTAGTTGCAAACTTGAAGGTTGACTTAAGTACAAGCCCAAGGGCTTATAAACTGGTGAACCCAAAGGCTCAAATAGGGGCAAGCCCGAAGGCTAGAATAAAGCCAAGCTCGAAGGCTGTTAAAATGGTGAGCCCAAAGGCTGGCATAGTGGGGAGCCCTAAAGTTGGCATAAGTGTGAGTCCGCGGGTTAGCATGATGGCAAGCTCGAAGACTAGTAAGGTGACAAGCCCGAAGGCTGACATAGGTGCAAACCCGAAAGCTGACATAAAGGTGAGTTCAAAGACTAGCAAAGTAGTAGGGTTGAAGGTTGGCAAAGTGGCCATATGTTCTGAGAGAATAAAAATTCTTAGAACACATAATGAAGGTGAATTCATGTCTCGAGTTTCAAAATTATCTTACAACACATAAAATATTTTAAAAATATTTTATGCTTATACACCCCAACAAAATAGAATGACAGAGAGGTAGAGGTATGAGGGCTCTTTTTTTTTATTTAATCGATTCATGTCAATCAATTTGATTTGAGAGTCCTCAAACTATCATGATAACTTTGGATGAGCTTGTAGGCTAGCCTAGATATAATTATTTCATTATATGTTCTAAGAAGAATAAGGTTGTCACCCCGAAACTTGATGTTCATTTGAGTGAAGGTGACTTGATGCCTCGAGAACCCCTTTTTCCGCTGATATGCTCCATTTTCAAGCCCATGCTAATGTGGCACCAAAAAGCAAATTTGTAGGTGTCCACCCTCTAATTATTGAGGTAATTAGATGTTGAGATAACTCCAATGTTGATTAATATGATCATAAATTCCAAATACCAATGGAGAACTATTAAACTCATTGTTAGTTTGCATGGAGATTTCATTAGTCAATTCACTAACAGTATTAATGAAGCCAATTATTCAAATTTAAAGTCAAATCCTTGGCATAACAAAGCTGATATTGGTGGACAAATACTGGCATTGGGATAATCTATAGCATTGAACTACTTCTCTTGTAGATCATGTAATGTGACCAAACAAATAGCTTTATAGTTTTTTAAATAAATTTAAAATCTAACATATCATCTTGTTAAGACCCATTGGGTATTTTGAATAGACTTTTAACAGGCTCAGCCTGGGGTCCATTGGATCGTAGGTCCGTTGACAACCCTATCTGATCCTTTGGAGGCAACCTCCACTGTAATTTTCTTTCAGAAAGGAGAATGCCTTGGGAAAGAAGGGCTCTTGCCTGTTTTCATGATTGATCAATCACAAATTTGAGCCTCATTTTCTTTGTTTTTGATGGTTTATGTGCCTACTTTCATGATTGATCAATGCATTGGCAGTTTGAGCCACAGCCAAGTAATCAGGCATCATATACAACTAAAGCCAATGGTTTATCTTGATGTTATCACCTAAGGTGGACAGTTTTAGTTTTGGTTGGTAATGTGAAATAGCTAGAAGTTCACTCCATGTTTGCTTAGAGCTTGTTTGTTTTGGTAGAAATTGGTGTCCTGTAAAATTAAATTTTTTAGGACCTAAGAATCTTGAAAATTTAAAATTTTTCATGAGTTTGATATGAGGGTTTTGAAAATCTTGACCTTTCAAATTCTTTGTTTAGTTTGACGGGTTTTAATTTTCTCGATTTTAAAATATTTGAGCGTATTACAATTAAATAGTCAAAAAGTTTGAAAATTAATATTAATTTTATTTCTTTAAAAAATATCTAAAATATCTAGGCCCCATTTGGTTTGGAATCAAAATCAAAATCAGCCCACTTCAGAATTATTTTTTCATAAAATTAAGATTACTTATTTTATATTATTATTAAATTAAATTATTATAAAAATAATAATTTTGGGGGCTTTTTTGTAAATCAGAAAGTCCCGCCTCGGCCTTTGCTCTGCCGTCGGCCTCCGGCATCGCCGCCCGGGCTCCGCCACCCTTGCCACCGTCGCAATAATTTTGGGGACTTTTTTGTAAATCGAAATAATTTCGGGGTGTTATTTGCAAAAATCAGAATTTCAGACTTTTCTGTAAATCAAATAATTTTGGGGTGTTATTTGCAAAAAAATCAAATTTCGGGGTGTTAAATAATAAAAAATAAGTTTTTAGGGATTTAATGGTAAAATAACCGAGGGTAAAATCGGAATTTTTTGAAAAATTTTAATTAAATAACAATCAGGGGGGTATAGGTAAATATTTTGAGAAAAGGGGGGGTGTGGGTAATTCTGAAAATTACGGGGGTTGTAGGTAATTAAGGTTAATTACAGAGGTTATAGGTAATTATCCCTTTTTCGGAATTGGGATGGGGCCCACAAATTAAATGATAAAATTATGTAATCCTTAGGTCATTTTTTAAAATTTTATTTATTTTTTAATTAATTTATCTTTTTAATTTTAGATTTTTACAATTTCTTAACTAAAAATAAATTTTTAAAAATTATAATTTTTAAGTGCATCAAATTATTTAACTTGTTAGATAAAATATAATAAATAAATCTTAAATTAATTTTATTTTATTAATATTTAAAATAATAATTATATTTAATAAAATATAATAATTAATTTTTAATATATTATTATTATTATATTAATTTTAAATAATAATTATATTAATTTTTAAAGTAATAAATCATGTTTCTAAGAAAATATATGTTTTATGTTTATCAAACTATTTAATAAGAAAAAATATATTAAATAAATACTAAATTAATTATATTATAATTATAAAATCCTTTATTTTTGGGTCATTTTTAAAATTTATATTTTTTTTTAATTAACTTACCATTTTCTAATATTAATTATATTATATTATTCTATTTACTTATAAATAAAGTATTAATTTTTAAAAATAGTATATATTTTGTATTTGTAAATTATATTTATTTTTTTTAGTATTTTTTCCAAATTTAATATTAAATTTAACAAATTTTTATAATTTAGTAAATTAATTAATTCTCAATTTTACCTTAAAATTATTCATCCAAACAACGGAATTGGACAATTCTAATAATTTCTTCGATTACTCGGAATTCAGGAAATTCTTCAACTTGTTGGGTTGGGCCTAAGGTTTAGCTCTATTACAGTTCGATTGTACAGGCAAGTCCAAACCACTAGTTGTTTAATTCACTCATCAAGAGTTGACAATTTGTGTGAATTTGCCAATTATTTAGGTGGATTTAGCAATTTCCAACCAAAAAGTTTGGGTGTTATTTGCAAATATTGAAGGGAAGCTTTTTGCAATTTCAACAAAATGTTGGGTAAAACAAAAAAAACATCTTTAGAGTTCACGAGCAATTGCAGTAAGGTCCTACCATAGTCAAGACCCAAAACCGTCCCTTGATGGTAACAAACAGGACTTGGTCCTTGAATGATGAAGCCCGGTAACAGCAACCTGTTAAAAAGTGTCAGTGGTGTACCGTCTTGTGCCTCATATTGAATTCTCTTACAATGGCATTGCAGGCAATCAGGATCTATAGTCATTTGTTTTACAATCATTGCGTGAGCATCTGATCTCATTGGTGCTATGATGCATGGGTGGTCTGAGCTATGACTAAGAATGAGGCTTATGATGAGAATTCATATATGGCTTAAGCCAATGATTCCTTTTGTCTATTCTTAGCTATTCAATTGATGGCCATGTTGATTTGTTCTTAATATGTACTTCTTTCATCCCAAATCCTTCCATTTCCTGATAAGAACTGCACATGGATCGTATGGATCTAGTTTGGCAAATATTGATGGACTACTAAGTAATTTTCCCTATTTTCTGTTAAGTTTTAGATATCTCGAACTCGAATTAGAGTTTGAGATAAAATAGGAATCCGAAGTTGAATTTAGATTTATAATTGATTTGTAATATTAGAAGTTATAATTAGAGTAAAACTCAGACTCAATAAGGGTCTATAAATATACTACAACACATAGAGGTTAGGTGTGGTGTAATATTGAGGTTAAATCAGAGAGAAATAGAGAGAAAACAAAGAGAGAGTGTGTCGGCTCTCGTGTGTGAGTCTTTCTAGTGCTTCTCGGTGGTCTCTCGTGGTGGTTCCTCGTGGTGTTCTCTTGGAGATTCTTTCTGAAGGTGGAGGTGTTACCGAGGCTTGGTAAAAAGTTTAGTTGAATAAGAAAGAGTGCAGTCTTTCTTATAGACTCTTGTAAGAGACTTTTCTTTTTATAGTGGATCTCTCGCTGCCTTATATTGTTATTTTCTTTTATCTTATATTACTTCTCATTTCTTATGTTGTTTGAGAACAAGGTGATTCGTGAACCTTCTGCTGCGAATCCCAACAATTGGTATTAGAGCTTAGAAGCAAATAATCAAGATGGCAAAGTCCTTACTCGAGGTGGAGAAGTTTGATAGCAAGATAAATTTTGTCTTATGGTAGAAAAAGCTGAAAGCAATTCTTATTTATCAAGGTCTGTGAAAGATATTAGAGGGAAAAGAAAAGAGGTCAGCCAAGATAAGCGATGAAGACTGGGAGGAGATGGATTAAAAGGCATTGAATTTAATTATTCTAAGTCTGACTGATGAGATTTTGTACAATGTCATTAACAAAGAGACGACAATAGACATCTGGACCAAACTCAAGAAGGAAAAAGCCTCATGAATATGTTCTATCTGAAACAACAGTTGTATGGACTGCGTATGAGCGAAGGTACGACTATATTACTTCACCTGAATGCCTTCAATAAGATTATTAATGATTTTCTGAAAGTTAATGTGAAGTTTGAAGAGGACGATAAGGTGTTGATTCTTTTGATGTCTCTTCCTGCTTCGTACGATCATATTGTGACCACAATTCTTTATGGTAAAAAAACTCTTAAGATGAAAGATGTGATAACTAGTCTTCTTTCTAATGAGAAAAGGAGAAACTCCAATATTAATATGGAGTTTGGTGAAGGATTGGTGGCTCACGAAAGAGGAAGATTAAAAGAACGTGGAGAAGGCAAGTAACGATCCAAATCAAAATTAAAGTCGAAAAGTACAATGTTATTCATGTAAGAAGTATGGTCACATTAGATGATATTGCTCTGAATGTGGAAAGATAGAGTCCTCTAATATAGTGATGACAATAGCGGATAATACTTCTAAGAATAGTGCAGATGGAGACGTTCTTGCAGTATCCGCAGAAATCAGCACTTCTAGTAAGTGGATTTTAGATTCTGGTAATTCTTATCATATTTGCTCCAGAAAGGATTGGTTTACTTCTTACGAGGAGAATAAGAAGAAAGATACTATTTGGTTGGGCGATAATTCAGCCTATGAGATCACTGGTGTGGGAACAATCAAAATCTAGATGTTTTACTGGAGTGAGGCATGTCCCCAAGATGTGAAGGAATCTAATTTCACTTGGTATACTGGACTCAAAAGGCTGTAATTATTCAGCAAGAGATTGAGTTATGAAGGTGACATGCAGTATTAGAATCTTGATGAAAGGTTAGAAATGCAGCAATGTTTATCGATTAATAGGGAACACCATTGCAGATAGAGTTATGATGGCTACAGTAGTGAAGAGGAAGTATGATACTCAGAGTAATTTAATGGGAGATTAAACATTCTCCTCAAATTACTTTTACTACAACAGAAGATACAGATCATCCGAAAAGCTTCCAAAAATACAAGACTATAGGCATGAAGAGCGAATTCGAGGTTAGCTCAAGCTCGCGTCTTGCAATTAGCTGAATAAGCTAGTAGCCCAGGGGCAGGGGGCTGGATGAGAGATGACAGCTGAACATTCGTGATGGTGGCATGCCCGAGTTCAAGCCAAAGTGGAGATTATTGAGTTTTAGGTGTCTCGAACTCAAATTAGAATTTGAGTTAAAGTAGGAATCCAAAGTTGGATTTAGATTTATGATTGATTAGTAATATTAGGAGTTGTAATTAGAGTAAAACTCAGGCTCAATAAAGGTCTATAAATATACTATAATATATAGGACTTAGGTGTGGTGTAGTATTGAGATTGAACCAAAGAGAAATAGAGAGAGAGGAATAGAGAGAATAGAGAGAAGAGAAAGAGAAAGAGTATAGGTTCTTGTGTGTGGGTCTTTCTAGTGCTTCTCGGTGGTCTCTCATGATAGTTCCTCGCGGTATTCTCTTGGAGATTTTCTCTGAAGGTGGAGGCATTGTCGAGGCTTGGTAAAGAGTTTAGCTAAGTAAGAAAGAGTGCAATCTTTCTTGTAGACTCTTATAAAAGCCTTTTCTTTTTATAGTGGATCTCTCGCTGTCTTATCTTGTTATTTTTTTTATCTTGTATTACTTTTCATTTTTTATGTTGTTTGAGAACAAAGTGATTCGTGAAACTTCTGCTGCGAATCCCACCACTTTCCAAGTAATGCATCACATAAAAGTATTATGTTTGTTGCTTAGAGCACTACAGACATCGATGTGCACTCACTTTTATGAGATTCTATTACAAGTATCTCAGTAATCTATTGCTATGTAAATGTCATAAGCAAGGCTTTTGTCTTTCCTTTGGCAGAGAGGAGCCTGCCTAGAAGAAAGATCTCTTGAGTAGAAGATGTTATCTTGTGTCCCTACTCTTGTTTAGTTTTATTCTCTTTCTCTCTATTCATATACATATACATTGAAGGTAATGATGATTCCTTAGTCAGCACCTCACTAGAGCCTCCGTGATCCCCTGAAATTCTGGTATTCTGAACTTAGCAATTTCCGAGTAGCATGGATGGTCTACTGATCTGCAGGCAACCTCTGTCTCTGTCCTTTTCTTCAGGAAAGGGGAAATGCCTGAGAAATGAGGAATCTTGCTTGGTCTTATGATGGATCTATGGCCAATCTGAGCCTTGTCTTCAGGATCATTACCAATTAGCCTGTTCTTTAGCTTACTCCTATGGATTGTTGTTCAGTTTTTATTATTATCAATTGTTACTGACTGAGGCATAATACTTCATTCTTGAGGATCAATTCGGATTTTTCTTTGGGGAGCAAATCATAAAATAAGCCCTTGCTTCTAGTTCTACTCCCTATCCAAACAAGCCCCCAAGGTCTAACACATTTTTGTTTTATGTGAACTACTACTGTTACTTATGCACCTGGATATTGAGAGCCATTATAGTTCATTCTTTCCTCTGCCTATTTGTATCTGAAGGGCTGCAATGATTTGCTTTGGAATGTCTTCTGAGTTTGGGCTTCTATAGTTGGTGAGGCAACCATTGCAGCCACTGCAGTCTCTATTTTGAATTGCTTTCTTTCTTTGCACTGCCCCTTTGTATCTGAAGGGCTGTTGATTTCTATCTTGCTTGCTTTCTTTCTAGTTTTCATTCTTTCATTCATTCTTTCTTTCTTATCTTTCTTGCTATCTGGTTCAGCAACTGGTCCAATTTTGACAACATTAGTGAGTGGGCATCATTTGTATTAGTGAAAAAGAGAATGAAAAGGGTGAGACAAGTGTGGTGGGTGGGGCATTGGTTAGAGAGATTGGTTTGTGTAGCGTTAAATATCGATGTCCACCACAATTCACAATGTAGAAAAAGAATAGAAAAAAAGAAAAATAGCACACAAGATATTTATATGGCGAAGACGATCCGAAAGATATTGTATTGATGAGAAAAAAAAATTACAACAATGGAGGCGAAACTCCAATATCACCAACTCTCATAAGAGATTATGTAGCCTAGCCGTCACAAGATGTTTTGATAGTATTAATCTATATCTTTCTCTTTCACTCTATAGAGAAACCATTATATGAATAGGGTATTTATAAATGTGGCCTAACTATATTTGAGTCACAGTAGAAAACTGACTCAAATAAGACTTCTACTAATTTAAATCTTCTAATAGAAGATAAACTCAGATAAGAATTAGGCCCACTAAATTACTTTCTAATATAATTAAGACTCTCCGAAAAATCAGGATTTGAGACACAATTAAGCCAATAATCTCTATCTTAACTCGAATCCTCTTATTCTTTGAATTTGAATCTTCAATAGATATCTTTGTCATTACCTCATGAGGCGGGATCAACGACCTTGAACATTGATCAAGTCCAAATCAAGGTTTTAAATCTCGATTTAAGTTTTCGTTTCGGCACCTAATAAAATGATACGTTTCGGCCGTTTCAACCGAAAGATTTTTTTTTACTTATTAATTGTGTGTTGACCAAAATTTGACTATATTTTGACTGTACTTTGACTTTAAATTAAAAATAATATGATAAAATTTTGAAAAAAAATTTATTTAAAAATTATGAAGTTTTATAATTAATTTTAAATTTAAATATTATTTTAAATTAATTATGATTGTTAACCATTGTTTTTATATATTACTATATAAAAAATATATGAGAAATAATACGAATATGATTAAAAAGTTAAAAATTAACATAAGTAAATTTAAGTTATTATTAAAATATACTTGACACATACATAATTTATTAATTATAATATAATACAATTAATTATCATTATCATCAATTGAGTTTGAAATATCTATATATGGAATTATGAATTTAGTACCTGAATGATCCAGATAAATATTTATAGAAATATGAGCCAGAACAATGAGATCTGCACGATCTCATGACAACGATTCACATGGGGGTGAGACTGACACAAATTTTTTTTAGCTTTGCTTTCGGTGAAACGACCATGCACGCATGCACGTGAACAAATATTTTTTTATTTATTAATTATATTTTAACTAAAATTTAACTTTATTTTAATTATTTTTTAACTTCAAATTAAAAAATTATAATATGTTTAAAAATTTTTAAAATAATGAACAGTTACATGAATAATCTCATGTACGTGAACAGTATCTGACAGAGACTGGCAAGGGCGTCAGAACTAGGCTGGTGACGGCGCTGGCCCAAATGCTAGGCCAACCCCAGCTTACGGGAGCAGGGGCCAATCCGACGAGGGCACAGGCTCAGGCATGAAGCTGGCGCGAGCTCGCCGCATGAGCTCCCCACGTGAGCTCACCCCACAAGCTCCCCGCTCAAGCTCGCCCGGTGAGCTCCCCGCGCAATCTCGCCCCACGTGTTCCCCAAGCACGCTCCTCGCGCGCTGCGCTTGCCATGCGACTCAGCTAAAAACCCTAAACAGCAATAGATCTAACTGATCTGTTGTAGCACCGGCCAAAATTGAACCATTTCGGCCGAAACGGTTTGGTTTCGGCTGAGATTTAAAACCCTGGTCCAAATAGAGTTTGAACTTATCAATCGGAATCACCTTTCGTCAACATATCTGCAAGATTTCTTGAAGTATGAATCTTTTATAAAGAAATCTCATAGTCTTCAATAATATCCTGAATAAAGTGAAATCAGACATCTCTATGCTTTGATCTGACGTGGCACATTTTGTTCTTTGTAAGGTGTATGGCACTCTGACTGTCGCAAAAGACAGAAAGGTCATTTTGAGAAAAATCAACTTCACTTGTCAATCATTTTAGCCATAGAGCTTCTTTGATAGCTTCTATAGCTGTCATATACTATGAATCTATTATAGATAATGTCACTGTTGACTGTAAGGTACACCTCCAATTAATAGGTTCTCCACAAAGAGTGAAACGATAACCAGTGAGGGATTGTCATCGATCAAGATCTCCAGCATAGTCTGAATTGACATAGCCAACAATTTTGGCCTCTTGAATTATATTCCTGTCAAAACATAAGTCAATATTAAGAGTACCTTTGATATATATTAATAGCCACTTCACAGCTTGTCAATGCTCTTTTCCTGGATTTGCTATGTAATGACTAACAACACTAACTGTTTGTATAATATCAGGTATTGTGCATACCATAGCATACATTAGACTTCCAACAGCACTTGAAAATGAGATGTTCTCCATATTTGCATACTCCTCATTTGTAGAAGCACATAGTTGAGCTGAAAGCTTGAAGTGAGATGCCAAAGGAGTACTAACGGGTTTTGAATTCTGCATATGAAAACGAGAAATAATTTTTTCGAGATACTTGCTCTATTTGAGCCATAATTTGTGATGTTTTGATCTCGATCAATCTCCATACCGAGAATCTTTCTTGTAGCACTTAAATCTTTCATCTCAAATTTCTTTTTCATTTTAAACTTTAGATCATTATGTAAAGATATGTCTTGAGTAGCAATAAGCATATCAACATAAAGAAGCAATATAATAAATGAGTTATTGGCATGCATCTTAAAATAGACATAGCAATCATGTTTGCAATGGATGAAATCTTGTCCCAGTATAAAACTGTCAAACCTTTTATACCATTGTCTTTGAGACTGTTTCAAACCATAAAGTGATTTGTTCAACTTGCAGACAAAATTTTTCTTGCCTTCTTGGATGAATCCTTCAAGCTATTGCATAAAAATTTGCTCTTCTAATTATCCATGCAGAAAGGTAGTTTTGACATCAAATTGTTCTAACTCAAGATTATGAAAAGCAACTAAAGCAAGTAGAAAACAAATAGATGTGTGTTTAACCACATGAGAAAAAAGTTCATTAAAGTCAATACCCTCCTTTTATGACTACCCTTTTGCAACTAAATGGGTCTTGAATTTAACACCATCTATCTCAGAGGAATCGTCTTTCTTTCAAAATACCAACTTGCAACCAATTACTCTTTTACCTTTTGGTAATTTCACCAAATCCCAAGTATGGTTCTTTTGAAGAAAATCCATCTCTTCATTCATACTAGCTTACCACTAAAAATAATTCTTATCCTGCACTGCTTCTTTATAAGAAGAAGGATCACCATTGTCAGTAACTAAAGCAAAAACTATCATATCTTCAAAATCATACCTTTCAGGTGGCTTTATGTTTCTTTGAGATCTTCGAAGTGGAGTCTTCTTAGAATTTTCTTGAAAGTTGGGCATACCCTGAATATCTTTTTCTGAAAGAACTACATGCTTCATCTCCACTTGTATTATATCACTGGGACCTTTCTTGAGAGATTTTAATATAACACTTTCATCAAGTACTATGTCTCTCTCAATAATTACATTTGAAATAGTAGGATCCCACAAACAATAGCCCTTAACACCTTTGGCATAACCCAAAAAATTACACTTTTTGAAATGTGCATCTAACTTATCTTTGATAACATGCACATAAGCAAGGCAACCAAAAATCTTTAAAGAAAAATAATTTGTAGGTTGACCAGTCCATACCTCTTCAAGAGTCTTGTAATTAATGGTTGTTTAAGGAGAGCGATTCATAATGAAACATTCTGTATTGACTACTTCTGTCCAAAAATCTTTGTCAAGATTAGCTATACTAAGCATACTACATACTTTCTCCAACAAGGTTATGTTTATCTTTTCAGTCATACCATTTTGTTGAGATTTTCTTGGGATGGTAAAGTGACGTTCGATGCCTTCATCTTCACAGAATTTGAGAAACTTTGTTGATTTGTACTCTCCGTCGTTATCACTTCTGAGGTATTTGCTTTTTCTACCGGTCCTTTTTTCGACTAAAATCTTCCACCATTTGAAAACAGAAAATACTTTAGCTTTGTGATGCAATAAATAAATCCACACTTTTCTGGAAAAATCTTCAATAAAATTGACAAAATAACAAGCACCAGATTTTGATGGAATAGAAGAGTACCACACATCAAAATGAATATAATCAATTAAGTCTTTAGTGCAATCAGTACTGGTGTTAAACGTTATCTTGGACTGTTTACCATAGAGACAATGCTCATAGAAATTTAATTTGCATGAGTTGAGGGCTTTTAATAATTTTTTTTTGTTAAGCTCACTTAAATCTTACTCACTCATATAATCGAGATGCATATATCATAAGTGGATCATATTAGAAGAAGAAGCCTGAGAAATTGTTGCTCCACCTTCAACGTTTTTCCTACTAACTCATACATATTTCCATACTTTAGGTCCTTCATCACTATCAATGAGCCTTTAGCAACCTTAAGAACTCCACCTTCAGTAGAATACTTATAACCAGAAAAATCCAAAGCATCCAAATATATCAAATTCTTTTTCAAATTAGGAACATGTCTAACATCAGTAAGAGTTCTAATAATATTTTCAAACATCTTAATTTTGATTGTTCCAATTCCAACAGTTTTGCATGGATTGTTATTACCCATCAAAACTAAACCACCATTATAGGACTTGTAGTCTTCAAACCAATCCTTATTAGGATACATGTGGTAAGAACAACCAGAATAAAATATTCAAGTATCATGGTAACGATCAAAATTAGAACTAATAGAGAGAATATTACTATAATCATCATTAGAACTCTCTTCAATAACTAACACTTGTTCTTTAGCTTACTCTTTAGATTGAGATTCTCTTTCTTTCTTTTCTTTGAGCTTCCAACACTCTTTAATTATACGTCCCATCTTCTTACAATACCTGCAGTTTATTTCTTTGGATTTGGATCTAGAACAACCTATCTTTGATCTTTCTTTGATACAATCTCTGACAATCAATGCTTCTGAGTGTGACACATCCCCTTCAATTTTTTTTAAATATTCATTAGATAGAAGGGTAACAAAAATATCATCAAATTTCAAATCATTACCATACATGAGAGTAGTCTTCAGATTCTCAAGAAAAGAAGGTAAAAATGATAATAAAATAATTATCTTATCTTCATTTTCAATTTAAATATTAATGTTTAACAATTGAGAGACTAGTTTATTGAAAGTATTAAGATGATCAACTATATTCGTATCTTCTCTTATTCGAAAATTGAAGAGCTTTTGTTTTAAGTAAACTCAATTTGAGGTAGACTTCCTCATATATTGTTTCTCCAACTTTTTCTATACCTCTGAAGATGATGTTTCATTAAGAAATGGATCGAGTACTTCATCGACGAGACTGAGAATGATTGTGCTATATACACTAACCTTCTGATTTTTTCAGACACTTTCGATAACATCTTCAGTATTGACATCCTCCAATGTGTTTCTCAACCCTTATTGAGTAAGAATTACACAAACTCTTGCTTACCAAATAGAAAATTCTTGCTTTTCATTGAAGTTTTTCATATCGAACTTCGTAGTAGACATGTTGAACCAAACTCTGATACCACTTGTAGTGCTAAATATCGATATCTATCATAATTCATGATGTAGAAGAAGAACAGAGAAAAAAAATATTACACAAAAGATTTATGTAGTGAAGATGATCCGGAGGATATTGTATTAATAAGAGAAAAAGAAGATTACAACGATGGAGGTGAAACTTCAATATCACTAACTTTCACAAGAGACTAAGTAGCCTAGCCGTCATGAGATGTTTTGAGAGTATTGATCTATGTCTTTCTCTCTCACTCTATATAAAAACCCTTACATGAATAGGATATTTATACATGTGGCCTAACTGTGTTTAAATTACAATAGAAGACTGACTCAAATAAGACTTTTACTAATTTAAGTTTTCTAGTAAAAGATAAATTTAGATAAGAATTAGGCTTACTAAATTACTTTCTAATATAATTAAGACTTCCCGAAAAATTCAAATTCGAGACAAGCCAATAGATTTGGGAAGAAGAGCTAGGTTTTGTTTGTGTATGTGTACTCAGCATGATTCCAATGGAAAACATGATTAAACAAATTCAGCTCAATCTTAACTTATGATGGATGTGGTCTAGAGTGGGTCATTTTCAAATTATTAGTCAATTATTTGAGTCCACACTTTGCTCTATAATGCCAGTGGCGAGAATTTAAAAGTAATGATGTTATTTATTGACTAAAGTTAAGGTGCATGATGCGTCTACTCCTTTCTTGTTTTCTGTGTTTGCCATTCTTGAGAGTGATTACAATGGCCAGCCGCTTGGGTGCCTTCTTCTTTGGAGGCAACCTATTGCTACCATTCTCTCAGATACAGAGACGTGATTGAGAAAAGCAAGTATCTTGATTGTTCAATTGGTCTGGGCCTCCAGCTGCTCTTATCCTTTTGTCATATTTCTTTTTTAAACTTTTTTCAACAGCATATATGAAAACAAAAATCTAAGCATGTTTATTGAGCTTCCAAATTTTGAGTGCTAGAATATGGCCTTTGTTAGGTAGAAGTTTAAAATTTTGGAAGGTTCAAATTCTGACAAATTTAGGATTTATTGATTCTTTAAAATTAGGGCTGTGCATTCAGTTCAAAATCAAACCAAATCATAACGAATAAATAAAACATAAATTTTCGATTTAAAAAATTCAAAAAACAAACCAAATCGAAGTGCTATAAAAATCGAACTAAAATCGAACCGAAATGTTTTGGTTCGGTTTGGTTTAAACCGAAAACCGAAAATTTAAAATAATTTTATTTTTTCAGTTTAAATTTAATTATATTTAAATTAAAATCAAAAACTAAAATCAAAACTAATATTATGTATTTGTATATACATGTAATTTGGTTCGGTTTTTACGGTTTTTCAAAATCAAAAACCAAAACCAAAACCAAATATTAATTTTCTTATTTTTCAAAACCGAATCAAATCGAAAACCAAATAATGTGAACTGAATCAATTATTCATTTTCGGTTCGGTCGGTTTATTCGATTTAAATCGAATACTGCACAAGTCTATTTAAAATTGTTTGGAATTCAAAATTCTAAACAGAGTTATAAGTCTAGAATTTACAAGTCCAACAAAATAAATATAAAATTTTAAAATTTTGAATATATATGTCCTATCAAATAAATATATTATTAAAATTTTCATATTAGATTTTGAAGTTTTAGAACATCCAATTATTGAAATTTTTAGAACAATAAAATTCCAGGAAACAAATATGCCCTTTATTGTTTTTTTTTCCATCTCTTATCTTGCATCTTGCTAGTCAATTTTTTGATTTATTCAAGCTTCCCATTTGAGGAACCTGGCTGGAAGAAAAATCTGAGGGGTTGCACTTACAAGTTACCTCCTGGACTCCCTCTCCGTCTTTAGCCTTGGATGTCCTTTTTCCTCTTCTCTTATTGAGTATACAGACACATTTGAGACAATGTTGGTTCTCCAAAGCCATCTGAGGTTCACTTGATTGAAGTTATCTTAAATGCTCAATTACCCTTGCTTTGTGACTTGTCGGGGATTCTTTGTTCTCGAAAATAACAACAAATCTGAAGCAACTTGGACGGTCTGCTTCCCTGTAGGCAACTGCTGCTGGCATACCTTTTGGAGATGACGAATGCCTAAAAAGAGAGATCTTGCTTCGTGGGTTTTTTGAGGGATCAGAGAATCTGAACCTCAATTGCCATTCGCCTGAAAATGGGTTGCAGATTTGATATTGAAAGATGTATGCGTCCACTTCTTCTAGGCTGGATATGAATGCAAATAGGGATAGATATTTGCAATCAAATTCACTTCCATATTTCATAATTCAGATTCAAATAACAAATGGATAAATACAATGCCTATATTTTTTTCAAGCGGGTATTATTAAAACTTGAACATAACTAGTTAATGTTGAAGCTAGCCATTACTTCCTAATATTTGTTTTGTTGTGGAACTCCCCTTTGATATTATTCCTGAGCACCAATGCAGTTGTGGCTGTAATCAAACTGAACCAGGAGCCAACTTGACTTGGTTTGTATTTGATTCAAAATTGCTTGGAGGTAGATTGAGTGTGAATCAACATGGGTGAGTATCACCGGGTTCAAACCGAAATAACCTGACGAGTTGAACTTAGATTTGGATTTTGATAATATACCAAACCAAAGTGGCTGAGTTGACGAACTGAAAACGACTCAAAATGCTGTCTGTGGGTTAAGCTATCGACCAAAGCTATCGTTGGAGATCACAACACCGATGTAAAGTTACTGAGGTATTTTAGCATTTAGGTAAGCTCGATGGCTATGAAATTCAAAATACACCCAATCGCCTCCTCGCCTTATAAATAACTCTATATTTATAAAGATAAGGGACTGATGCTCAGTGGTTTTTCTCCTTCTATATTCATGAGACCTAAATTGACTTGAACCTTAAGAGTAGTGGTCATTACAGAGTTTTCGGCGGTCTTATTTATAGTGTTTTTTTTTTTTAAACAAATTGACAAAAGAGCGGCCTAATGGGATTTCGAGGAGCTTCTCGAATCAAAGTTGGTAATGAATCGGGTTCCACCAACAAGTTTGGTATGATAATCTGGTTTTCTTTGGTTTTGGTTTTGGATTTTATAAATTTTCTTGTTTTTAGTTTTGGTATGGTTCTCAATTTCAAAACTGAACTGACTGAAAGCCTGAACTTGTATATTAGAGTATATTTTACGATTTTGATGTCTCATATTTTAGATGTATAGAATTAATTCGTTTTTTGTATTAATTAGTTATACTGTACATGAAATTAACTTAACAACAAAAGATTCAGTGGTTTGGTTTGGTTTCGTTCGGTTCGGTCCTCAAGTTTATTTTGGTCAGGTATGTTCTGGTTTTAGAAAATTTCACTTTGGTTTGACCAAACATACCAAATGCTCACCCCAACAAACCAAGCTGGAGCTGACGGTTTCAAGCTCAGGTACGTTTGAAGGGATTTGCTCCAATAAGCTGCTCATGGGGCCATTAGGTCAAACAGGCTGCAAATTACAGATAGCAGCACAGTGAAATGACAGTGGTCTCTGACTTCCTACTTAGAACCACCATGGGATGTGCACCCTACCTGACCTAGCTTTCTGTAGGATATACTGCATGCTGAATATGTTTTACAAAATGACTTTGGTTTTTAAAAGTTTGGAATGGGATCAAATACAAGCCAAATTTCAGGCCAAATCGGAACAGTTTTGTGAACTTCGAACTGTTCTTGCAGCTCTAGTCCTTGGTAATGGCAGATATTTGAGATCTCCAGCCATCTGATATGTGGTCTTTCAATGTCACTAATGAAGAGCATGCTACGAAGGCAATGATTTCTTGGCATTATTTGAAAGAGAGTGGATTAGTTCACAAACTCACCTTAGAGCTCCTTTCAAAATAATCCTTCTTTCTACCTATGCAATCTGCTTTGACACACTTGGCTGTCTGAAGGTTTGGCTTTGTTGCTTCTTGTCTACATCTTTATTCAAACAGCCAACCCATCCTAAGGGTCAACTGTTGCCTCCGCTTGCTTTTCTCCATACCATTGTATCTGACCTTGAGTTCAAATTCAAGTCATCCACACAACAATGGAGGCTGTGATGATTATTCCTTAAAAATTGCGAGTCTTGGATTCTGAGGTCAAGGCTGGTATGAAGGGTGCTGCAGCAATGGAAGGCCACCTAGTCTTGCTGGCATCCATCTGCAGCCATTATATCAGTCTGAATACCATAACTGAAATGAAGGGTGAATCTGAGTCTCTTTCCTTCCCTAAGAAATTAACAATATAGGAAATTCTGGATAATCGTTATGAGGAAAAAAAGAAGACTATGGTTAAAGGTATGTGTTATACTATATCTTTTTTTATTCTTGATTCTGTGTTCGGATAAATATTTTCAACCTCTTCTGGTGGCTCATCCAATTGTAAGGCATTTTGGAAGGTCTTGCAGCCAATTGGAGATCGCTTGGCGGTTGAATTACAATGTTTTCAAACTGGTACTGACTCCCTTCTTTCTCTGTTTGAAGTTCCTCCATTACAAGAGAAATGCGCCGGGATTCATATTTAAAGATGTTTGCAAACCTGTCCAAACTATTGCCATGTAATAATATACATGATTGTTTTTGTACTTGGTGCCCTAGGTATAGGAAGTTCATTTTTAGATACTTAGGCCTCCTTTGTTTCACATTTCATATATCTACATGTTGTAGCATAACTACACCCTCCATATTCCTCTCTTTCCTGCAGAACTTGAAGAAATTTCCATTATTGATCCTAATTGAATGTCAACAGCAAATTTGTCTTCTTCTATGCATGGTTCCCCACGTCTTTCTACTTGAAAAAGGTTTCTACCCTCTATTATTCCCCTGTATTTCTCTGTTTTATCACATTTCTGCAGCATTCATCTGAATACTTTCTCTAACTGCAAGCCACTAGTTACCCAACAAGAACTCTATTACGGGGATATGGTTTTATTGCAGTGGGCATCCAAGTGAAATGAATTGGGTAATAGAACTTTTTTTTGTTGTATAATACAGATCAGTTTTTGTTTCAAAAACATGTGTTATTGTCACAATTTTAGGGGAGTCTATAAAATAGTTATGACAATAATAATCTACTGTTTTTGCTCTGAAGCTCTTCAATGCATTTTCTTGACTTCTCCTGAATAGTGTATTTTTTAACCTTGTCTAGTAATTTACCAACATCATGATTACAAGTAGTATTGGTAGCGGCCAACAGACTTTTCCAATTGTTTAGAATTGGACTACAATGTTATATGAAGGCTGATCCTTGTGTGTGTGTGTGTGTGTGTGTGTGTGTCCAAGTGAAAACCGTGAAAATATTGCTGAGGGACAAACACAACTTTACCACCTGCTTCTCTCAGACAACTGCTGCTGACTTTCTTTGTCAAGCGGGGAAATACCTGAGAGGAAGAGCATGTGTTGGCTGTGATGAATTGAATGCAATTTTGAGCCTATCTAATTATCTCTCTGTCTATCTCTTTATCTATTTGTGTGTGTAGTGAAAACCATTAATGAATTACCTCATGCTTCTCTCATGCAACCATTGCTTCCGTTCTCTGTCGAGGGGAATGCCTGATAAGAGCATGTGTTGGCTGTTGTGTATTGAACGCAATTCTGAGCCCTGGCTGCCCTGTTCTTTGCATTCTCCTTTTTCATCTCTTTTCTTGTGCCTAGCCTGGCCTGCTAAAAGGCATGCAATAATTTGCTAATGATATTGCTCGTTCCTATATACCTTCAGACAAATTAGAGGCTGTGTTTCTTAGAGTGAGCAGCTAAGTAGAGTGCAATATGAAGAGTTAAAGAATGCTCACTTCCTTGGTGTTGCTTCTCTCCAAATAAAGCAAAGAAGCACCCTTAGCCAACTAGACGTGTCTTTTCCACTACCTGATTGATGGCCAATCGTTTAATCAGCCTGGCTTTGAGGCTTTGTGTGTTCTACCTTCTTTCTCTTGCGGACGCCTGGCAAATCAAGATCTGCAAGCATTTGTCGTTGCTATGTGTATTATATTACTAAGCAAAGATGAGAGGTTGTCAAAACACTAGCAGCAACGGGCTATTCTGTGCCTCTATATGACTTCTCTAACAGTTGCATGGCAGGAAATGACCTGCAGCCATTTGTTGTTACAATGATTCATTGAGGATCTTATTTCCTTGCCATTTTGATCCGTGGGTGATGTGAACTAAACTTGAGAATGATGCTCAAGGCTAATGATTTTTCTTCATATTCTTAAATATTCCGTCATGATTTACTGCCGTGCTTCTATTTCATGAATGGTTACTAGGGTTGCAAGTGGATCGGGTTAATCCTTCCATCTGATGAGTGGACACGGGGCTGCAAGCAGGTCAGCTCTATTTTTCTGTTCTGTGATTGGATACAACTAATGCAAGCAGATCAGATTGGATCAGGTTCACAATTGACATTACATTGATCATGATCATCATAACAATGACTAGGGCTCTAAATGAGCCAAGCTTGAGCCAGCTGGATTTAGCTCCACCGGAGACAAGCTGAAGGTTATGGGCTTTGAGTTCAGCTTGATCTGAATTTGAGAGCTTAAGCTCAGCTCGATTCAGCTCATTTGAAGACAAGCATATGAGCTGAGATCTCGAGCTCAACTTAACTCTATGGCCCAGATCTGCAAGAAACCTGCGGGAATCCTTTAAACAGAAAATGAGAATGGTCTAGTGGAACAAAACCATTGATCAACCACAAATAATACATTTGTCTTCCAAATGCAAAAGCATAGATCACCCATGAATAATGTGACTTTATCTGCCAAGTACACAACCATAGGACATACATATTGTTGAATGAGAGAGAATGTTTTGGTAGGATTTTTTCGTACTTTCTTCGTAGGAGTGGTGTATCTATAGGCTTGTATCAGGATTTTTTCATACTTTCTTCATAGGAGTGGTGTATCTATAGGCTTGTATACGCCTTTACAAACAAGACGTCTTTTTACCATGATGCCCTTTCACTTAGCTTTTCATTTGCGTACCTTGATACATGAATGAATATTCCAGCTTGAAACAATTCTGGATCAGCTTGAGACAATTGCATTCTTCCGACGCATCATAAGCATGGAATTTTGAGATCAAAAAACATCCACCAATCTACAGACAAAGTTCCAGAATATGTTTTCAAGCAATTGAGCTGAAATTAAGTGAGCTGAACTCTGCGAGTGCTTGACTCGTTTAAATAACTACCTGAAAAATCTGATCAAGTTTGGTTTGTCTAAAAAATGAAGTCAAAAACTCACGCTCCAACAGAGCTGAACTTGAGCTGCTTGTGAACCTCAAGGTCAATTGACAGCCCTAAAAATGTATTTAGTGTACAAATGTGCTTCCAAACCATATTGAGTTTAGCATGACCCAAATCTCTTTCATTTATCTCAAGCGGCTGTGCGAGTTCTCCAGCAATAAGTTTTAGTTATTGATTTTAAGAATGGTTGCAGCCGCTTTTGTTTTAATGGCCAGCACAAATGTTGGGGAAATATGTCAGGCTGCTGAACCTTTGGTTCACCTGAGCCCCGATTGCACCTGCACATCCTTAACATCATAAAATTAAATTCAAAGGCTCCATCTTTCTCATTCTCCTTGCTGTTTGAATCTCATGGATACCCTACGCAACATCTCAACTCCTATCTCGTGTTTAATTAGTGCCATTGCTACTATTGTTCTTTTGCACATTTCATAACTCAATATTCTCAGACTGTAAAGAGGCCATGATGATTTGCCCGGATTTTATTCGGCTAATTGTTTGAAAGTTGCAATGGCTTTAATATTGTGATAAGATACTGTAGATAGTGAGGCAACCATGAATAGCTATGTTGCTTTGCTGGCAACTTGTTGAAGCCATTTTTGTCTATTTTCAACAATATAATTAAGAGCAAGTCTGAGCCTTCCACCCACCTCCAGTCAAAAATCCTGCATTTACATATAATATTCATGATTCAAAATACGTCAGACAAAATATCTAAGGAAGTGTGGAAATGTTTTCAGATTAGTTCTGGAGGAACCTTAAAAATAAATAATAAGATTGAAAATCAAGGTTCACTTGAATTGTGTGTTCCCTTATTATGATTTTTGGGTTACAGTTCCTTGTTCAGATTATGATTTTTTATTCACTGTTCAGATAATCTTTTGAAACTTTGGCATTTCATCCTATAGGAGGGCAATTTGGAGGCTAACGTGAACTTTGTGCTCCTCATTATGATTTCTTTGTTGCTGTTCATTGTTCAAATCATGATTTTTGATGCATCATATAAACAATCTTTTCAAATTTTGGCAATTATCAAATAATGGCATAATTTCAGATGTTCTATTGTCATCGAGAAGATGAGCAACTATTATTCTTGCCAATAGGAGAACATTTCTAATGAGGGGAGCTTGGCTATTGAAAAGCAAGTGTTCACTTTTTAAATTGTGTGCAATCGACCCTTCTTCAAGTTTGAAATACTTTCACTACATTGTAACTCTGTATGCTATATCTGCAGATGCATAGTTGCTAATCAAAGGAAGCTAACTATACGAACGATTAAACTGTGATTATCTCTCAAGTTTATATTTCTCTAATTTGCTCTTGGATACAATAAAAAGTTTTATCACAACTTTGTTAGAACCTTTGCTTCAATATCTGACAAGTATGCAGCCCTCTTGATCCAATATAGGCATGAAATAGATTTTCTTGTTTCTTGCTCTCCTATTGATGCTATATAATTCATAAATATGACTTCAAGCCTTCAGTTATCCATGTTCCATCTGTTCTGTTTTTTAAGCTTGCCAGATCTATTGCAGGTGTAGCAGCTTTAGCAACTCATATCTGCTGACATTTGTTTTCAATGTCTTCAAATATCCTTGAAGAATAAGATTTGCATGCTTTTTTTATTTCATAGACGGTTACTTGATTAATGGTTTACCATGATTATCTATTCTGTTAATTCTCTGCCTGATTTTATGCAATTTTGATGCCAAATCAAGTTTGTTTATTTGTGTTTGGATTGCAGATGGCTGAGATACCTTCATTAGTCAATGTGTGGTAGAACAAGGCATTGAAAGCCATCCATTTTTTACAAAGAGAAAGTTGGATTTGTCATTTTCAGCCTTGGATATCCAAGAAAAAGATTAATATAATGTCAACCTAGCTTATGAACAGAAGTAATTGTAGAGGACTCTTGCTATCAATGGAACTTGGAAAAATTGTTCTATCTTATACATTTGAACATATTGCTTATAGTTTTTCCTATTTTGGCTTTGCGGCAAATCTCTAATCTCTATTATGTAAGTGACAGGGAACTGATCTTTCTACTTTTCCTTTTTGGCCCTCCTGTGTGAGTTTATCAAAAGTATCTTTATTGCTAACTAATTGTAACCATCTTAATTATCGTTTCAAAACTGTACTAGTCAATTTATCACTTTTTGTATGCATATGCCCATGTTGACTTCTACTTTCATGTCACCTTTCGTATGCATATGACTTCCATTCTAAACCATGTCATGAAAGTGGTCTATACATGCATCAGCAAATTGGAATTAATCCTTTGTATAGTTTCATTTTCTTTGGAGTAATCAGGCCAACTTTTTCTAGATGACACCCTTACGGAATGCTGTCCTTCCAAGTTGCAATAACAAACTTGAGTTCAGCTTTGTATTTTTGATGAAATTTTGAGTAAATCTCTGTCTAGCTATTCCAGTGGTTGAGGAGTTTTAGGATCCTTAGGTGACAGGTTTGCAGGATTTGGAAGTAGCAGTAGACGGTATGGTTATTATAGATGCCATCTTAATTCTGTCCTAGTGGATAATGAAGCCATCTCTTCTATAATAATGTCTTTTATGCTAATCCAAGATTATTGTGTACTTGCCACAGGATCTGAGGGATACTGATTCTCTTTGTTACGCGACCTTGTTGCTAGTACTACTATAGATGAGATTTTGCAATACGAGTTGACTTTATTATTATTATTATTATTGTAACTAATTTTCATTTGAAGAATTTTTTAGGAGAATGAACGACGGGTAATCTGCAGAGATATGCCTGTTTACCATGAAGCAGGTGGGAAATTATGGAAAAGCATTCTAAAACTCCAATAAAGGTTTGTAATTATCTACTGGTTGTTTGGGAGGCTGTTGACATGGGCTTCTATGGTTGTTTCCGCCCGAGAAGATTATGGGTAAAATTCCCTTTTTTTCCAATCTTGAATAATTTCATCTTCATTCAAGATTGGATTTTGTTGTACTAGACAGTTATAGATTCATACTATAGATGGTTAATGTTTTCGGTTTTTTTCAATATTAACGTCAGTTTGAGCGGAAGCTAGTTTTGGAACTTTAGGACGGTGGAAAATAACTAGCAAAAAATTAAGGCATCCATTTTGAAAACTGGAGCTACATCAACCAATAGTGCCTACAAGGAAGCTTCACTGAGACAGCACGGGAAATTTCAATTACGCAAGGCTGGTGATCAACGATTGATAATCTTTTGAAATTTAGGAAAGTGAGCTTAATACTTTGATTTACTGTGATGGAGCATCTTATAAAATTTCAATTGGGCAGAAAGCTAAAGTGCATATTCATAGCACAAACTTTACAGTAGAGATATTTAAAGGTGGTTTACTTCATATGAATCCTAAAAACAAGAAAGCATATCCTGTTAATAGCAGCATAACACCAATGCATATCCTGTTAACAGCAGCATGACACCAAGATTCAGGAACATCTCTCCGTAAATAACTTCAAGATTCAAGAACATCTCTAAGTCCTATGTTAATAAATAAGTAGCCTACATTTTGAAAACCCAGCTCACCACATAAACCCAGGAAAATGAACGTAATTACAGTAACAGGTTTGAGAATACCCATTAAGACCAGGTCTTGCCATAACAAACAAAATGGAAAGTGGATGAACTGGCTCAAAACTTCTTGGCAAACACATAATCAACATGATAGCTGTGAGGTCATCTGTCATTTCAGTTCAAGCTTCAATCATTGGCTCAGGGCCCGAGGGATCTGTGGGGCTTGAATTTGTCACACTGGAATGTCGCACAGAATTGAAAAGGATATCCTTGATAACCTGCACATGGATAAAAACAGAGAGACTAGGCATTAACAGGACAACATAAGCAACAAGGACAAAAGTATTGAATGCAAGGAAAGATGGATCACCTGTGACATAAGTCCATGCACCTGCTCAACAGTGATTTTTGAGCTATCGCGAGTTATCTTTGCCATCTGGGATTCCTCATTCTTTCTCAAATATGAGAAGATGTGAGAAAATTTTAGTATATTCATCATGCTTATAATACCAAAGTTTGCTGATCATTAAGTTGCAAGGATGATCCAATAAGATGTAAATTTCCATTGAATAACAGAATTGAACTGTTTCAAACCAATATCAATGATGCAACTTCTATGATGATATGAAACTATTAGGAAAAATCTGAGACAGAATGGAACCCTATGGAAAAATAAATTAAGAGCGGCCCATCAGGAGAAAAAAGTGCAGAGTTGGTTGAACTCAAGCTTTTTTTGACAGGAGTGAAAAAAAGAATTCAAGGCCTGATTAGGAACAGAGCTTCCTATCACCAAGCTAAGTTAATGAAAGTATTGTATAGTAAGATTTACTGCTCAGAAAGGGGAATAGTGAATACCTGAAAAATAGTGACACAACCTCAGTTATTAATTTTGCAGAATGAAGACCTAGATATCAAACAATTGTTCATTACTTCCTAGTCGCTAAACTAATCAGTATATTAAAACCTAGAAAACAAATCCAAATCAATTTGACGAGCAATGCAGTCATGGTTGCCTCTTTATTGCTATCAAGGATAATAACTTGTTGAGATTTCACTATTATAAAGAATTACTTGAAACATGAAAACAACTACTTGAGGCACCTACTTGAGCCAACATGCAATTAAGCTTTCAAAACCACCCAAATTTCTAGAATCTTTAAGAAAATCTGGAGTAGATTTCAAGTATTTTAGAAGGAAAAGGATGCCAGTGTCATGTCAATCTTTAATAATCCGGTGCCATTCACCACCTCCCCATACTCTCTTGATAAGTGCCTAATCCCATTTATTTCAGCTCAATGATTTTTCCAACTTCTTTAGCTAATTTTTTAAAAAAAAAGAGCAAACCAAACACCAGGTGATTTTGGCCAAATAAACTGAAACAAAGCATGAAATCTAAGTTTTAGAACTCGTGGGTGAGGAACAAGTGACAAGTTGCCTGACAACTACCAATGACCAAAATACTAAAAGCAAGGACCACAAAGAAGAAACCATTGTACAGCATGTCTGAGAGGTCTCACATGTGAAACAACAAATAAGCTAGTAAATTCATGCAGCATCTACAATCCAATATATGTTTTCAAAAAATCATCTTATCTGAAATGAAAATAACATCTTTTTAAGGCATATAACATACAAATCAAGATATTGCTCAGAAGAGTTTGCAAATACAGTCCAAGCACAGAATAATAAAGCCATGATATACAGGTTCACATGTCTCTTAAAAATCCATGCCTATAAATGTTTGATGACCTCAATCATACAATATTAGATCAGTCCATGTCTTATCCTTATGCATGATTCAAGTTCAATATTCTTCAGTTTGAATATATGGGCAAAAGCAATAAGGCGTCAATTCAGATTAAATTTGGCAAGCTGATGATCAATTATTGTATGCTATAGCATGGATATGTGACAATGAAGTTTATCAAATGAATATAGCTTCTAGCCTCTACCAAAAAACAGTCCAAAGAAAGTTGTAGATGATTTCTTGCATAGCACAGACCAACTTCAAATTGAATATCTCATCAAGAGAAACTAGGCAAACCACAAGCCTAGCTACACACTATGTAGCTTCACTAAACAAATGAGAAGGGATCCATCATGGATTGCCTAAATATGAAAGCAACTATCAAGAACCTAAGAGATAGAAACACAATTACCTCCTTTTTCCTCTGGGACGGTACAAGAAAAGAACCCAAGCGTGTATGAGCAAGTTGGTTCTCTGCTTGTTCAAGTTTTTCAGCTGCAAAACAAGCAATATGCTTAAAAATCAGGTAATTGAACCTTAACACAAGTATGAGACCAGCATTTTATAACACTTTAAACTAAACAAAAAAAAAGCTAGATAATAAACACAATAGATAATCCACATCTAAATGCATCTTTCAACTAGAATGAAACAAATAGGATCAACTTACCCAGATCAGAAATCTGTCCTGCAACATACTCTCTGTTGGCTAAAAGTGGAGATGAAGAAAGTGTGTTCACCCAGTACTTGTTCCATAAGAGATCCAAGAGATGGCAGTCAAGGGAAGACTTGAAGTAGGTTATGTCCAGTGCATAATACTGCACAAAATCATCAGTTATACAACATGAAATAATACATAAGTAGACATGAGAAACAAATTCTTGATTTCTTTACAGACCTGCTTGCAGTGAACTCCAAAATCTTCAATCTTGTTGAGTGGGATTGTTTGATATTCTGATACAGGCTCATCTGGTGGTTTGCATCCCTGTGGATATGTTCTGAATGCTCCAATCTCCACTTTCCCAGCAGAAACAGTCCTTGTGGGATCTATCACCACTGCCAAAAAAGGATCCTGAAACTGCTGATTCTGCATCTGTGTTTCAACATCAATACCAGAAAGCCAACAACCATAACCAGGGTGTGAGTGGTACCATCCAACCACATTTTCCAATCTACCAGCCTGACAAAAGAAATAGAAGTTACTAAGACCTCGATATCAATGCCTGAATGAAGTAGTTAATAACAGCTAGCTTCATCAAGAAAATGATTGTGTTTAACAGCTCTACTGAAATAGAGTATAGTTCCAAGCAACTTTGCCACTTAATATAATGCTGGCAATACTTTCTCTGATATGCACTTGCTCATGGCTTTGGAGCAAGGAGAAAAAGAAAGAACAGCAAAATGAAGGCCTTTTTTTTTCTAACAGATCTGACCAAAGCAAAGTTAGGCATGAAGCCAAGCCAAAAACCCAAATTTCTATGACTAGGGAGGATTCAAATCCAAGAGCTCTCCAATGGAAGTCATGTCCCCCACCATGCTATAACTAGTTTTATTGTAACCAAAAAAATTAGCATAAGCACAAGTAACTCACCTTGCACACCACAAGCAAAGAAATCAGGTTAATGTGAAGGATCCCCCTATTGGAGGACACTTGTTATTATGCTAATTGAGAAAGATGATAATCGGCTTCAATAGTTTCTAATTCAGCATTTTGTTGATTGGAAGCAAATCGCTAGCATCAGAGCTTCACATACCATGACCTTAAGCGATATCCATTGATGAAGAAAAGCTTAGGTTTAATATTTGAACTTATCTGCTAAATTATGGATTCATCTTGTGCTTTGTGCCATAAGCAGCAAGTCGAAGTATAACTTTTAGATTAACCAAAATCGGTCAAGGTGATTTCCTCTGGTGAATTTCCACGACGATCCACTTAAAGCTATCATGGTACGATAGTTTCCCAAGTTTCTGAATAACAAATTGTCACCAGGAACTCAAACAGACCACACTTTAATTGACTTTCTTAACAGCCAATCAGTTATCTCACAACATGCAGCAAACTAAGGTCCTGAAAACTGTAAATTTCAGATCAGACTAGACTTTGGGTTCACAGCACAAACTAGCTCCAGGTTCAAGTAAATTGGTGGCCTTGTGCTCACCTGAAATCCAGAGAACAACATGGATTCCAGGAGAGGTCTGCCCTCCAGTATTACACTCGAGGCTTGTCAAATTAATCAATCTAAGGGCTAGGGTTTAGAGATCCGCTTCACAACAATTTTTAACACAAGATCAGGATCTATATTAGGATTAGGGTTTATCAACTCGCATACAAAACTTGAATTGTTCGAAAAAAAAGAAGATCAACAACATCATAATCACAAACGAGAAATCAAACGGCATCAGGACTTCCAGAAATCGAAGACGGACACAAACTAGGGTTAGGGTTGGGACCTGCTTGTTAGTCTGGGAGTAATCGACCATGTACTCGTTGGCATCGGCCTGAGCATTGACACGGGTCTCTGTGCCCTCGACCGGGAGCGCGAAGGCGTCCATGACGACGATGGTGTCGCCGTCGGTCTTGCCCTGCATGAGGCCCATGACCTCGATGGTGCCGCCGGAGCGCGCGTGGACGACCATCTTGAGCAGCGCAAGAGCAGAGATCCTGACGCGCTTGAAGTAGTTGGGGTCCTGTGTCCAGGGCTTCTCCTGCTGCACCTTCGACTGAGCCGCCTCGTCGTAGGCGTAGATCGCATCGGCGTCGGCGGCGGAGTCCGGCGCCGGAGGGATGTTGTTCTCCAGCTCCCATGTCTGCCGCGCCATCGCCGTGTCCATGGCCGATCTCCTGCAGGCGACGAAGAGAGAGGCAGATTTCCGGCGAACGAGAAGTGAAGGACCGGGCGTGGCTTGAAACTTAAACAGGGGTTGATTCCAAAAATTCGAAATCACGCAAATAAAAAATAGTTTCTAAACAATAATATATAATATAAAATTAAAATTTTTAAAAACTTAAACTTACACAATATATTAGCATATTTTTAAACACGAGATGATTACAAAGAGTTATATACATATATTATATATATATAAAAAAATATTACCGTTCATTTTTATTTTGTCTCTCAGATTTTTTTTTTCAAACAAAAATTAAAAAAGAGAAATATTACTGTCATCGTGATAAAATATTTTAACGATGGCAACATCAAAAAAGACCAGAGTGAGACAATAAAGAAGGATGAGAAGGAGCTTTTTGGGCTGCCAATGAGAGGTTGTCCTCCTACATGAGACTTAACTATGATATTTGGTTACGTTGTCCCCAATTCGCAAGTTCTAAAGCCAATCGACATCACTAAGTTAGACCAATAGGACAGGGAGCGCATTTTCCGCAAGGCATTCATCATCAGTGACTAAGACAACTACAATCTCCTCACTAGTATCAAACAACAGTTCGACAATTTTGTTGTTAGAATCAATCTATAGACTCTATTTTCTTGATTATTATTGTTATATTTAATCGTATATTTTTAAAATAAGTTTTTTTGGTTAATACTTTTGTTTGAAATTTTTCTCCAAATTTTTACTAACATTTTATTTGATAATATGATCCATATTTCATAATTTTAGAATTATAAATTTAGTTCAAAAGCTGTTCTCGAGACAACTTTGGTCAACCAAGAATTAAGTCCTTAATCTTAGTTTTGGATGAAAGCATTACATAATCAATTAAAAACCAATTATGGGGCTTTCTTGAGCAACTTGTTCGTCTTTTAGTCTCTTTTTCTATTCATTGAATGATTATTTACTTTCATGTGGATTTTATTTTTCTTTATAAAGTTGAGATTGTATTGATATTCATCTTTTTTTGAAAGAATTGAGAAAACCAACCAACATGTTAAACTAGATTTTCTCCTCATTGAATTCCAATATATTGTCTTTTTGGAATGTGTAGTATTGGACTGTTGTTGCCCAAAGTGGAAGTCAAGTTTCAAGTTCTCAGTGTGCATGTTGGGCATAGAGCTTTGCCTACTCTCCCCAACTTTGTTCTTGATACTGTTCAAGTATGTAGATGTTTAATTAACTTTCTACTTTTCTAGTTCCTACAAATACAAGGGCTTCTCATGAAACATGACATTTTATTAATTAGATTTTTCATATTTCTATTAAAAAAATCAAGCATCCTACTAATCATATATGCAGAGTTTCATCATATGTATAATTATCTAAACATTCAGTTATAGAGGTTAAAAACTAGTGTTCGTAGGAGCTCATATGTAGATCATGGTTTTAAGTATATATATGTATATATGTCAATATACTTGCAGTGTACCTCTCTGCCTTTCCACTTTTTTGAAAACACTTAGTCTTCATATCCTAAAACTATAATTGAAATCTTTGATTAACATTTATGTGAATGAAATTTTCAAAAATCAAACAATATTGTGAAGATATCATCACTTTTGGCTTTTTTTTATTTGAATGCAGATGTTACTTAGCTCTTTGTGGATACTTTATCATAATAAGCATTCTCTTCCCATATTGAAGAATATAACTGGCTATGTAAAACCTAGAAGGTAAGTTTTCCAACACATATTCATGCTTTTTATTTCTCTATATTTGATTTAATTGTGATTTTCACATGTTTTCTAACCTAAATTTCGTTGGTTTATACTATTCTACAAAGTTTACTATATTTTTTTAATTTATGATATTTGTGATTATTATTATAGTACATAAGACATCCATTGAAAATCAAAAGAGATTAGAATTGGTTCATTTTGGTTCAACTAATCTAGCAGCATTGTCTTCCCTCTCCTCAAGCTCTAAACACCAACAGCTTCCTTTTGTGATCAGTGTGCCCTAGGACTCCAATTCACCTTTGTTTTCCTCTGGTTTGTTCTTGATTCTATTTGTGTAAGAGCTCAACGAAAATGTTTCTGCATTTTTTGGAGGAAAGAAATTGGATGCTAACTTGGAAATGTGATTTGGTTCATGATTTGTTGCAAAATGACCTTGCTATTAGGGCCTCCGAGATCAAGTAAAACCGCATTGCACTTGGCCCTCTCTCGTAAACAAGATTCTGACTTGAAAGAATTTTTAGGGTTTTTCTTCATTTATAATTGCAAATTTAGTGAAAGAATTTTTAGGGTTTTTCCTATACATATATAACTCCCATTGATCACCATAATTATATAAAATCTATTATCATATTGATGCCCTGTTAATTCAAAGTCAAGACTACCTACAAGTCGATTGAAATAATTTCATTATGGATAAAGATCAGTTTGCTTGTTTGTGTAAGATACAACTTAGGGTTATCATCTTCTTCTTTTGATTCTAATTTTAAGACTTCGTTTGATCGATCCACTTGTAAATGTGCCTTTCTTATCGATCTCATCACAATGTAGTTTTTATTAAGAAGTTGAATCTTATGAATTCTATGAAATTATGTAAAAATTAAGGGGTTACATATAATTATGGCAATATGTTTTGTATCACAAAGTAATGAAAATGAGGAAAACACCCTATTTCTAAGAATGAAGGCATATTAAATTTCTTTATTCTTAGCTTTTATTGATATCTTGCTCCTATATTTTTCTCAAAAAAGTGGAAATGTGACATACAATGGCCAAGATCCTAATAGTTTTTGTGTGCATAGAACCTCTGCATATATCAGCTAGCCAGATAACCATATTAGAGAGCTAACTATTCAAGAAACTTTTAATTTTGCTGCTAGATGCCATTGTGTAACTAGCAATTTTTTAGGTATTTTGCTGACAGAGTCCAATGTTTTTTTTTGTTGCTCTAGCAAATTATTTAGTGCTAAAACTTCTACATTTTTTTGTTTCTAACATCATATGTTGCTACCATATATTATGTATTCTTGGGATAAGAGTTTTTGCTTATACAATGCCAACAAATGATGGTTGGGCCAGTTTGTAATTTTGGAAAAAATATTTTAGGCATCTTTAGGTCATTTTCAAATATATGATGTATAACTTATGTTTTTATTGTTTATGCATAATTTTTCTTGTTTAATGTTCATTTCAATGATCTTCGTGGTGCAAGTTTGGCAACTCTAGTCAGGCTTGACAAGGAAAAGAAGATACATCTAGGTTTAGAAATCGATGCATTTATGAAGGTTAAAATTCACCTTTTTTTCATTTATTATTCTTTGTAGTTTTTATGATAATCAAACCATATATTGATGCTTTCTTAAGCATGTGTAACTTGTAGTCAAGCCACAGTTGAAATGAAGATCAAGTCCGTTCGGAAGCCTCAAATGTGAATAGACATGGAAAAAATATTAAAGATGAGACGTGATGGCAGATCAACAAACAAAATTTGAAGAATTATAGATAGCTTGAAGATCACTCAAGAAATCATATTGATTAGGTTTAGCTTTTCTTTTATTTTAGTTAAGTCAAAGTTTAATTTTTGAGATTGTTTTGTTTAGAGCACTTGTCGAGTTAGAAAGCTTTTAACAAAGTTTTTCTACCACAACCGAATGACTAACTATGAGAATCTGTCAGTTTTGTCTCACTTAAAGTAGTCGTCCGGTTGTCACAATAGTCATCTAGTTCAGAATTTCTATATAACTTATGGCTAGTTTTTTAATTATTAAAGTGAAGCTAGTTGTTAGTTTTCACTCTCAACGGTTAGTTTTGACCCATAAGGTATAAATAGGCATGGTTGAGCTTCTCTAAATAAGTTTTAACAATTTTATATATATTTTAGATAAGAAATCAAAGCCCCCAAAGTCTACTAACCCAAAAATACTCTAAACTATTAACTTCAACTTTTAAATCTTCAATGCCCTTGTCCCCAACTTGAGAGAAATTTGTAGTGAGGCTTAATTGTAATATCCTTATTCTTTCCACTTGTAAAGACTCCAAGGTTGTTAGGAGTATGAGTATACAAAATCTTCGATATGAAGTAGATCTTCTCGATGGGAGAAAGATTGTTTGTATGGGTGTGGTTTCACCCTAAGAAAGCATTGGGCTTGGCTTCGCCCTAAAAAAGCGGTACTCTAGTTTCAAGTTTGATGTAAAGATTTGGCTTTATCTCAAGAAGTGATATCACTAGTGAGATGATTGAAGTTCTCAAAAGCGAGACAATAATCGTGAAGTAAGAGCAGTTAGTTTTTGAACCACATATACCACAATGCATTTTTTTTCCTTATCATGCTTTACTTTTATAGCACCTGGGATTGATTGAAATTTATATGATATTGTAAGTATTTATCTTGATGAATGTTATTGAGTTTTGGATATCTTCAAAAATATTTTTATTTTGCAAAACCTATTTAACTACCCTTCAAAGGATTGTCAATCTAGGCTAACAATTGGTGTCAGAACCTCGTGCTCATGATTTTAGATTAACATTCTTGAGTATCGATCCTTTTGGTAACTTTATAGTAAAATTATTTCAAAAAGAGGGAGCATGTATGTAATCTTTAATTTTTTTAAAAATCCATCTATGCATATTTCAATGGGGAGCCTTTATTGCCTCGAATGTATTTTGATAAACTACTATTTTGAGCCTACTTGATAGAAAATATTTTGCTCATTATTTAATTTTTTAATATCTTTTGATACATGATATTAGTAGAAATATTTTTGAATCTTTACTATTAGTTCTCTTTTTTCTCAATATCCTTATATTCACTTGTATCCTCCTTATTAATGATAAAAAGGGGAGAAAATATGACATTATTAGAATTATTCTATATAGGAGAGAAGTGTTAGAGTTAGAAGGAGCTTAATATCTTGTGCTAAAGTGGTATCTTCATGATATATGCTCTATATTTTCATGCATATTGCTCTAATTGATATTCAATTACAAATTTTTTATCAACTAGTTTATTATTTTTTATTTTTGTATGGGTTTATGATCATCAAAAAAGAATAGATTATTGTCTTTTATAATTTTGATGATGACTAAACCATGTATTTGATAATTTCTTTAAGTATGTGTAGCTTGTAGCTATAGTCGAGTTTGAAATGAAGATCAAGCCCCATTCGAAAGCCTTAAGCATGGATGGACACAAAGAAAATATTGAAGATGAGACGTGATGGTAAATCAATGAACATAATTTAAAGGATTGTAGATGGCTTAAAGATCACTCAAGAAATTAGATCGACTAGATTTAGCTTTTCTTTTATTTTAGTGGAGTCATAAGTTTGGTTTTGAGATTATTTTGCTTAGAGCACTTGTCGCATTAGAATGCTCTTAATAGGGTTTTTCTATTACAACTAGATGACTAGTTGAGTAACTGGATGACTAACTGTGCAAATCTACCAGTTCTAGCTCACGTAAAGCAATTGTTCAGTTGTCACAAGCAGTCGTCCAATTCAAAATTTATGTGCGACTAACGGCTAATTTTTTAGCTGTTGGAGTGAAGCTAATTATAGGATTTGCCTCCTAATAGCTAGTTTCGACCCATAAGATATAAATAGACATGGTTGAGCTTCTCTAAATAAGTTTTAATAATTTTATATCTATTTTAGAAAAGAAATCAAAATCCCCCAAGTCTACGAGCCCAAAAGTACTCTAGACTATTAATTTCGACCTTCAAATCTTTAATGCCCTTGTCCCCAACTTGAGAGAATTTTGTAGTGAGACTCAATTGTAATATCCTTGTTCTTTTTACTTGTAAATACTTGTAGACTGTTAAGAGTGTGAGTATACAAAATCTCTAATGTGGAGTAGATTTTCTTAGTGGGAAAAAGATCATTTGTATAGTTGCGACTTCACCTTAAGGTTGGCTTCAACCAAAGGAAATAGCACTACGGTTTGGAGTTTGATATAAAGATGTGGATTTACCTCGAGAAGCGACATCACTAGTAGAGTTATTGAAGTCCTCCAGAGTGAGGCAAGAGCTATGAAGTAAGAGCTGTTGGTCTCTGAACCATATAAATCATGGTGTATTCTTTTCTTTATCATGCTTTACTTTTATAAAACTTGCGATTTATTGAAATTTATATAATATTGTAAGTATCTATCTTAGTGAATATTATTAGGTTTTAGATCTCTTTAAAAGTATTTTTATTTTACAAAACTTCTTTAACTACTCTTTAAATGTTGCTAATCCGAGTCAATAGCATTTTCATGATGTGCAAACCTCATTTCTTAGTGTTTATTTATGTAGACTTTATGTTTTTTCATACTTTTTAATTGAATAGGCATCATTTGTTGTGGGCAAGAAGCATAGTGTAGCCACAAATTACATCTTGAAGATTCCGAATCTTGATGTTTGTGCTGATACTATGGTTAGCAGTGATATGAACAGTGATGTTTCTAGAGGCGAGAAAAAATGGGTGACAATTGGTAATTATTTTAGTGGATCTCAATCTCTTGAAAAGATGGTTTCTTGAATTCATTAAATTCATTTTTTTTGGACTACATGCTTTCCAACTAATGAAAACAAATGAAAAAAAGACTATTTCACATAAATTCAAGTATTTACAGTTTTGCATCCACCATCCATTAGCTAATTTATTTTGAATTCATTATTTTTTTTTGCATGATGATATAATATTCCCTACTTGACCTGTGAAAAAAGTAGGTTTTTTATCATAATTATAGATTGTCAATAGAAGACCATATTATTACTAAATATTTTACATGGCCTAGTTGGGCTCTACAAATATTAGTCATTGTCAATTTTTAGCAAATGTTTTAATTCTCTATTCTACCTTGTCATTTTATATATTTTTTTAGGAGCTCTTGCTAGTGCATGTTGAGGAATTGTCCATCGAAAACACCAAATCTCTTTTAATTGATATTTTTCTAGATAATTTTTTTGTATTATTTCTCTTATTTTAGTCAACATATTTTATTATGTTATTCAATTGTGTAAATATTAGTTGCTTATTCTACAAAAATGATACACCAAATGTGGTTTTTTGGTTTGTTTTATAATGTTAGATTATTATGAACTTTTCCTATAAAACATTGTGCTAACTTAATTATGTGTTCAAGTCTATGAAAAATGATTGTTGGGCCGAGAGAAAATGCTTTTTATGAATGAGATATCTATTGGACTTGACAACTCTACTACACATCAAATATTGAAGTGCATGTGAAATTTTGTTCATCAAATGGAGGCTACCTAATGATATCCCTGTTGTAGCTTGCACGAGAAATATTTGATCCATTTGATGACTTGATTCTCTTATCAGAAGGTCATGTAGTTTATCAGGATCCCCGTGTTCATATCCTCGAGTTCTTTGAATCATTAGGCTTTTTATTACCACCTCGTAAAGGACCAGCCAACTTTCTCCAAGAGGTATAAATTTCTTTTGTTATTAATATTTATCTTATGTTCATCTTGGTTAAGCTTATATCTCACATTTGCATGTCACTTCTCAAAAGATCAGGCATAGTACTAGTCCAATCAATTGAAGCCTTATGTTTTTATTCCTACATCAAAAATTGTTGAAGAATTTAGAGATTCAAAGTATGAAAAATTTGTAGTAGCTAATCTCTCTAAACTTATTGATGAAACAAAATTGCCTCCAACAACACTTGCAAGGATGAAGTACGCTGTGACTAAATGACAACAACTTAAGCCCTACTTTTCACGCAAACTCCTCCTTATTAATCAACATTGTTTTCTTTATATTTTCAGAACATTTGAAGTAATGATTAACTTCTTATTCTCCATTCTCAGTAAGTATTTATTTCATAGTAAATATTTAGGTATGGTTTTCTTTTCAATTACTTATCTAAAAAGTTTTGAATTGATTATCCAACCATTATAGGTCATTTTTTTATATCTTGCATCACTTATGTATAAAATGGTTTGTGAAGCTCTATGCATTTAAGAATACATTGTAGAATTTGAAATATATTAACTTTGATAGAATATTTATTTTGATCTTGAGAAGGATAATTGATACTAAAAAAGTAAGATACCTCATTTAGAAAATAAGTAGAAATTTGCACTAATCCTTTGAGTTCTGTTATGCATAGCTTTTGTATAGAATGGAATTCATTAAGATTGTAATAAGTTAGAACTTGATGCAACTAGAAGAAATCAAATGATCACACAACTAAATCAAATAATTAAACAATGCCTAGCTTGTGATTACAATGCTTATGATTATCAAATCAAACTTTTTGCTACAATACTTTATTATAGGACTTCATGGTTTTATCCATAGCCTTTTATGCTATATCCATTAGTATTATTTATTTTGTGCCTTTTCAGTCCATGCATCTAAGACCAATAATTTATGATTCTGAAGGCCCACAACTTGAATATTTTTTCACACAAATCAAAATATAAAGTACCACATGAACATAAACTTGTTAAAGCATCTATTTGATGTCAAATCCATGCAATTCTTATTTGTTATGAAAGTCAACGTAGAAACCTTTTTATTTTCAAAAATTGTACAATTATTGATATGTAATAAATCAGTAAAGATTCTTTAGCCTTAATATTTATTTGTTTCATAAAAAACTGTATTTCACATACGTTGCAAATAGCATTAGTTGGATTTATTACATTTTGCTGATGAGATCAATGGAAATTGATAGCTTACTTGTTTATTCTTTGGGCTAGTCCGTATGATGTTCAATGGATTTCGTGAGTTGCCAATCACATTATTGATTTTCTACAAGCACAGGAATAGCTATTTTCATCCCTCTTGGACCTTTTCCAGTTCTAGTTGGATCTTGTGTATTCCCTACTCAATTGTTGAGGCTTTGGTCTGGTCATGTGTGATATACTATAGTGTAGGTTTTGACCCTGCTGCTAGAAGGTAGGCTTCAACATAATCTTTTTCATATCTATTTATTCTTAAATATTGTCTATCTTCACATACTTCTAAGCACCTTATGCTTTTTTCTTGTCCAGGTTTTTCATTTTATGCTCTTATTATTTTCTATTTGAGTCAATTTTGATCAAAAATTAAATTTAATCAAAATTTAGTCAAAATATAGAATGAATGCCACTAGATTGTGATTGAAATGTAGGCCTCAATTAGACCAAAATTATGATCGAATTTGACCAAAAATTAGGTTTAATTTGGATTTAAATTCTTAGAAAATGTGGGCTCAAATTAAAGTGAATTGAATAGACCGGATATTTGGATCAAAATTGGACCTAAAATTTATCAAATATCAGAACTAAAATAAAAATTGTAAAATCTTTATAAATGAATTTTTGACAGGATTTTTCTTATAAATAAATTCCTCAGAAAAAAATTTTTGCAGAAAAAATCTTTGAAAGTTTTGAAACTTTGAATTAATCCCTGCAAAATTTAGGATTTATAAATAAAATCCTCAAAATTTTATATTTATAAGTAAATTCTTAAAATTTCTAACTTTCGTAGATAAATCCTTGACAATTTTATAATTTATAAATAAACCCTCAAAAATTTGTATTTTGTAAAGAAGTCCAAATTTTGTTCAAAATGGACTCTAAAAATATCATAATTTCATAAGTAGGTCTTTTTCATAAAAAGACTCCTAAAATGGTACAAAATGGTACAAAATTAAAATTTTTCATTGGAAAAATAAATCCTAATTAAGTAGACCACAATCAATCACAAAATATAGAGATACAATTCAATCATATATTACAATCACAACATGCCAATCAAAGAGATTTGGAGAGCCAATCAAAGAGATTTGGAGATCCAATCCAATCATAAATCATAATCCTAAGCATTTCAAAAATAAACTGATTAAAGATTTGATACTGATTCTCCTGAAGGCCTATAAATTGATAAGAACTTGCGGCCAAAAAAAATGGAGATTAGAACAATAGAGTGACAGAGAGAGGAGAGAAGTATCAGAATAAGGAAGGAGATCAAGAGAAGATTAGGAGACCAACATGGAAAAAAAAATCATAGACAGAAGTAAGTAATTTTTTTACCATGTTTTCTTCTTCTTCATCTTGACCTCTTTTGCTTTGCTTCCTTATCCCAAGCCTCTATTGCTACCTAGTCAGAATCCTACTCATTGTTGGCCTAAACCCCTCCCTTTGATCGTGCTCTAGTGGCCTCCACCTTGGGCGCTATCCATAGGAGTGTAATTTAGTTTGTAGCTCACAAACAGCTCGAGCTTGACTTGGGCTTGACTCGAATTTGGTTTGGCTCGTTTCAAGCTTGACTCAAATTTTATTCGATTTATTTTAGCTTGTTTGTAACGAGCCGAGCTTGAGCTAAACCCATCTTGCTCAATTTCAACTCGAGAACTTATTTATTTTTTTAATATATAAAAAATATATTTTATAACATATAGTATATAATATATATCTAATTGTTTAATTATAATATTATAGTTGATATAGCTTTTTTATATTTAGATGTTATTCTATTAGTATAATTTCTTTAATATATATATTTATGAATTATAATTTGTGATGTTGTGGTATTTTTTATATTTTTTATAATTTAAAAAAATATAAAATTTTAGGTTTAATAATTTTTATAAATTTATGAATTGTAATTTATAATATTGTAGTTGATATTTTTTCTAATTTTTTATAATTTTTAAAACTTATTTTAATATAAATTAATTGAAAAATAATTAATTTTTAAAATATTATATTTGAGTCAAACTGACTCAAGCTCAATTTTCTGAGCTCTATTTGGACTTGAGTCAAGCTCGAGCTCACTAGTTTTGGAGTTGAGTCAAGCCGGGCCAAGATTTACTCGGTTTGGCTTAGCTCCCTTACACCCTTAGCTATCCGCCCTGCCTTCCCATCGTAACCTCCTGGTCGGAACCCAAGGGTCATAGGCCTTCATCTCTCTCACGCCTCCTCACTGTCTGGCATTGCCCTCGAGCTCCACTCCTCATGGCCTCACCAGCGGTCTTTATCGCTAACAAGCCAGTCTGACTCCCCTCCTCCCCGAGCTCCACCGCACCAGTACCTCGCCCCCGCCACAGCCACCAATATGTGGTTCTTTGCACCATCACTGGCCACCTTCCAATGGCACCCATCACCTTACCTCTCACCATGGCATTTACTACTCACTAGCGAAAGCTCTAAGTCATCCGGCCGCATTCCCCCTTTCCACATCCCTTGCGAGCTCCATGGTGCTACCCACTTCGGAACCCCATCTCGCCACGTGGAATCGAGGTTGCTACCTGTGCATGCCATCAGAGAAGGCCACAAGTTCAAAAAAATAAAGAGTGGGAGGCTGGATGCGATGGGATGAAATGGAAGAGAAGAAGGTGTGGTGGAGAGAAAATAGAGAGAAGAGCAAATTCGTAGGAGGAAGATGGGATTAAAAAAACAAAAAAAATCTAAAAGAAGTTAGGGCGAGTTGTAGGAAGGGATGGCTACTGTGAAAGGAAAAAGTTTAAAAAAGAAAGACAAAAAGGAGAGCCTACGTGGAAGGAGGGGGATTGAAAAAAAGAGAGAGTTCCCACACGGGGAAGAAAGAATAAAAATGAAAAAGCAAAAAAATTGGGTTAATTACATACACCCCCGAAATTTTTGTAATTATGAAAACCCTCCCGAAATTTTCGTAATTATCTATACCCATCTCCGTTTCAAAATATTTACCTATACCCCCAATTGTTATTTAATCAAATTTTTTTAAAAAAATTCACTTTTACCCTCCGTAATTTTATAATTAAATTCTTAAAAAATTTATTATTTATTTTATATATAACTTTCGGATATTTGTATACAACACCCTGAAAATTAGTCATATTTACAAAAAACCTCGATATTTACAGTTAAATCTTATCTCCTCTCTCGCTGCTGCGCTACCCAGCCCCGTGCCGTTGCTCTGCCGGTCCCCATCACCGTCGCTCCCTTGCGCCGCTGCTCTGCCGATCCCTTGTGCCATCGCTCCCTCGCGCCATTGCTTTGCCAGTACCCCGCGCCGTCGCTCCCTTGTGCCGCTGCTCTGTCGATCCCTCGTGCCATCGCTCCCCCGCGCCATTGCTTTGCCGGTACCCCACGCCGTCAATTCCCTGCGCCGCTGCTCTGCCGATCCCTCGTGCCATCGCTCCCCTGCGCCACTGCTTTGCCAGTACCCCGCGTCGTCGTTCCCCCGTGAGCAGATCCGCACCTCCCCCCCGCGCCCAAAAAAAAAAAAAACTCCTTTCTGCGAGGGCGGGCATGGGCGCTATTCCAGTGAGGGTAGGTGCGAGCGCGGGCCCCAGACCAGCGACGACGACAAGCACATGAGTGCTGACGCCCGAAGCCGACGTGAGCGCAGTCCCCATGGGTGTATTCGTAAAATTTAGTTTTAAAATAAATAAAATTTGGACTTATTTATAAATAAAAATATTGAATGGATCTATTTTTAAATGTATAAATATTAACCTTGTAATT
>RXID01021862.1:0-10000 GCA_005019695.1 Trichopus zeylanicus subsp. travancoricus
AGTAGTCGCTGTAGTAGTCGCAATAGCAGTAGTAATTGTTGTTGTGGTAGTAGAAGTTGCAGCAGTAGTAGTAGTAGGAGTAGTAATAGTGGTAGTAGTAGAAGTTGTAGCAGAAGTAGAGGTAGCAGTGGTAGTAGTAGTAGTAGCAATAGTAGTAGCAATAGCAGTTGGAGTAAAAGTAGTAGTAGTAGTAGTAGTAGTAGTAGAAGTAGTATTAGTAGTAGTAGTGGTAGAAGTTGTTGTTGCAGCAGTAGTAGTAGTACTAGTCGTAGGAGTAGTAGGAGTTGTAGTACTACTGCTACTGCTACTACTACTGTGGTTACTACTACTACTGCTATTGTTATTGTAGCTACTGCTACTAAAACGGCTACAACTACAACTTCTACTACTACTACTGTGACTACTACTACTACTATTGTTGCTGCTTTTGTCACTACTGCTACTACTAGTACTACTACTTCTACTGCTACAACTACTCTTGCTGCTGCTGCTGCAAATACTGCTACTACCACTAATGTTACTACTGCTGCGACTACTTCTCCTACTACTGCTACTACTACTACTAGCACAACTTCTACCCCAACAACTACTACTATTACAACTACTAACACCACTACTACTACTACTACACCTACTACTACTACTACTACTACTACACCTACTCCTATTGCTACTACTACTTCTCCTACTACTACTCCTACTGCTACTATTGCTACTACTACTCCTACAACTACTACGAGTACTACTCCAATGACTAATTCAACTATTGCCCCTTCTACTACTACTGCTACTACTACAACTACTCCTACTGTTGCTACTTCTACTACTACTACTACTAAAACTACTACTACTACTACTAATACTACTACCACAACTACTACTACAACAACTACTGCTGCTGCTATAATCACTGCTACTACTAGGACTACTTCTACCAATACAACTACTACTCAAACTCCTACTTCGACTGCTTCTCAAACTACTATTTCTACTATGACAACTACTACAATGACAACAACAACAACTACTACTACTACTATTACTGAAACTACGGCTACTGCAACTACCACTACTACTATTATTGCTACTAGTAATACTATTACAATTCATACTACTATAACTACTGCTACCTCAACTATAACTACTCCGACTACTACTACTACCTCTACTGTTACTACGATAACTGCTACTAATTCTATTGCTACTCATACTACTACTACTCCTACTGCAGCTGATATGCCTACTACTTCTACTACTACTCCTACTCCTACACCTACTCCTCCTACTACTCCTTTGACTGCTAGTACTACTATGACATCTGATACTACTACTACAACAATTATTACAACTAGTGTTGCTACTGCTATTGTTGCTGCTCCTGCTACTAATGTCACTCTTATACAACTACAACAACTACTATTGTGGCTGCTACTATAACCACTACCGCTGCTGCTACTATTTCTATTACTACTGCTACTACTATTAATAATACTACTCCAACTACTACTGCTATTGCCGTTGCTGCTACTAATACTACTATTCTAACTATTTCTATTGCAACTACTACAACACCTACTACTATACCAACTGCTTCCAATACTACTACTACAACTCCTACTACAACTACTCCTTTTGCTACTAAAACTGTTGCTGCTGCTGCTACTACTACTTCCATTACTACTACTACAACTACTACAACTACTATTGCTACTACTACAACACTACTACTACAACTACTACAGCTAGACTTGCTACTGCTACTAATACTACAACTGCTACAACTACTACTACTACAACTGCTACAACAACAACAACAACAACTACTACTACTACTACTATTACTTCTACTTCTGCAACTACTACTGCGACTACTATTCTGACTACTACTATGACTACTACTACTACTACTACTATTACTTCTACTTCTGCAACTACTACTGCGACTACTATTCTGACTACTACTATGACTACTACTACTACTACTACTACTTCTACTTCTGCAACTACTACAGCGACTACTACTCTGACTACTACTACTCGTACTACAAATACTACTACTACTACTTCTACTACTACTACTACTACAACTACTCCTATTGCTGCTACTACTACTACTGCTGCTGCTACTACAACTACTGCTGCTACTTGTACTACTACTACTCCTACTACTTCTTCTGCTACTACTACTAAAACTACTACTACTACTACCACTTCTACTACTACAACTACTCCTCCTCCTCCTACTACCACTGCTACTACTCCTACTACAACTACAACAACTCCTGCAGCTACTACTACTACTACTACTACTACTACTACCGCTACTACTACTGCTTCTGCTGCTATTGCTGCTACTTCTACTACTGCTACTAAAACTACTGCTACTACTACTACTACCACCACTGCTCCTACTTGTACTACTGCTACAACTACTCCTACAACTGCTACTACGACTACTACCACTCCTACTACTACTACTACAACTACTATTACTACTATTGCTACTTCTACTACTACTACTAATACTACTGCTACTACTTCTACTACTACTACTACTATTACCGCTACTACTATGGTTATTGTAGTTGTAGTAGAAGTAGTATTAGCAGTTATAGCAGTAACAGCGGCAGTATCGGTAGTGGTAGTAGTAGCAGTCATAGTTGTTGCAGCAACAGCAATATTAGGAATAGTAGTAATGGTTGTAGAAGCAACAATAGTAGTAGTAGTGGTTGTTGAAGTAGCAGTTGTAGTCGCTGTTATAGTCAAAGCAGTAATAGTTGTTGTAGCAGCAGCAGCAATAGCAATAGTAGTAGTAGTTGGAGAAGTAGTAAGTGTAGCAATCGTAGAAGTAGCAGCAACAATAGTAGTAGCAGCAATAACAACAACAGTAGCAATAGTAGTAGTAATAGTAGTAGTAGTGGTAGTAGTAGAAGTAGTTGTAGAAGCAGCAGCAACAATAGTAGTAGTAGTGCTAGTAATAGTATTAGTAGTACTATTAGATGCAGTAATAGTAGAAGTTGTAGCAGTAGTAGTTGGAAAAGAAATAATAGTGGTAGTAGTAGTACCAGCAAGCGCAATAATAGTTGTAGTAGTGGTAGTAGTTATAGCAGCAGTAGTAGAAATTGTTATGGTAGTAGTCGTACTAGTAGTAGTAGTAGTAGCGACAACTGAAGTAGCAGTTGTAGTAGTAGCAGCAGGAGTAGTAGTAGCAGTAGTAGCTACAGTAGCAGTTGCAGTAGTAGTAGTAGTTGTTGTTGTAGTACTAGTAGTAGAGGTAGCCATTGTAGTAGAGGTAGTAGTAGTAGTAGTAGTGGTAGAGGTAGTGGTAATAGTCTTAGTATTTGTGTTAGTAGTAGTAGTAGTTGTTGTTGTTGTAGTAGTAGTAGTAGTAGTTGTTGTTGTTGTTGTTTTTGTAATAGTAGTCGTAGTAAAAGTAGTAGTATTAGTAGTGGTAATAGTAGTAGCAACAGTAGTAGTAGTAGAAGTAATAGTAGTAGTAGTACCTGTAGTAGGAGCAGAAGTAGTAGCAGCAGTAGAAGTAGTAGTAGTTGTTGTTGTAGTTGTAGTAGTAGTACGAGTAGTACGAGCAGAAGCACTCATAGCAGTGGCAGCAATAGTCGTCATTGTTGCAATAGTAGTAGTAGTAGCATTCAAAGAAGTAGTAGCAGAAGTAGTAGTAGAAGAAGTAGTAGTTGTAGTCTACTACTAGCAGTAGTAATGATAGTGGTAGCAGTAGTATTATTAGTAGGAGTAGTAGTTGTAGTAGTAATAGTAGCAGGAGAAGTATTAGTAGTAGCAGTTATATTAGCAATCGTAGAAGAAATGGTGTAGTAGTAGTAGTAGTAGAAACAGTGTTAGTAGTTGCACTAGTAGTAATACTTCTAGTAGAGGTAGTTGTAGTAATAGTGACAGTAGGAGTAGAAGTTGTAGTAGTAGTAGTAATAGTTGTAGAAGCAGTAGTAGTAGTAACATGAGTTGTAGAAGTAAGAGTAGCAGTAGAAGTAGTAGTAGTTGTTGTTATTGTAGTAGAAGCAGTAGTAGAAGCAGTAGTAGTAGTTATATGAGTTGTAATAATGATAATAGCCGAAGTAGTAGTAGTAGTTGTTGTAGTAGTAGTAGTAACATGAGTTGTAGAAGTGGTAATATTAGTTGTAGTAGTTGTTGTTGTAGCAGCAGTAGTAGTATTAGTAGTAGCAGCAGTAGTAGTCATAGTAGTAGTTGTAGCAAGAGCAGCAGCAGCAGTAGTAGTTGTAGTAGCTGAAGTTGTTGTTCTAATAGCAGCAACAATAGTAGTAGTAGTGGGGAGTGTTAGGAGTAGAGTAGTGCTTGGAATAGTAGTAGTAGTAGTAGTAGTAGTAGTAGTAGTAGTAGTAGTAGTAGTAGGAATAATAATAGTATTATTGTTATTATTAGTAGTAGTAGTAGCAGAGTAGTAAGTAGTAGTTGTTATTGTAGTAGTAATAGTAGCAGTAGTAGGAGTAGTAGTAGTAGGAGAAGTAGTAATAGTAGGAGAAGTATTTGTCGTATCAGAAGTAGTAGTAGTAGTAGTGGTTGTAACAGTAGTAGTTGTAGAAGTAATAGTGGTAGCATTAGTAGCAGTGGTTGTAATAGTAGTATTATTAGTAGTAGCTGTAACAATAGTAGTAGAAGTAGTGGGGATAGCATTAGTAGCAACAGTAGTAGTGGTTGTAGTAGTAGTAGTAGTAGTAGCCGTGAGACTAGTAGTAGAATAATGGTGGTAGCATTAGTAGTTGTAGTAGTAGTGGTTGTAGTAGTAGCAGTTGTAGCAATTGTAGAAGGAGTAGTAGTAGTAGCTGTAGTAGTAATAGCAGTAGCTGTAGTTGTAGCATTAGTAGCAATAAAATAATAATAGTAGGGGTAGATGGAGTGATAGTAGTTGTTGTTATTGTAGGAGAAGTTGTAGTAGTCGTACTAGTATTTGTAGCAGTATCAATAGTATTACGATTGCACTTATAGTAGAATTAGAAGTAGTTGTATAAGCAGCCATAGCAACTGTAGTAGTAATAGTAGTAGTAGAAATAGAATTAGTAGCACCAGTAGTAGTCGTAGATGTAATAGTAGTGTCACTAGCATAATAGCAATTGTTGCTGTTGTTGTAGCAGCAATAATAGTAGTAGCTATGGAAGCAGTAGCAGTAGTAACAATAGTAGTGGAAGTAGTGGCAGTAGTAGCAATAGTAGTAGTAGTAGAAGTACAGTAGCAGCAGTAGCAGTGGTAGTAGTAATTGCAGTAGTAGTTGTTCTAATAGCAGTAGTAGTCATGTCAACTGCAGCAGTAGTACTACTTCTACAACGATTACGACTTTTGCTACTACTACTACTACTGCTCCTATTATAGCAACTCCTCATCCTGCTACTGTTGCAACTGCTATGTCAACTTCTACTACTACTGCGGCTACTACTGCTGCTGCTACCGTTGCTACTTCTACTGCTACTTCTACTACTACTACTAATACTAATCGTAGTACTACTAGTCTTACTACGACTACCACAGTTACTACTACCGTTACTACTACTATAGCTACTACTATGAATAATACTACTACTTCTACTACTTCTACTACTACTTTTGCTGCTAATACTGATACAATTACAACTACTTCTAAGACTACTACTACTGCTACTGCTACTACAAGTATTACTACTACTACCACCATTACTACTAGTACCACTACGACTACTATGACTCCTACTCCTACTCCTACGATTGTTACGACAACTACTCCTATAACTGCTACTCCTACTATTACTACTATTACTGCTGCTACTACTCATACTCCAACTTGTACTACTACTACTACTACAACTACGGATACTAAATTTCTACTACTGCTGCTATTGTTGTTTTTATAACAACTACTCCAACTACTACTTCTACTACTACTAATACTACTCTTACTACTACCACTACTACTACTACTAATACTACTAATACTATTACTACTACTACTACTACTACTGCAACTATTACTCCCACTGGCACTCCTACTACTACTACTACAACTACAACATCTACTAGTACTATTAGAACTACTACTGGTATTACTACTACAACTATTACAACAACAAAACCTATTGCTGCTGCAACTACTACCATTTTGACTACTATATCTACTATTGTTGCTACTACTACTACTACAACTATTTCTGCTCCAACTCATACTACTACTGCTTCTACAACTACTACTACTGCTGCTGCTACTACTACTCCAACTCCGATTACTACTACTACTCCAACTACCACTACAACAGCTACTTTGACAACTACTACTCCTATTACGACTACTATTACTGTTGCTGCTACAACTATGACTACTACTACTACTACTACCACTATTTCAACTACTACTATTCCTGCTACTGCTACTACTACTGCAACTCCTCCTCCTCCTACTACTCCTACTCCAACTCGTATTGCTACTGCTACTCCTACGACTACTACTACCACCACTACTCCAACTACTACTACTACTACTACTCCTAATCCTACTACTCATAATACTACTGCTACTACAACTACTACTACTATTACTACTCCCACTCCTGCTACTACTACTGCTACTCTTACTCCTACCACTCCTACTCCTAGTATTGCAACTACAACTATTACTACGTCTACTACTCTAACTACTACTACTCCTACTCCTAATACTACTAATACTACGCCTAGTACTACTACTACTACTACAAATACTTCTATTGTTGCTGCAATCACTACTACTACAACTTCTACTACTACTCCAGCTCCTACTCCTACTCCGACTACTACTACTACTTCTACTCCTACTCCTGCTACTACAACTACTACAACTTCTATGCTTACTCTTACTCCAACTCCTACTACTACTACTATAATTAATAATAGTATGACTATTACTACTGATGCTACAACTATTACTATTACAACAACTACTACTACTCCTCCTCCTACTACTTCTACTACCACTACCACTACTACAACTAAATATACTATTGCTACTTCTACGACTACTACAATGACCACTACTAGTACTACTACTGCTACTACAACTACTACTACTTCTTCTACTATTACAACTCCCTACTCCTACTACTCCTACTACAAGAACTACTACTCCTACTCCGACTACAACAACAACAAGAACTACTACTACTACTTTACTGATACAACTGCTACTGCTAGTATTGCTACCACTACTACTACTAATAGTACTACTACTACTACTACCACCACTACTACTATTACTACTAAAACTACTACAGCTACTACTTCTAGTACTACTACTTCTGCTACTGCTGCAGCTGCTACTACTGCTACTCGTACTCCAACTACTGCAACTACTACTACACCTACTACTACAACTACTTCTGCTACTACAACAGCTAGTGGTACTAGTCCTACTATTGCTACTACTACTCCTACTCCTATTACTACTACTACAACTACGACTCGTAATCCTACGCCAACTATAACTACTACTACTCCTACTCCTACTCCTACTACTACTACAGCTACTAATACTCTACTAGTACAATAGCAACTACTAGTATTCCTACTACTACTGCTACGACTACAGTTGCTACTGCTACTACTACTACTACGACTGCTGCTAATAAAAACTACTACTACTACTACTTTTACAACTACTACTGCTGTCGCTGTTGCAACTGTTGCTGTAGCTACTGCTATTACTACTACTACTTCTTCTACCATTACTCCTACTCCTACGACTACTCCTGCTACTCCTACTCGTACTGCTACTCCTACTATTGCCACTACTACTCCTACTCCTTCTACGGCTACTACTACTACTGCTGCTGCTGCTGCTGCTACTTCTACTTCTACTCCAACTCCTCCTACTACTACTACTATTACCAATGCTCCTACAACTTCTACTACTGCTAGTACTACTACTAATACTACTTCTAGTACTACTACTAATACTACTTCTATTACTACTACTACTACTAGTACAACTGCTACTGCTACTCCTATTACTACTATTACTATAACTAGTACTATTTCTACAATTACCACTACAACTCATAATATTACTTTTACTTCAACTACTAGCGCTACCAATACTACTACTATGACTTCTAATGTGAAAATTGCAAGTAGTACAATAATTACTACATCTACTCTGCTGCTACGGCTGTTGTGGCTACTGCAGCTGCTGCTGCGAGTACTGCTACTACTGATGCTGTTGCTGTTATTGCCAATGCAGCGGCTGCTATTATTGTTGCGGCGACTACTATTTCTGCTCCAACTACTACACTGTTGCTGCTGTCACTACTACTATTACTTGTAGTACTACTACTGCAACAACAACAACAACAACAACCACAACAAGTACTACTACTACTACTAGTACTACTGCTGCTGCTGCTGCTACTGCTATTATTACTACAATTAGTACTACCACTTCTACTATGACTACTACAACAACAACAACAACTACTACTACTACTGCTGCTATAACAACAACAAAAAATACTACTACTACTACTACTTGCATCATAACTACTACTACTGCTGCTGCTGCTGCTTCTACTACTACTACTTCAACTTCTACGCCTACTACTACAGCTACTACTACTGCTGCTGCTGCTAGTTCTACTATTGTGACTACTACTACTACTACTACTACTACTATTATTACTACTACTTCTACCACTACTACTGCTGCTACTACTATCTCTATTCCTCTTCCTAGTACTACTACTACTACTAATCCTACTACTACAAATGCTACTATTTCTGCTGCGACTACTCCTACAACTACTACTACAATAACAACAACTACTACTACAACTAATACTACTTATAATACTACTCCTACAACAACTACTACTACTTCTACTGCTGCTGCTACCACTGCCACTTCGACTACAACTACTACCATTGCAACTATTGCTCCTACTGCTACCACTAATGATACTACTATTGCTACTCCAACTACTAAGACTACTGCTAGTACTATTTCAAATGTTAGTGCTACTACTACTACTGCTAGTGCTACTATTATTACTACAACAACAATAACAACTACTACTACTGCTGCTACTACTACTATTTCTTCTATGACTACTACAACTACTTCTACTACTACTACTATAACTACTTCTGCAACTACTACAACAACTACATCTCTTACCACCACTACTACTACTGCTGCTACTTCTACTTCTACTGCTGCTACTACTATTGCTACTACAATTAGTAGTACCACTCATACTATTGCTTCGAGTTCTACTGCTGCAGCTACTACTACTATAACTACTACTTCAAATTGCACTACCACTACTAAAACAATAACTACTACTACAACTGTCGTTGCTGCAACTATTCTACTACTACTACTACTGTTATTGTTACTACTGCTAGTACTAAGTCCACTACTACTACTACTACTACTATGACTATAAGTACTACTTCTACTACTACTACTACAAAAACAACAACTACTAGTAGTATTGCTACTACTACTACAACTACAACTATTACTATTGCTTCTACTTCTACTGCTACTACAACGACTAGTATTACTGCTACTACTACTACAATAACTACTACAGCTACTACTATCGCTACTCCTACTACAACTAAGAATTAGTAGCAGCATACAATCTCTATTCCTAGTACTTGTACTGCTACTACTACTAATCCAACTACAACAAATGCTAGTACAACTGCTGCGACTACCACTTCAACTGCTACTACTACTACAACAACAACAACGACTACTACTACTACATCTACTACTACACCTATAATAGCTACTGCTACTATTATTGCTATCGCTGGCACTACTACAACTACTACTACTTGTACTATTGTAACTCCTGCTACTGCTTCTCCTACTACTACTACCCTACAGCTAGTACTACTTCTACTGCTACTACTACTACTATTACTACTACTACTAGAGCTACTACTACAACTACAGAAACTACAACTACTACTAATAGTGCTACTAGTACTACTACAACTACTACCA